>CM039591.1:43850160-44434399 GCA_022457205.1 Saccharum spontaneum | reverse complement strand
AACCTTGTAGGTTGTGACCACTTTGTTCCGAGTGACTCGGTCCTTGGTATCCAGGACTCGGACTGGTTGCTCGCGATATTCCAAATCTGCCTTGATCTGAATACCCTGAGGTTGTATTCTCTCCTCTGGAACACGTAGACACTTCTTCAATTGGGATACGTGGAAGACGGGAAAGATCGAACTCATCTCTTCTGGTAACTGTAATTTATATGCCACGGGGCCCTTTTTCTCCAAGATCTGGTATGGCCCTATATATCTAGCAGATAGTTTCTTCTTGATTCCAAACCGTTTCTTCTTCATTGGGGTAACCTTTAAATAGACATAGTCACCTACTTGGAACTCCAATGGTCTTCTTCTCTTATCCGCATAACTTTTCTGACGAGACTGCGCTGCTTGCATGTTTTGTTGAATAACACGGACCTTCTTCTCTGCCTCATCTACAAAATCAATCCCGTAAAACCTTCTTTCTCCGGGTTCTACCCAATTTAACGGTGTTCTGCACTTCCGGCCATACAAAGCTTCAAATGGTGCCATCTTGATACTCTCTTGGTAACTGTTATTATAAGCAAATTCTGCCAACGGTAACCAGGATTCCCATGAACCTCTGGATGATAACACACAAGCTCTAAGCATATCTTCCAGTACTGCATTAACTCTTTCTGTCTGCCCATCAGTCTGTGGGTGGTAAGCCGTGCTACGAATCAAACTAGTGCCCAAACCTTGATGAAGATGTTCCCAAAAGTGAGCGGTAAACTGTGAACCTCGATCAGACACTATTGTTTTTGGTATTCCATGCAATCTGACAATCTCAGCAATATACTTTTCTGCATATTGAGGTGGTCGGAAACTTGTTTTAACTGGCAGAAAGTGAGCCGACTTGGTAAGGCGATCGACTATTACCCAAATGGAATCATGGCCTTTCTGTGTGGTGGGGAGACCAGTGATAAAGTCCATACTTATATCATCCCACTTCCAATCAGGTATCGACAAAGGTTGTAGGAGTCCTGCAGGTCTCATGTGAAGAGCTTTAACTCTACAACACATGTCGCATCGAGCAACGTATGCTGCAATCTCCTTTTTCATCTTAGTCCACCAATAACGGGGTCGTAAATCTTGGTACATCTTGCTACTTCCGGGGTGAATAGATAGCTTAGAACGATGGGCCTCATCCATCAACTTGTTTTTGAGCTCTCTATCCTTAGGTACTACCAGTCGATCCTTAAACCATAACACTCCTTGTTCATCCAATCGAAAGTGTTTGGTGGGTTCTTTCTTCATCTTTTCTTTGATGTGAAAGATTCCCTTATCTGTTTTCTGACCCTCCATGATCTGGCTCTCCAGAGTGCAGCTGATCTGAATATTATGCAATACAGCTGGATGTAACAAATTGAACCCTTCTTCAAACAACGGTTGCACATCAATTGCATGAGATTTTCTGCTCAGTGCATCTGCTACTACATTAGCCTTTCCAGGGTGATAGTGCACGTTCAGATTGTAGTCCTTTATCAACTCTAACCATCTCCTCTGTCGCATGTTCAACTCAGATTGGGTAAATATGTATTTGAGACTCTTATGATCCGTGAAGATATTACACACATTACCCAATAAGTAGTGCCTCCAAATCTTTAGAGCATGCACCACTGCTGCAAGCTCTAAATCATGGGTAGGATAGTTAACTTCATGCTTCCTCAGCTGTCGTGATGCGTACGCAATGACTCTTCCATTTTGCATCAGCACACATCCTAACCCATTTTTGGATGCGTCACAGAATACATCAAACGGCTTTTCTATATCCGGTTGGGCCAGAACGGGAGCAGTGGTCAACAACTTCCGCAAGGTACAGAAAGCTGCTTCGCACTCCTCTGTCCATACAAACTTGTGATCCTTCTGTAACAGGCTTGTCATTGGTTTGGCAATCTTCGAGAATTCTGGTATGAAACGACGGTAATAACCGGCTAAACCAAGGAAACTGCGAACTTCGTGAACTGAAGTTGGTGACTTCCAGTCCATAACCTCTTGAACTTTACTTGGGTCTACAGAAATGCCATTTTCAGACAACACATGTCCGAGAAAAGGAACTGTCCTGAGCCAGAACTCACACTTACTGAACTTAGCATACAGTCGATGTTCTCTGAGTCTAGTCAAGACTATCCTGAGGTGTTCTGCGTGTTCTTCTTCATTTTCTGAGTATATCAGTATGTCATCAATGAACACTATCACAAACTTATCCAATTCGGGCATGAAAACTGAATTCATCAGGTACATAAAGTATGCAGGAGCATTTGTCAGTCCGAAAGACATGACAAGATACTCGTACAAACCATACCTGGTCGAGAACGCAGTCTTAGGCACATCTTGCGGCCTAATCTTTATCTGGTGGTACCCTGATCTCAAATCTATCTTAGAGAACACTTTGGCTTTAGACAATTGGTCAAACAAGATATCAATCCGAGGAAGAGGATACTTGTTTTTAATTGTCACTGCATTCAGTGGCCGATAGTCCACGCACATGCGTAAGGAGTTATCCTTCTTCTTTTTCACAAACAGAGCGGGGCATCCCCATTCGGACGAGCTGGGACGAATCAACCCTTTCTTTAACAAGTCCTGAAGTTGTTTCTTCAATTCTGCCAACTCATTGGGAGGCATCCGATAAGGCCTTCTCGAGATCGGTGTTGTTCCTGGAATTAACTCAATGGCAAACTCGACATCTCGGTCTGGCGGCAGTCCCGGTAACTCCTCTGGAAACACATCTGGAAACTCACAGACCACTGGAATCTGGGCTAGCAGAGTAGTTTGGACCGCACAAGATGTGCTAGCTAGGTCTACCCTTCTAGGTAGGACCACCCGAAAGGTGCCTTCCCCATTGGGTTCCTTAAGAGAGATACTCCTTCCTCCAACATCAATTACAACTCTCATGCGATTCATCCAGTTCATACCCATGATCACATCCAAAACTAACCCTGGCATAACTATCAGATTAAGCTTATATTGCCGGTTTGATATGTTTAGGGTTACTCCCTGAACTATCTGATTAGTCAACAGATCAGCCCCAGCTGAACTAATTTTATATGCACAATCCAATTCAACTATCTTTTGCTCATGCCTTTTAACAAATGCTTGACTTACAAAGGAATGAGACGATCCGGAATCAAACAAGACTACTGCAGGATGATTGTTGATAGAAAACATACCAGCTGTCACCGGTTCTCCTTCAGGGATATCATCCACAGTGGTGTGGTGCACACGAGCTTGATACTGCGTTTGCTGTTTCTTGGGATAGGGACAATACTTTGCAAAGTGCCCAGGTTGGTTGCAGTTGAAGCACGGTCCCTTCACTTGAGCCACAGTTCCCGATGAACTACCTTGTCCTGTCTTTGCTTGAGGCAATGCCATCTTGAACGGCTTCTGGTTTCTCTGGGATGGCTGAGCATTCTGATTTTTCCGCTGCGGTGGCCTAAACCTTGCACCGGGGACGGGCGAGCGATAGGCCGGGCGGTTGTTTACTGGGGCCCTGGACTGAGATGAACCTGACTCAAAAGCCCTCTTACGGATCTTGGAAGCGGCATAAACATTGTTGTTCTTCTCTTGCTTCAGGCAGTCACTAACGAAGTCATTGAAATTAGTTCTCATGTTTGTACCCACATGTTTCATCATCTTGGGACTCAGACCTCTCTTGAAACTAGCGATCTTCTTGGCATCAGTATTCACCATATCAGGGGCATAACGGCTCAGGTTATTGAATGCATGCAGATATTGAGTCACAGTCTTCGTGCCTTGATTTAACGCCAGAAATTCCCCAAGCTTCATCTCGGTCAGACCTGGTGGAATGTATGTTCCACGGAAAGCGTCAGTGAACTCCTTCCAAGTGATATGGGCGTGGGGAGCAAAAGTGGTGCGGTGATGCTTCCACCACATTCCTGCCGGACCTTGAAGCTGATGAGCTGCGTACTCAGTCTTCAACACTTCAGTCATCCTCAGGACACGAAACTTGTCTTCCATCGTATTAATCCATTCTTCTGCATCTAAAGGTTCTGCGGCTTCCTTGAAGATCGGTGGACGAGTATCCATGAAGTCCTTAAAACTGCTGTACTGGTTTGCTTCGTGGCCACCCTGGTTTATTCCCCGTCGGGTATTATCTACGATACTGCGTAGCGCAGCTTCCATATTCTGTTGCATACTTTCCATGTTGCGTTGGCTTCCCAGGAATTGGGTGAAAAACTGTTCTGCCGTGTAGGGTGGAGGAGGCGGTGGTGGATCACGGTCATCATTAGCAGCTGCACTGCCACCAGCCTCGGCGGCACCATACACGGTACGGCGAGTGTTCGGCATCTGCATGTTTCAGCAACAGTAATTATTAGGTGATGTTGTAGAAATTGCAACCGAATGAAAAATTATGCCGAACTGAATTCACTGGAGAGAACAAATTCATACAATAAAACAGGGGCACAATAAGTCATCCCAATTAACACAACATCACTAATTATATTACTTAAAGCACACACATCGCGTCCATTACAACCAAGTTGCCAGCATACATACACTGGACTTTTGACGTTCGGATATCGTCACAAACACATCCAAGCTTTCCAACATTACATCAAGCTCTAGTCTTTCTACTCATTATTACATGCTCAAGTGCCAACAACGCAAAAGATCATGCAAGCGGGACCTAGTAGCTAGCGCAACAACTACTAGCCTACTCATCGTGGTCGCTGTCTAGGTCAGAAACGTTGGCGTTGCCACCAACTGCAGCGTCGTCGTGCTCCTCAGCTGGCGCCACGGGCTCTGCAGGATCCTCGTCTACGTCCAAATCCATCTCGGTTGCGCCAGGGAGGTCATAAGGATTAAGCTGATTGTTCAGCCTATGGACCTCTTCATGCAAGTTATCATTGTACTCCTCTGCATCGACCAACCGCTGCTCTAGCTCAAACTGCCTAGCTCTCAACACATTCTCTGCGGACCAGGCTTCATTCCTCTGATGGAGCACATGAGCCAACATGCTCTCAGCATTCCTGTGGGCGGTGGTCAGTCGCTCAAGCTGCTCTCTCAGCGCACGTACATCTCCCTCAAAAACCACAGTCCTCTGAGCAGCCTGATCTCTCTGACGGGTCAACTGGGCCATCTCAGCAGTGAGCCTCTCAATCTCGGCGTCGTGATCTCTCTGAAGCTGACGGCGGTCATCACGAGCCTGACCCAGAGCACTAGAAACACGTCTCAGACTACCTTCCACTCCATCGAAGGCTCTCATCACTGCGAACATGGCACTCATAGCAGGGTTGTCACTGTTTTGTGCCTCTGCTGCGCTAATCTCCAAGGATCTGCCCCTTGCCTGCTGCCACGAGTCAGTGGAGGGGTTGCCCCTCGGAAAGACTCCAACTATAGCGGCTGCCAACTCCTGAGGAAAGCGATCCATGATATCCCTCAGAATCCCAAAGGCTGCCCTCTCAGCGGCTTCTTCAGGGGTCCTGCCAGTTGACTCAAAACGCCAACCGGTCCACTCAGAACCATCACCTCGGGGACGAACTACTGCTTCCACAGTCACCAAAAGTCCTTCGCCCATCCGCTCATTTGACCAAAAGTAGCGGGGCTCCATACCATCAGGATAGCCTACATAACTGAGCACTCTCCACAAGAGCGTAGGCATCCCAAACTCTCCAAGAAAAGTGTGGCGCTGGCGAGTGCGCGGAGCAAGCTGATGACGGGGAGCTCTGCCGGTGGACTTGCGGGCTGTCTGCTTGGTACGGGCCATCTGTAGCAAAATTTTATTACATGGGTGAGAACCAATTTTTAAGTTGGCAACTTTTATCGAAATGAGATAAGCAACTTATAAGGGGAGGAACAATGCCATGAATGAAATGCATAACATGATGCATGCACGTTCCGTACGTCCTCACAAACTTAGAAAAGCAATAACTACTAACGGAATAAACGGTGGCATACAACGATCTCTTGTAACGTAACTAATACGTGCTACTCGAAAGCGCTGTTATGTACCTGCAGAAAAAATCACTTCAGCCCAAACCTCACAGTATGAAAATATGCAAGAAAGCAGTAAAGTAAGTTACTCACCCTACACGCATCCCCAGATACGAGTATAACGGTCACCACTACCCGAATCATCGTCCTATTGACGGCATCGTCACTGCATGACGGAATTTCCCACCAATGATACCCTCATACAAACATGCGCATGGCACGTGAGTACTTCGGAATCACTTAAGCACTCCCCTAGATCGGCAGTGTATCCGACCATGCACTCACAACTCTCACTTACCAAGGCGTAGAGGTAATTGATCCATACATTACCACTCAAGTGAATGGCACTCATACAATAGCACGCCGTATGAGCGACGAAATTTAAATATGATGCAAACCCCCAAGTTAGTACTTAAATAAGCCACCTAAAGTCCTTATCGGGCATAAAGGATATGACCACTGGCACACTTTTAAGTTCCAAAGCTTATTTGAAAACACAGTTTTGTTTTTAAATACTCATGTGAACAGTAACATGCTAAACCATGCTCCGATGCCAGCTGTAACGGATCAACGTAATTATACGAGATTAAGTATGAAAATCTACCACCGAGGCGGTTAATTTTAACAAACTTAAGCCCGTATAACTCGGGATTCCGTGAAATCACGAAGGATTTCAAACCAACCAACATACAACCAAGATCGTACTGATTTAGCAGCCACAGTTCACACGATACATAAAGTTGATCATAAAAGTAGGATACATCGGAGTTCAGAAATAAGGTTATTACAACATAGTTCAACATAAGGTAGCGAAAGCGAATAGTTTTTTTTTTACGCACACACACTTAGTTTAATTACAGTGCCAGTAGATAGTCATGGTCCACAAAAGCAGTAGATGAGATAATAAGAACGACCTCTGCCCAAGGTCCTAGTTGTCACCCATCGCCGGATACAGACAGTTGGAGCAGTACCCGTAGTACATCTGACCATCTGCAACAACAATGGGAACAACGCCCTGAGTACGAGAATGTACTCAGCTAGACTTACCCGTCATAAACCAGAAATAACATGACACCAAGGAGCATGCAAGGCTTTATATAGTGTACTGGCTTGACTCATTTGCGAAAGGCATAAGTTAATTGTGAATAACTAAAAATAAGTACTTTTAGCATCATTTTATGATAACCTATTCATGCTAGGTAAGCACCTATTACTAAAACAATCACTTGATTACACATTAGCATCAAAGGTTACCATCTCAGGTTTAGCATTTCCAACATTAACCACATAACCATCCGTGTTCCATCATTAACACTACGATGCCGTAGCTCGAGTCAAGTGCTCACTAACCGGGAGCGACGGCGATTCGAATCGAATTCCTATCCAGCTGGAGATTTATTCCTCACACAAACCATGCTTCCCCCGTCAGGGTCGCGTAGATCACCAATGACACTTTCCAAGAAGCCGCGGGATAACAATCATGGATCGCACTACCCAGGGACCGCCCGACTGCCAGGACGCACCTTGGGCTTACTCTTCGCGTCCCCGTACACCCCCTTCAACACCAGTCTGCCAACCCGAGTTTATCCCGGCTCGAAAAGTGTCGCTAGCTTCGCGGTCGAAAGGTACTTTATTCGGCCAACTAAATGTGAGGCATGCGTTCAACATGACAAGAGGGACGAGCAACGATCGGTCCTTAATCGACACAGACGGAATCACTATAGTCCAAAACCCCATAAGACTCCGCCCGGTCTCCATTTATACCTCAACACTTGGTTACTTTTCAAGATTCACAAATACTGCTAACCATAGCCAGATATTCGCCTACAACTCGCAGGTGACAGGAAATCACCCGACTTCTACCGATCTAAGCATGGCTAAGCAAATTACTCGATCCTGACTTAATAGGGTAACAGTAACTCTGGTGGACAAGGATAGTAATGCAACAACGGTTTCACTCAACTCCTATAACTTAATGCAACAATATATAATTATAATTCAGGTAAGTAAGAATAGCTTTTTATAAAATAGGAGACTTATAATGCTCCGGGGCTTGCCTCTTTCGAACGAGCTAGGATGGTGGTCGACGCACTCTGGCAGCTCCTCGCTTGGCTCTTCCTCCTCGGGCACCTCCTGTGCCTGGGGCTCCTGCTGGTCCGTCCAAGCCTGCTCCTCGGTTACTGCTGCCTGCGACTCCTCCTGCGATCCTGTATGATGCAAGTGCATAAGTACATGCGAATGATGCATCGGATTATGATGGAATGATGAAGTGACATGAGATGCAGACGAGCACATGGAATGAGCAGTTAGTACAAAACTTCATCTTCTACAAGGTAGTCCACGTCATCCAAGAACATGTACCCCAAGGTTTACTTAATTTGATTACACTAACTAACATACACCTGACACAAGCAAGTAACCCTAACTAACCAAACCTTACCAACCTAACTCATCACAACATCAGCAATACATAGTGATGCTTCAAAGATACACCAAACACATTTTATTCCTCTTAATTCCTCATAAAGAATAATCATTTATTCCTTATTTAGCTAGGGTTGTACTGTAACACCTATCTCTGGTATAGATAAAAATCTACAAAAATTACAGTAGAGTATTCTTACTCTAACTAAGCTACCACTAAATTTTCATGGTAAAAGGAACTGTAAAACTACTTGTACAAAATAAACAAGTTATGGCCTAAAAGTGAGCATGAAATTACTTTATACTAGGAAAAGTATCAAACAACAGATTTCACATTTTTCCTAGGTTACCAACAGTAAACTAACATACTACAAAAATTATCATAGGTATGTTATATACAATTATTGATTTCTACTAAAAATAACAAATATTAACAAATAAAGGCATTTGAACTACACTTCAAAAATTTCCCACAGAACATGCTTCACTAGCATTTTTCCTAGAAAGTACATCACTAAAGAAGATTAATGCAACAAGAATCACATTTTTCCCTTTATTAGTTTATTTACTACAATTTTTCTAAGATAACAGCATATATAACAATTAAATAAAAATGTACAGTAAAATGTCACAAAAATAACATGGGATATTTTTAAACTGTAGATCTATTCACAAGGAACATTTCAAAATTTGTTTCATGATTTTTGGAGCTATAAATAATGAGATACAATTTTTGGAAGCTTTTTCAGATTTTCTGGAAATACATTTCTTTAAAACCGAAATTCAAAACCGGCCTTAAATGCTACGTGCACCCCGATCGTTTTCCCCGGACCCGCACACAGGCGCTGAGAAGAGGGACCCGCGGTCAGTCGGGCCCCACCTGCCAGTCAGCCAAGGGCAGGGGGCGGCGCTGCCGGCGCCTTTCTCGCCGGCGGCGAGCTTACCGGTGGCGAGGTCACCCCCCCGAGGATCCCCGAGGCGAGGCGAGCACAATGACGCGAAAACGGAAGGTAGCGCTGGGCTCTAGCGAGGATGGCGGGGGTCACCGGCGAGCGGCGGCGCTGTACCGCCGGAAACCACCGGCTCCGGCCACGACGAGGCCAGTGAGGGGTGCGAGCGCAACGCGGTGGAGCGGGCGAACCTAAGCAAGCGAGAACTAGGGGAAATGAGGGACGCGGTGACTGCGCTTCGCGCGGAGCCGAGCTCCGGCGAGCTTCGCCATGGCGGGCGGAGGCGGAAGCGGCCAATTCGGCCTCCATACCTGCGGCTTTGACGAATTGAGGGTGCGGCGAGGAAGGGCAAAGGGAGGTGGAGACTCCGGCGAGACGAAATCCCGAGAGGCGCGACGATGGGGGAGCTCCGAGGGCGGCGGCAATGGCGCGCGGCCGCGGCTCGCTGCGGCTGTGGCGGGGAAGCGAAATGGGAGGGAATGGAGGGAGCAACCGGGCTTGCGAGCGCTTGGAGGGGGTGAGCCAGCGCGGGGGACGTGGGGGCCACCGGGGCGCGTGTCGCGCGGTGCCGCCGGCGTACGGCCACGCGGCGGCCGAGCCCTGCCGCGACGCCACGGCGTCGCGCGCGGGCGCTCGCGCGCGCGGGCGGGAGGGAAGACGCGGCGCGGACCGGGCCGGCTTCGGCCGTGGGCCGAGAAACGAAGCCGGAGCCCAACAACGAAAATCCAGTTTTTCTTTTTCAAATAAATTCTAGATTTTTAAATCTCTGTTTGAAATTCAAATTTGGAGATGAAAACGAAGTTTTCAGAAATTTGTCCCAAAACAAAAGTTGTTCAAAATTTTATTCTCTACAACTTTCATATAGAACATTTTTCAAAATTCCCAATAGATTTTAAATTTGAGATTTAAAGCTAATTTAAAAATCAAACTCATTTATTTAGAATAATTTCAAAAACAGAATTTGAGGAGAATTTGAATCCAATTTTTTTGCTCCAATAATCAAGTTGATTTATTCTAGATTATTTAAAATTGCTACTTCTAAAAAGTACACCAACTTTTAACATTTATTTTAAACTTAGGGTTTCCATTGATTTGTTTTTCAAGTTAATTTGAAAAGTGCTAAAATCCAAACAATGTTAAACATGCAATGATGTTGAATGCTTATGTTTTGAAATGATAATGCATGCTTAACACCCAGGGGTGTTACAGATAGTCTTGTGGTTGCTAATGAACTTGCTCTTGAGACACATGATGCTACTAACCATGTTGTTAAGTGTGATATAGCTACATCATGTGATGACTTGATCATTGAAAGCATTGAGCAAGGTTCTAGTAGCAAAGGCAAGAGTGTGGTTGAGTCATGCAACCATGATGATTATGCCAAGATCAAGTGTGAGAATGAGAAGCTTGCAAATGAGAACAAGAAGCTCAAAGGTTTGATGGCTCTTGAGAAGCAAACAACAAATGAGTCACTCATTGAAGAGAACAAGAAGCTCAAGCAAGAAAAAGAGCATCTCAAGACCGGCCTAAGCAAGTTCACAAGAGGCCAATATTTGCAAAGTGAGCTCCTCATGAACACCGTAATGAAGATGGATAGAAGTGGCATTGGGTACTTGGCAAATCAAGAGAAGAAAGCAAAAGCTCAACAACAAAGCAAGTCAAAGCCCAAGCCAAAGAGATGTGTTGAGTGTGGTCAAGAAGGTCACTTTGCTCATGAATGCAAAACTCCACCACCACAACCCTTGCCCAAGCATGCTAGACCCTTTGCCTTCAATGCTCATTACATGCTAAGAAAAGATTCAAATGGAAAGATGAAAGTCATGTTTTTGGGTCCCCCAAACAAGAATAGGCCAAAGAAAATATGGGTTGCCAAGTCACTAGTTGAGAAAGTCAAGGGCCCCTCTCAAGTTTGGGTCCCTAAACAAAAAGCTTGATCTCTTGTGTGTAGGTGAACTACAAGACCGGTGGATCTCATTGGGTTATTGATAGTGGTTGCACTCAACATATGACCGGTGATCCTCGTATGTTCACCTCCATTGAAGAGAATGGGATATGTCAAGAGAAGATCACATTTGGAGATAATTCAAAGAGCAAAGTCAAGGGTATAGGCAAGATTGCAATATCAAATGATCACTCACTCTCAAATGTGCTCTATGTTGCTTCATTGAGTTTCAACTTGTTATCCGTTGGGCAACTTTGTGACCTTGGCTTCCAATGCTTGTTCACACCAAATGAAGTTGAAGTTTCAAAAATAGATGACAAGCAAGTGATATTCAAAGGCTTTAGATACAACAATCTTTATCTTGTTGACTTCACCTCTGAAGATGCAAATTTGATGACATGTTTGTTCACCAAGACCTCACTTGGTTGGCTTTGGCATAGGAGGCTTGCACATGTTGGAATGAGCACTCTCAACAAGCTATTGAAGAAAGAACTAGTAAGAGGATTGAAGGATGTGAAGTTTGAAAAGGACAAACCGTGTAGTGCATGTCAAGCGGGCAAACAAGTTGCAAACACTCATCCAACCAAGGCTTTCATGTCAACCTCAAGAGTGCTAGAACTTCTACACATGGATTTGTTTGGGCCTACAACATACAAGAGCTTGGGTGGTAATCTCTATTGTCTTGTGATAGTGGATGACTACTCAAGATATACATGGACTTTCTTCCTTCATGACAAATCCGAAGTGGCAAGTTGCTTCAAGAAGTTTGCAAAGAGAGCTCAAAATGAATTTGAAGTCAAGATAAAGAAGATTAGAAGTGACAATGGCAAAGAGTTTGACAACACCAACATTGAAGCTTATTGTGATGAAATTGGAATCAAGCATGAGGTTTCTTCAACCTACACTCCTCAACAAAATGGTGTAGTTGAGAGAAAGAACCGGACTTTGATCACCCTTGCAAGAACAATGTTAGATGAGTACAACACTCCGGAAAAGTTTTGGGCCGAGGCAATCAACACCGCATGCTATGCTTCAAATCGCCTCTTCCTCCAAAAGTTTATTGGCAAGACCCCCTATGAGTTGCTTAATGGGAAGAAGCCGGACGTCTCATTCTTTCGGGTGTTTGGTTGCAAATGCTACATCTACAAGAAGCGTCAACACCTAGGGAAGTTTCAAAGACGTTGTGATATTGGTTTTCTTGTTGGTTACTCATCAAAGTCCAAAGCATATAGAGTATTTAACCATACCACCGGTTTGGTTGAAGAAACATATGATGTGGAATTTGATGAATCTAACGGCTCCCAAGGAGCAATTGAGAATTGTGATGATGTAGGTGATGAACCCTTGAGGGAGGCCATGAAGAACATGCCCGTGGGAGACATCAAGCCAAAGGATGATGAAGACGATGTGCAAATCATTGATCCACCATCTTCATCACATGTGCCTCAAGATGATGACAAGAATGAGAGAGTTGAAATGAAGATACTTATGTCTCTCATGAACAAGCCGAGGCACAAGCACAAGATGTTGATGCTCCCAATCCACCTCCTCAAGTCATTGATAGAAGAAACTCACCTCTACTTCAAGCTCATCCACAAGAACTCATCATAGGGAGTCCTACAAAGGGAGTAATGACTCGATCTCAAAAGCTAGCTTCTTTCGTTGAACATCACTCTTTTGTCTCTTGTGTTGAACCTAAGAATGTAGAAGAAGCTCTTCAAGATCCGGATTGGGTGAATGCCATGCATGAAGAATTAAACAACTTCACCCGCAACCAAGTATGGACACTTGAAGAGCATCCTAAAGGTGCAAGAGTCATTGGAACCAAGTGGGTGTTCCGAAACAAGCAAGATGACCAAGGCATTGTAGTGAGGAATAAGGCAAGACTAGTTGCAAAGGGGTTCTCTCAAGTTGAAGGCCTTGATTTTGGAGAGACCTTTGCACCCGTTGCAAGACTTGAAGCCATTCGTATCCTCCTTGCATATGCATCACATCATGATATGAAATTATATCAAATGAATGTGAAAAGTGCATTCTTAAATGGCTTTATAAATGAACTAGTCTATGTCAATCAACCTCCCAGGTTTGAAGACCCTAGATATCCTAATCATGTTTATAGGTTGTCCAAGGCGCTATATGGGCTCAAACAAGCCCCTAGAGCGTGGTATGAGCGCCTCCGGGACTTCCTCATTGAGAAGGGCTTCACCATCGGGAAGGTCGACACCACACTATTCACCAAGAAGCTTAATGGAGAGATCTTCATTTGTCAAGTGTATGTTGATGATATCATCTTCGGGTCAACAAATGAAGATTATTGCAAGGAGTTTGGTGAATTGATGTCGAAGGAGTTCGAGATGTCAATGATTGGTGAGCTCACATTCTTCCTTGGTTTTCAAGTCAAGCAAATGAGAGAAGGGATCTTCATCTCTCAAGAAAAGTATACCAAGGATCTTCTCAAAAGATTCAAGATGGAAGAATGCAAGCCAATCAAGACCCCAATGCCATCAAATGGACATCTCGACCTAGATGAGGGAGGTAAACCGGTTGATCAAACTCTCTACCGTTCTATGATTGGTAGCTTGTTGTACCTTACCGCATCTAGGCCCGATATCATGTTTAGTGTGTGCATGTGTGCTCGCTTTCAAGCGTGCCCTAAAGAACCTCACTTAAGTGCCGTAAAAAGAATCCTAAGATATCTTAAGCACACCCCAAGCATTGGTCTATGGTATCCCAAAGGAGCTAGATTCCAACTAGTTGGCTATTCCGACTCGGATTATGCCGGTTGCAAAATTGATAGAAAAAGCACATCCGGAGGGTGCCATTTGCTTGGGAGATCCTTAGTATCTTGGTCATCTAAAAAGCAAAATAGTGTGGCTTTGTCCACCGCCGAGGCGGAATACATTGCCGCGGGGGCTTGTTGTGCACAAATCTTATATATGAAACAAACCCTCCTAGACTATGGAGTTGTTCTTGAAAAGGTGCCACTTTTATGTGACAATGAAAGTGCCGTTAAAATTGCTAACAATCTGGTACAACACTCTCGCACCAAGCACATTGATATCCGCCATCACTTTCTAAGAGATCACGTTGCTAAAAATGACATATCACTAGAAGGTGTACGAAGTGAAAATCAATTAGCGGATATCTTCACTAAACCTTTGGACGAGGCTACCTTTTGTAGGCTAAGAAGTGAACTTAATGTGCTTGATTCAAGTAACTTTAAAAAATGAGCGCGTGTTGTCCCTTGCATTGCATTGTATCATATGTCACGTTTACTTTATCGCAATGCATTTAGGGCTTGGCTAACACGGTTACGATAACCCTCCTTTGGAGGAGTGAAGAAGCCTAACCGTGGATCAAACTTGACAAGCAACCTAGCTTTACTTTCTTGTATTGCATTGCATATGCATGGTTGTTTGTTTGTCGTTTCCTTTTCGGTTTAGCTTTGAGCAACCTCTGTGTTCGTCCATGAATAGAGAGAGCATTTGACGCTCCTAAAGGTCCAAAAACTCTATTGCATGGCCATACGTTGCTCCTCGGGTGTTTATTGCCTATTTTCGTAAAAATAATACTAGCCTAAGGCAAAATATTTTAAAAATTTGAGGGTTTGAGTGAGATCACTCATATCAGGTTCCAATTGGTGTTTATTTGAGTCTCTTTGAATTGGAACTTGATTGGGAGAAGTCGCGTCGAAGTTCGGAACGAAGAATGGCGAAGAACAGCGACCGGACGCTGCACCGGACGCAGTGTTGCTTCACCACCGCGTCCGGTCCCAGCGTTCACCAGCGCGTCCGGTCATCCAGAAGACAAAGTCCAGATCTAGGCATCGGACGCTGCACCGGACGCGCCTCTGACGACCACCGCGTCCGGTCCCGGCTACCACCACCGCGTCCGGTGCTCCGCGATGAATTCCCGAGCACTCAGCGACCGGACTCTGACCGCGTCCGGTCAGTCCACACCGGACGCGTCCGGTCACTCCAGGCGCTTACTGGAGTGTCACCGGACGCTGCACCACCGCGTCCGGTCATTTTGACCACCGCGTCCGGTGATACCGTATCGAGCGGATCTGCGCCTCTCATAAAAACCGATTCGTTTTCTTTCTTTTCTTCACCCGTACGAATCCGCCGCCGCCCGTGCTCTCTCGCCGATTCGCCGCACCCGCGCGTCCTCCTCGCCGCCGGCAAGCCCCCCACCGCGCTGCGCCGCTCAGCTCGCCCTGCTTGCTCCTCCCCTGCCGCGCCGCGCCCCGCTCACCTCTGCTCCCGCAGCTTCGCGGTGCCCCTGCCGCTGCCGTGCGCCGCCGCCAATCGCCGCACATCCACCTCGCCGCCGGCCGCCAACCACCGCCGTGGTTTCCTCCAGCGCCGCAGCTCTCCCCCCGTGCGCCCGAGCTCCTCGTTCTCCACCTCGTGCCCTAGCTTGCCCGAGATTTCCTCGGTTTTCACCCTAACCCTAACCTAGGGTTTCTAGGGTTTGTCGAGGTATCGTCTCGATTCCGCTTTTCATTCAAGACCTTTCAATTTTCATCGTTAGGGCTTGCCGTTGACCATAACTCTCCATTGCATATCTCGATTGGTCGTTTCAGTGCTCGATCGCCGATCTCGGGGGTTCTCGCGAACTAGGTCACCGCGTCCCTTCACCGTCGTCTCGTCGATCCGAGGTAGTTTCGTGTCACGTTTCACTTCGTATCTCACGTGCTTGCTATCTAGGGTTTCGTATCTTTAGATATATATGTGCTTATAGTATATCTCTCTATTCCATACGTGCAGCGAGTCAGTCGGTGTGTCGGGTCAGATCTGTTCGCTAAATCCGAGGCCAAGCCTGCGGATACGGATTGAGGCCAAGCCTCTCGAGTGTCAGTTCATCATCTCACAGAGGTTTTCAGGCAGTCGATCAGCATGGTGCGTTGCAAGAATGCCGGTGGTGCTCCTGGTGACGGGGACAACAGTCCTCCCCGTCGTGATGAGATTGCGCGTGGTAAGCGCATCAAGATTGCAGCCAGAAAGAAGAGGAAGACACTTTCAGATGCAGAGGTCGCTCAGGCCGTGGCAGACGTCGCAGAGCAGGCAGAGAGAGGTGGCAGACGCAGTGGCTTACACATAGGCGAGCGTCGCTTTCATCTTGAAGGTCGACAGCTCGGCACTGAGGCCACTGAGGGCACCGAGACTACTGCACCTTCCGAGCAGATGTCAGTTGATCCACCCTCAGAGCAGACACAGGCCACAGAGACTACACCCGCTACTGAGTCTACCCAGGCCACTGAGGCTCCACAGGCCACTGAGGATACAGAGGAGCAGGCAGCTCAGTCTCCACCACGTCGCCGCTCCACACGTGCGCGTACACAGGTGACACCTAGGCCAGAGGGCCAGCGTCGTGGAGCACGACCTCCTCCCAGAGTTAGAGGGTCACCCCCGGTCGAGCACTTAGACCTAAGGGGTGCTTCAGCACGTCAGGTGAAGAGCTTGAGATTTGTGGAGGTCAGCCGATGGTTTCCACCTGTCAGAGATCCCAGAGCTTCAGAGGGTTTCTATACCCCACTTCAGGAGGACTTCTACAGGGCCCTAGTTGACAGTGGCATTGCTTTCAGACCTCAGAGGGTATGTCGACTAGGGGCATTGGTTGATGTTGTGGGAGAGCAGCTCCGTCCGCACCTGTCCTATCTGCCTGGCTTATCAGATCTTCTTGGACGGACAGGTGCTTACTGCGGCACATGGGTCAGAGAGTTCTATGCTTCACTGTGGATTGATCCTGCCCATGAGTTTATTCACTTTGCATTCAGAGGCCGCGATCACAGACTCTACAGCTCCAGAGCCCGAGAGATCCTCAGACTACCTGCTTCTGACACGAGGATCCATCAGTTGTGCTATGGCCAGACTCCACCTCCCAGACGCCCTCACGGCGGTTCAGTGCCACCCACCGACCTGGTTCGACCCTGCTTTCGCGAGCCTTTTGGCGAAGGGTCACGTCGTACTCCTGCTAGCCTGACACCACTTGCTAGAGTTCTGGATGCTATACTCAGACGCACTTTACTGTCCAGACTTGGCTACAGAGAGGGACTGACGAGGATGCAGCTTTGGGTTGTTTACCACCTCCTTTCACAGCGACAGTTTGACATCTGGGATCTTATTCTCAGTGAGATGGAGGACACCATTGCTGAGGGCTTCAAGGGTAACCGTCAGCTTCCCTATGCCCACTGGATTTGTTTCATCATCAGATCTGCTATCCAGATGCCACCAGAGATCAGGGCAGAGATTGCTAACACTACTACAGCATTCCCTGATTATGATATCAGACAGCTTTGGGCTTCTGTCACTAGAGATCAGGCCCCAGCGCCAGGACAGCGTGAGCGCCTAGACGTTCCTGAGACAGCAGCTGAGCAGGACGCCAGAGTTGACGAGCTTGCAGAGGCAGAGCTCGCAGACCTTGAGGCTCAGACTGCTGAGATACCTGAGGATGTCACTTCTGACAGCACTGATGAGGACTACCAGCCCATCCCCAGGTACCGGTCTCCTCGGTCTCACGACCACGAGGCCGGTGGATCTGGCTCAGCCTCCCGCTCAGACCCAGCCATGGTGGCTATCCTTGAGAGGTTGACCCAGGCTCAGGAGCAGCAGCAGCAGCAGATACAGCGCCAGGCACAGGATACAGCTGCAGCACTAGCACAGATTCAGGCTCGCCAGGACGAGTTTCAGAGACAGCAGCTTGAGATCCAGAGGCAACAGGTTGAGATGCAGAGACAGAGTCAGCAGCAGTACATGGATCTTCTGCGGCATCTCATCACAGTTGGGGTTCCTCCGCCTGCATCTATCATGGCTCCGGCTTTGCATTCCAGCGGTCCATCGAGTCAGGGACAGCCGAGCTTTCAGTTTACATCTCCACAGCAGCAGGTTCCCCAGTCTTTTCAGTCCCCGAGCTTCACTCCTATACATACGGGGTTTACACCGTCAGATCAGCCTCGCCCGCATCTCCTGACAGGCACACCTATTGGTGATTTCAGTGCCACTTACAGCGAGTTGACTGGTCAGCCGACACCCTCGCACACGACTACGTTTCACACTTCGTCAGGGTTGTCAGCTCCCGAGGCAGTCGTTCCACCAGTGACAGGGACCGGGACTACAGAGACCCTCCCTTCTTCAGTTGCCTCGACAGATCCCCCAGCTTCTGGCGCACTTCAGGCTCAGGTTACTCAGACATATCCACTTGTTGCTACACAGTCAGTGCCTGCTCCTACTCAGACCCAGACCGCTTCGCAGCCACGTGCTTCTTCAGAGGGTCAGCCAGATAGCTCAGACTCCGAGGGCGATTCACTTCAATTCGTGATCACTCCGCGCACCTCGGCACCAGACACGGCTCCGTCTGTCCCCCCGTCAGATTAGATTAGTTTTTTGGCGCTTGATGCCAAAGGGGGAGAGAGAGTAGTTTCAGGGGGAGCTTGTTAGTGGGTTTTCGCTTTTCGCGCTTTTCGTGTGCTACATTCATGCATATCATGTTTACTTTTTCAGCATTGCATTCGTGTGACATTGTCATCGAGTCGTAAACTCTGAGTCTTAATGTGTTATTCGTCTCAGTGATTAATATATGTCACCGTTTTAGCTATAGCTCTAAGGTTGTGCTTCCGTGCCTTACTCCGATTACTTATGAGCTATATCTTTATGTGTACTAACGCTTTTTGTCTTACCTTATGAAGTACACTCTTTTGGCTTGGAGCACATAAGCAATTCCTAACCTTTTATGCTTATTGCCTTTTGCTTATGTGAACCAAGCATGCTCGAAAACCTTCACTCTAATCCATTGAAACTTAGTGTTGTCATCAATCACCAAAAAGGGGGAGATTGAAAGCATCTAGGCCCCAAGGTTTGGTTTCGGCAATTAATGACAACACTCTATTACCATGACTAACGTGTGTTTTGCAGAAACTTCGATAAGTTAGGTCATGGAGGTGATAACTGTTTTGAGCACTGTGGCTTCGTGTCCCTTGATGGAAATCATTTCGGTTTTCAAAAGAGTGACGTCAAGATTAAGGACGGTTAGTTCCGGATGTCGAGGTGTTGAGACACATTCGGAATAGTCGTTAGGATCTTCGTTTTTCTCTTTTGGCCGTACTATAAAGGGGGGCATGAATGGGTAGCTTGACCTAGGCGAGTCCTATGTTTAGGTGTGGTGCACACTTGTTAAACTTGGCGCTAGGCAACCCTAGAATAGCTCAAAGTTTAGTTGGAAGCAACTTGGTTGAAGTTGCGACGCGTTTCGAGAAGTTTCGGGCAGTTTTCCAGTCACCGGACGCGGTCTTCGGGAGCACCGGACGCGTCCGGTTAGTACGCTACCGAGCTAGGGTTTCGGCCTTGACCACCGGACGCGGTCCTCGCGAGGACCGGACGCGGTGGTCAGTGGCTGACACGTGTCACGTTGTGAGAACGCCCGTCGGACGCGCCCTGGCTGTGATCGGCGCGTCCGGTCTCAGTCCAGTAAGGTCCAGAGAGGACCGGACGCGTCCGGTCTTCAGGCATCGGACGCGGCCTCGCGTCCGGTGCGAGTACAGTAAGCACCCTTGCACGATCGGACGCGTCCGGTCACCCCTGACCGGCGCGTCCGGTGGTTCAGTTCAAAATCGCGTTTTGACCGTTACGGGCGACCGGCGCGTCCGGTCAGTTGCACCGGCGCGTCCGGTGACCCCGTGTCAGAAAGTAACGGTTCGTTTTCTTTGAGGGGTGTATAAATACAGCCCCTCCACCTCTTTGAGAGGTCTCTTGCTCATTCAAACATTTGAGAAAACCCTCTAGAGTGCAAGGGAGTGCAAGAGCTCTAGTGAGGATAGAGATTTGAGAATCAAAGTTTGAGTTTCCTCACTAGTGATTAGAGAGTAGCAAGTGTGCATCCATCTCCTCATTTGGGCTCGTTGTGGTCAAGTGAGAGTTCTAGCTTGTTACTCTTGGTGATCGCCATCACCTAGACGGCTTGGTGGTGATTGGGAGTTTGGTGATCATCCGGCGGAGCTTGTGGATGACCCAACTCAAGTTGTGAGCGGTTTTGGGTGATTCGCCGCGACGGAGTGTCGAAGAATCAACCCGTAGAGAGCACTTGATCCTTGCACGGATCAAGGGGGAGCGACACCCTTGCGCGGGTGCTCCAACGAGGACTAGTGGGGAGTGGCGACTCTCCGATACCTCGGAAAAACATCGCCGTGTTCCTTGCCCCTTTACTTTCAAGCAATTACTTTCTCATACTTACTTTCATTGCTTGTTTTACTTTCCTAGAATTGCCATGCTAGACTAGGATTGGAAACTAGGGTGCAAATCTTTTTAACGGTAGACTCTCTAGGAACACAAGTAGGCACTAGGGGTGAATTCCGGCTTGTAGGATTTAATTCTTGCAATTAATTTTTAGAAAAGCCCAATTCACCCCCCCCCTCTTGGGCATCTTGATCCTTTCAGTAGCGAATGGTTAGAGGAGTCAGAGCTTTCCTCTGAAGTAATCCGAGTGGACACACCCTCTATAACTATACGCTGTGCTTATAATTCTGATCAATTTAACGCTCTCTATAATCCTGTTGTGGGGATCAATATTATGTCCGAAGCTTTTGCACTTAATTTATTTGGGAAACTTGTTTTAACCCCCACAACAAAGGTCATAAAGGAATCTTCGGGATGATTAGTCCCCAGTCTTGGAATTATTAATGTCCTACCCTTTATGGTAGAAGGCTCCATGGTTCATTTGAACTTTTATATCTTTGATATATGGGGTTTCGACCTACTGATTGGACAACCTTTTAGAAGACTCCTTTATGAAGGTCAAACTGAAAAGCTCCACATTTCCTTGGGAAAGGATTTTAAACTTCCAATTACAATAACTCACTCCTTGAATAATAAGACCGAGCCATATCTTTTGCCTGATCCTATAGAGGAGGTAAAAGGCTGCATCTCTAGAACTTTTAGATGATCCAGACTTAGAAGAGGAAGCCCCCTTCTTCACTGAAGAAGAGGCCGAACCTTCTGAACCTGAACCCTTAGATGAGTTTGCAGAAACACCTAGACCCCCCATAGAACTCAAAACTTTACCACCCGGTCTTACCTATGCTTTCCTAAACAATAATCCAGAGTTTCCTGTGATCGTTAGTAATAAACTCACTCAGGAGCAAACTCTGCGATTAATGACCATTCTTGAAAAACACCACTCTGTTTTCGGCTACTCACTTCAAGATCTCACAGGAATCAGTCCTATGATTTGTACCCATCGTATTCCGACAGATCCTTCTGTTACACCCTCTCAAGGGCCTCAACGTAGACTTAACAACGTGATGAGAGAGGTAGTTAAAAAAGAAGTTATAAAGTTGCTGCATGCAGGGATTATATATCCTGTGCCGCATAGTGAGTGGGTAAGCCCTGTTCAAGTTGTGCCTAAAAAGGGAGGCATGACTGTTGTTACTAATGATAAGAATGAGCTAATTCCGCAACGCACCGTCACTGGGTGGCGGATGTGCATAGACTATAGAAAACTTAATAAAGCCATGAAAAAATGATCATTTTCCTTTGCCTTTTATAGATGAGATGCTTGAGCGGTTAGCAAAACACTCGTTTTTCTGTTTTCTAGATGGATATTCAGGGTATCACCAGATCCCTATCCATCCTGATGATCAAAGCAAAACCACTTTTACATGCCCATATGGAACGTATGCTTATCGTAGAATGTCTTTTGGGTTATGTAATGCACCAGCTTCTTTTCAAAGATGTATGATGTCTATATTTTCTGATATGATTGAAGAGATTATGGAAGTTTTCATGGATGATTTCTCAGTTTATGGAAAAACTTTTGATAGTTGTCTTGAGAACTTAGATAAGGTTTTGCAAAGATGTGAAGAAAAGCACTTAATCCTTAATTGGGAAAAATGTCATTTTATGGTTAGAGAAGGAATAGTGCTAGGACACCTAGTGTCTGAAAGAGGTATTGAGTTAGATAGAGCTAAAATTGAAGTAATTGAACAACTACCTCCACCTGTGAATATAAAAGGAATTCGAAGTTTTCTTGGCCATGCTGGTTTTTATCGCAGATTTATAAAAGACTTTTCATTTATTGCGAGACCACTTACTCTTTTGCTAGCCAAGGATGCTCCTTTCGAATTTGATGATGCATGTCTAAATTCTTTCAATTTATTAAAGCAAGCACTCATCTCTGCACCAATCATTCAACCCCTTGATTGGTCATTGCCTTTTGAAATTATGTGTGATGCTAGTGATTATGCTGTGGGGGCAGTTTTGGGACAAACTAAAGATAAAAAGCATCATGCAATTGCTTATGCAAGTAAAACTTTGACAGGAGCTCAACTTAATTATGCAACCACTGAAAAAGAGCTTCTGGCTGTTGTTTTTGCCATTGATAAATTTAGATCTTATTTAGTTGGAGCTAAGATAATTGTTTACACTGATCATGCTGCACTAAAATATTTGCTCACTAAGAAAGATGCTAAACCTCGCTTAATCAGATGGATTTTATTACTCCAAGAATTTGACTTAGAAATAAAAGATAAAAAGGGAGTAGAAAATTCTGTTGCTGATCACTTGTCTAGAATGTACTTTAAGAATTCACAGGAACCCCCCATTAATGACTCACTCCGGGACGACATGCTTTACGGGATTAACAGATCTGACCCCTGGTATGCAGATATTGTTAATTTTATGGTTTCAGGTTATGTACCACCCGGAGCAAACAAGAAGAAGCTTATTCAGGAAAGTCGTTCACATATATGGGATGAGCCATATCTCTTCCGAGTATGCGCTGATGGCCTACTTAGAAGATGTGTGACCACTGAGGAAGGATTGAAGATCATTGACAGATGTCACTCATCACCATACGGAGGTCACTATGGAGCATTCCGTACACATTCAAAGATCTGGCAATGTGGATTCTACTGGCCTACAATGTACGATGACACGAAGCAATATATCAGAAGATGTGGGCCATGTCAAAGGCACGGAAACATAAATACAAGGGATGCCATGCCACTCACCAACAACCTTCAGATTGAACTCTTTGATGTCTGGGGAATAGACTACATGGGTCCATTTCCCCCATCTAAGAAGTGTGAGTTCATCTTGGTGGCGGTTGATTACGTCTCCAAGTGGGTAGAGGCACTACCTTGCAAACATGCCGACAATATCAGTTCGAGGAGGATGTTTGAGGAAATCATATTTCCAAGATTTGGAGTCCCCAGGATAGTGATAAGTGATGGAGGATCACACTTCATTGACAAGCGCTTCAAGCACTATCTATCAAGACATGGAATCCGTCACAACGTCGCTACTCCCTATCATCCTCAGACAAGTGGCCAAGCAGAGACTTCTAACAAGCAAATCAAGAACATTCTTCAGAAGACGGTGAACGAGATGGGAACGGCATGGAAGGACAAGTTACCCGATGCACTCTGGGCTTACCGGACAGCATACAAGACCCCAATTGGAATGTCTCCATACCAATTGGTATACAGAAAGACCTGTCACCTACCTGTTGAACTTGAGTTCAAGGCACACTGGGCCATAAAAAGATGGAATATGGACCTAGATATCATCGGAAAACATAGAAGAATGCAATTATCGGAGTTAGAAGAATGGCGGGAGAAAGCATATCACAATTCAAAGATCTACAAAGAAAGAGTCAAGAGATGGCATGACAAGAGGATCAAGAAGAAGGAGTTCTCACCCGGAGATAAGGTATTACTTTTTAATTCCAGGGTGAAGTTTTTCGGGCATGGAAAGCTCCGGAGCAAATGGGAAGGACCATTCAAGGTAATTCATTCATCATCCCACGGAGCTATCACACTTCAAAATGACGAAGGTACGTTATTCAAGGTAAATGGTCAACGTCTTAAATTATTTTTAGAGTCCAATAAAGAATTAGAAGAAATAGACGTGATCAATTTTTACCGTCCAATTAAAAATTAAAGCCCGACGCCAACAAGAGGATCGATGAGTTAGAGCATAGTCTTAGGAGGCGTGAGCGTCGCTGAGCTATCTAGATTAGATCTTGGGGCTATATATGTCTTAGTTATTATTAGATTCAATTAGGTTTGCTTATAATCAGTTTAGATCTATTATATTCGGTTATTATTATTATTCGGTTGTAATAAATGCCTCAAGATTAATAAAGATTATTATTAGTATGTCTTGTGTGTCTCTACTTTACTTTTGTGCAAGAAAGCAGAAAACAAGTATGGGGGAGATTCCCTGACATGTCACACACACTTCGATCGCACCACTCCATGAACCAGGTACACACTCTGCACACTTTTATTACACACTTATACACTCACCTTAGTTGTGCAGAATTTTATCTCTCTAAACATGATAAATTAAAAGGATAAAAATGCTTATAATCATGATCAATCTCACTCTGTGATATTTCTTGAAAACCTGCAATTATTAAAATTATTTCAAAACCCTGTGTTGTTAAAAGTCATTGTGGAATAAGAGATGGTAAGGGTATGAGTACCTTATTCTTAGTATCTTTATTGCTTGGAGAATTTGTTTTAAAAATCTCAAAATTATAGCTACCATCCTCAAGTTTTATATGCCTGCTAAACATGAAAATATTAATTAAAGCTATCTGCTTTGTATTGAGTTTGTTCAAAACAAGTTAGACCCTTGTTGAGAGATTTATCATACTCCTAAGATCAAGACATTTTTATTCAGAAAGATTCACTCTTCCGAAGTATTATTGCGTTAGAGGCATGGGCTATGCAAAATTATGAATATATCGAGGAAATAAAAAGGAGCAAGTGCTCGATAACCTCGTGGAAAAAAATGGACAAGTGTCCGGCAGTAGAATTAGGGGTACCTCGGTATCCACCCAAAATGAAAAAAAAATGAGATATGATAAAAATATGATGGAAAGAAAATGATAGCCCATGGTCCCTCTAATAAGCAATATGCCAGTAAGAGTGACAAGTTTTTAATTTTCAAAATCTTTGATCTAAGAGTATGGCATTCTTCTCCTCGGATCCGGTTTTGACCATACAATAAATGCAAGGTATGTATGGTTAAAGAATTATTTTTACAAAATCAAAACAGCCTCAGAGAGAAATATAAAAGATAATGAGTGACTCTGAGAGCACCTATGAGGATAAAGGTATGCTAAGTTTTTCTTTTCAAAAATATGTAAAAACTCCAAGTGATAGGGATTAAGAAGAAGAAAGGCTCTTTACTCTGACCATATATTTCCCTGACTATAAGTGCACAGTGGATTTTTACAACGCCCTGCAGGTATGAAAGAATGTTTCAACCCCAGATGTTTTATTAACCAACCTTTTCTTGAGGACGAGTAAAAGCCTAAGTATGGGGGTGTTTGTTGACGGTTCTTAAGTATCAATTATAACCATCAAATAAATAAAGAAAAGGACCTATATGCAAGCAACACCTAGAATTAGGGTTTGATCTAACAGAATTCCACGAGTTTTGCTGTTTATCTATTTCTGCAGGGGGTTATCAGGAAATACGGAAGAAAGTCCCACATGTCAGATTAATGACGGGATATTAACCGAACACGTAATTATCTTACATCTAGAAGATTCCAGAAGCCACGAGAACGAACGGGAGCCGTAACGGGCCAGGACACAGGGCGCCCGCCCTGTGCCCTAGGGCGCCCGCCCTGCCCCCGGGACCAATCAGGTCGAGTCTCGCGGATTATGCTCCACCACCTTTGAGGATCAAGGAAAACCGTAGGATGAAGGTCGGTTTGATCCGACGGTCCAGATTCATCCAAAAGGGCTATATAAGCAAGGCCCCTGACCCCTGGTGGAGAAGACCCCAATTCATTATTCAGTTGCATATCTCTAGTTAGGGTTTAGAGAGAGAGGTTCCCTCTAGGGTTCCCACCTCTTAGGGCTTAGCATCCAATGTGAAAGTAGAATTAGTTCTACTAGATTGAGAGAGATAGAGTGGAGGTGTAGATCGGAGGAAGCCGGCCTGTCGGTGTCTACTCCGAGGTTGTACCTGCGGGAGCAAGTTCTTCTAACCCGAGGCTTGTTCTCAGGATTCTTCAGTATTTCGACTTCTAAATTCTAGTAAGTTCTTTGTTTTATTGTTCTTTGGTTTATGAGTTTACTTTGATCTCTTCGCGTAGAGTTTAGAGTAATCATCTCTAGCGTAAATGTGGTGTTTAAGCTAGGATACTCATAGATATCCCCTCGTCTAGCCGGACCATGGTAGTAGCGAGGAACGTGACAATTCCGAGTTACCTTTGTATTCCATATCCCGTTAGCAGGATCGATAGGGTTTATAGGTGCGGGTTGAACATCCTTTGTGGTGTCTAGATTCCGTAAACCTCCCCAATAGAATAGTAGATCATCCTTACCAAGGTTAGAAGAAGAGTGCGGTTGTAGTCTTCTCTATACATCACTCACATCGAATCATAGTGGTTGTAGCCTAAAGGTTAGTAGTAATAGATTTGGTTAGTCAGATGCACTCTTTCTCCTAAAGGTAAAAATATAAATACGATACCCAGGATAACATCTCGGGTGAAGTGCTCACCGATATCCGTGCGCTTGCGGATCCTATTTCCTAATTGCGTTACCAAATATCAACAAGCATTTCTGGCGCCGTTGCCGGGGAGAAAGACGGTTTGCTGAGATAACCTTGAGTCTTACTACTAGCTTGTATTCATACTTTTTATTTTCTTATCTTTTTCATTCTTTCTTTTTCTTTTTACCAAAAATGGAAAACCAAGGTTCTATATCTATCTTTGATGCCGCAACACCTTCAGCAACTGACCTTTTACCATGGGAGTCATCACAGCCTATCCAAACATCCCAGTATAAGTTAAGTTCAAGGTTGATTGCGATGATTCAAAATTTATCTTTTTCGGGAAAGGAAGACCAAAACCCTTACCTTCATATTAGAGATTTTGAGCAGACATGCGATTGTCTTCGCATTGATGGCATCTCTGATAAGACTTTACGTTGGAAGCTTTTTCCTTTTTCTTTAAGAGGAGAAGCTAGACGATGGTATAGTCAGAAGGTAAGTCAACAGCAAGGTGAATGGGGAGTTTTAAGAGCCAACTTTTGTCTAGATTTTTATTCCCTTGACCGTACTGGTGACCTTAGACTCGAAGTCCTATCTTTTAAACAAAAAGATAATGAAACTTTGGGGAAATCCTGGAAACGTTTTTCTGATCTTTTAGAATCTGGTCCAAAACTTTTGCTTGAAGACACTGTTCTTTTATTTCACTTTTTTCGAGGTCTTCAGAAAGATAATAAACAAATGCTGCATACTATGGCTAGAGGTTCTTTCTTTCGTATCCCTACTGATGAAGCTAAGGGGATCAACCCTCATTTAGATCTCCCAAAACCAGAACGTGTCCATCGCCACCCGAGAGTACAGTACTCCTCGAACCCGGCCCGATTCTAGCCCCGAGGGTACACGCTACTCCCGCCATCTCTCCACTCCCAGTGCGAGGTAAGACGTTCTCGTAATGGAATCACTAACATTTTGGGCTTACCAAGGCATGAGGCTAGTTGCAAAGTCTCGAACACAACAGGCTTATAACGAACGGACCTTAACTGACAAGGCGGAAACACTACATTGAGACTCCTTTCCCAATGCATGTTAGCAGTGGTCAAACCACCCGCCCGATCTTTCAAGTTCATTCTCATATTTCAATATTCATTAAGTATGTCGTCATGGCCATGTAAACATTGCATTTAAAAGCTTAACTTCTAAGCATAGCGAAGCATACTACGCATTTTCAGTAAAACAGGTATCAAGGTTGATATCGCAATAATCAAGGATGACAATGCAGCAATTAGGTTATTACTCAACTCCTAATTACTTAATGCAATAAACCATAGTATAAATAATAAAATATTTGTAAAACTCAAAGTAGGGTTTAAATGCACCGGGGCTTGCCTTGCTCTGACACGACGACCGACTCAGACTCGAGGACTCCAACGTCTGGTCCGGAACCCACCGACGATCGCTCTTCTCCGGAAGCTTGCTCGGCGACTTCGACTTCTTCGAAAGCAGAAACTACACGAGTACATAACATGCTTTAACATGATGCTCGATGATAAACATGATGCTTGATGATAACATGCCACGAGTTATGACTTGAGTACAACTTCCCTTCACGGTACAGTCGCAAACAGAAAACCTACTAACTAGTAGCGACAACTCTAGCGATACCAGCTTTTAACCTAAGCAAGTTACTAACGAGCTCAATCATGGAATTAAGGTGCCAAAGATCACCAAAGAGTAGTGACCCAAGGACATCACTCAATCAAAAGGGCACACAACACTTAAAGTTCTCAAATTAACATTTATTTACTATTTAATTAATTAGGGCATAATTAATAGTTGATCAAACTTTTTCTAAACAAGCTCAAACTTTTTCTATGGATTAAGAATGATTTAAAACAGTGTCATAATAAATTTCATAATTTTTGGATTAATAAATTAATTATTAAAATTCCTGGAAGTTGCATTTAATCTTTATTGGAACTAATTAATTCTACTGCACAAAGTATTCAAATTCATGATTTAACATTTTTCCTAGATAGTTTATACATTGAGAAGCTCACACAAAAAATTTCATGAATTTTGGAACTCTACACAATTTTTAATGAAATAAACAAATAGCTGCACTATTCATTAATTTTAAAAAAGAAAAACAAAAACGAAACCGAACCGGGCTGATTTCCCCCTCTCTCCTTCCGGCTCGGCCCAGCTAGTCGGCCCGCTCGCGCTCGCGCTCGCGCCCGGCAAACGCGGCCCAGCAAGCGGCCCAGTCCGCTCGCCCGCGCTCTCTCTCCCTTCCCTCTCTCTCGCTGACAAGGGGCCCTGCCCGTCAGCCCGGGTCAACCCCGGCTGCAGCGGCGCTGACCGCCGGTGTGCTCACCGACGGTGAGCTCCCCAACGACACGGTCTACACCAACAGATGCGCCTCCCTCTCCCGAACACGTTGGTACCCTTCTGACCCACTCTAACCACCCGGAGCACCAACGTCGACGATGGCGACGGCGACGGCGACCACAACTCCGGCGATGGCGGACGCACTCGACGACGGCCCCTGCTACGGTAGCGACTAAATTGAGGAGAGCTTCACGCTCAGGAGCTCACCCAACATGTGCTGACGCGTTTTGCCGAGGCGGAGAAGCGGTGGAATGGAGGATCCGCAGCGGCGGCGCTCCGGTGAGGTGAGCTGGTGGCGATGATGGCGTTCCGACGTGGCTGGAGCAGGAGAGTGCAAATTAGCAGGCTCATGAGCACCACGGCATCGAGGCGGTTCTAAGCGTGAAGACGCTACTAGGTGAAGCTCACCAGAGAAGGCTGTCGACGACGAGGTGGGTGCGGCGGAGCTTTGACCGGAGCTGAGGAAGACGCAGCTTCGGAGGCCGTTAGGGATGGCGAAATGGAGTGATGGTGGGCTCAGACGGAGCGGGAGGTTATGGCGAAGCTGGCTGCAAGAGGGAGTGGCTTGCGGTGCGGTGACGGTGGTGAATTTCGCCGGCGAAAACCAACGGCGGCGATGGCTAAACGGAGGAGAAAAAGGAAGAACACGGCGACCTCATCGTATTTATAGGCCTAGACACGGTGATCGACTCTAGAAGGCGCTCGTCATCGCGCTGGCGGTCCTGGCGCACGCGAAGGCCGTAGAAGGCCACGGCGGCGGTCGGCCGGCGCCCATACCGGCCGGTGGCCGACTTCCATTGGCCCGACACCGCAGCTCCCCCCCCCCAAACTTTTGAATTTTCAAACTGTTTTCTCAAATTACTCTCAAATTCATGTAACAACTTGAAAAACTTCCAATCTATGAAATCTTCAGAATTTCAAGCTCTACAAGTTTTGTATTGAACACTTTTTCAAATTCTCACTGGATTTTAAAATTTGAGTTTAAATTCAATAGGGGACACATTTTTGGGATTTGGTAATCTAGAAATTACTTTTGATTTCATATTGAAACTTCAAAATCTCCAAACACCAAAGTTGTATATCTTGACAAGACCTACAACTTTGCTGTTCAAAACATTTTCAAATTCTGCCTCTGTTTTGAAATCTTAGTTTGGGGACAAAAATGAGTTAAATCTGAAATTTGTTTATTTTCAAAATTGCTCCACATTTTACACTAAAACTTTGAAAACTCAAAACACCAAAGTTGTAGCCCTTGAAAAGTTCTACAAACTTGGTTTTGAACTTTTTCCCAAATTTTGCCTAGATTTTGAATTATTTCAAAAGGGGTAAAACAGGGTTTTGAAATTTAGGGTTTTCGGAGGAATTTTCAATTGGAATTTGTTGCTACTTTGATTTGTGATTACTTAGTGATCAAAACCTCACCCAAGGGCATCATTTGGACCAACATGACATGGTTGACCAAATGCCACTCTTGGTTGACCAATTTAGCTTTTGAAATTCTTTTACATTTTTCCCCAAATTTGAATTTGAATTCGAACCGGAAAACTCGTGACAAGTTTTGGTACTCCAACTCAAACTCAAACTTGGAGCTTCATTTTAGGTGTTGTACTTGAGCTCATACCCTACACTTGGCACTAGTGTGCAACACAGTCACACACCTCAAATTACGCAGGGCATGGACTAAGTATTTGCGGTGGCATTCGAAATTAGGGTTTTTGGGTTCGGAGCACACCACTGAGAAGCACATCCAATCTAGATAAGTAAACTTGTTTTAGTTGATGCATAACAAGGGTGACCTAAATATGGATGCTTTGCAATGCATTATGATGACATGGCAGATTAATTAGCACTATAACACCCGGGGTGTTACAGAAATGATGTATGATGAACATGAATGCTTTCATGTAGATGAGAAATTTCATTTCTATTTTACCGAGTAGGTACAAATCTCCTCTCTGGTAAAATAAAGCATATAACAAATGAGACATGCATACATACACCTATAGATAAGTTCAAACGGAACTAAACCAAACATACTAGCAGATTACTCATACATTAAAAGCATTGAAAAGCACTTTGCATGTTTAATATAGAATCATTTAAACCATATTTAACATTTATTAAAACAAGGTTACAATAGAGCTACCATTTTATGCTGCTTAGAAAATTTTGAGAAAATTACCAGAGCTTAATCATGCTTATAGAAGACTACCATAAAATTTTCAAGTCAATTTGATAAGTATAACATCCTATACTAAAAAGGCAAAAAGCATAGCAATTAAGCACATGAAAATACTTTGTACTATGAAAAGTATCAAACAACATATTTCATATTTTTTCCATAATCTACACATCATAGGAACACTGTAGAAAAAGTTTCACATGCATGTATTATTCATATTTTTGGCCCTAGCAATTTTACAAGAAATCAGCATTTAGTCCACCAAAATTACTTAGCCATTTTCTTCCACAGAACATGCATGTCATATATTTATCACAGAAAGTACATCACATAAGTAGAACAACAAAATTGGAACCACATTTTCTGAGACATACATGATTTACTATGCATTTCCTAAGATAACAGTATTTTCAAGAATTAAATAAAGCTCTATATAAAAAAGTATCTCAAAACTGATATGCAATATTTTTATACTGTAGATCTACTCACAAGAAACACTACAAAATTTGTTTCAGCATTTTTGGAGCAATATATCACAAGATATGCATTTTTAGAGTATTAAAAACATTTTTGGAAATCATTTTCTTTATTCTTTTGAAAATCCAGCCGGCTGAAATCGCTACGCGCACCCTGAATCTGCACCCAAACCCTAGCCAAGGCGCTGACAAGCGGGACCCGCGGTCAACCGGGCCCACCCGTCAGCCGCTCGGGGACACAGGATGCCATTGACCGGCGATTCCTCGCTGCCGGTGAGGTCTCCGGCAACGGGACCACCACCATCGGCTTTCCCATGGCGGCGTGAGAAGCAGAGCTAGAAGATGGCACTGGAGGAGCACCGGCACACGCTCGTCGACGTGCATGGCGGAGCGGCGGCGCTGCTCGACGCCAGCGGGCCGAGCCAGTCCACGACGAGGCACGAGAAAAGGCGGAAGAGCTCAGCGGAGGCGAGGACGACCTACTACGCACGACAAGGAAGAGAAAGAAGGGGCGGAGCAGGGAGATCGGCACGACCGCGGGCTCCGGCGAGCACTGGCGGGCACCAGCGAGGCATGCATGGCCAGAACGGCCCTTACCTCGGTGAAATGGTGGCACGGGAGGCGCGTTACGTCGAGGCGGAGCTCGAGCGCGAGCTCGCAGGGCTTAGGCACGAGTGGAAAGGCGAAGGCGAGCTCGGTGGCCGCGGCAATGGCGCGGCGGCTTGCTCCGCTACGTTGTGGGCAAGAGGAGGCGAGGCGAGGTAGGAATGGCGAATGAGGGGGAGCAGCGGCTCGGATGGGGGCAAGTTAAGGCGCTGCGGGGCTGGCCGAGGCGCCACCTGCTCGTCGTCGGCGCGACGCGAGCGACTGCGGGAGCAGGGCGGGGGCAGGCTAGGCCGGCTTCGGCCGTGGGCTAGGAAGGGAGGCGCGCGGCCTATTTTCAAAAGAAAACATTTTCCTTTTTGTTTTCTAAATACACCGCCACAAAAATGCCATTTTGATCATTTTCCAAACATTTTCAAGATTTGTTGCAAAAGTTGTTCCAAATCTTATGCTCTACAACTTCGCCAAAAGAAGCAGAGTTAAATTCTAAATAGATTTTGAATTAGAGGATTAAAGTCAATTTAATCCAAAACCCTAATTATTTCTAAGTTGTTCTAGTGGTCAAACAAGAACAAACATTGCATAACAAGCATAAACATGGCATCACACCTATTTAAACAAAGCATAGCACTACATGTTTCATTAGCAAGTTTCAACCTTATATTTCATGTGATGCTTATGTATGCATAATGATGCTTATGCTCATGATGTGCAAATGTTTAATACATGCTTAACACTAGGGGTATTACAGCGGTGCACCGCCCTAGGGGTGATGGTGACCACCCAGGCCAACCCCCAAAAACTGCGCTCTCTAGAAAAAAGCGACGGTGCCACCACAAGACAGTCCGGTGACCATGGCGGTGTCCTCTTCAACTCAAAAAAAACAACCAAATCAGTCTTGTAGAGCATTTCATTAGCTTTCTGAAAAGTCCTAGATCATCGAAATTAGAGCTCGGAGCTAAGAGTTATACCCAAAATACGAAAGGGTGGAGGTGCTGATTTTGGCACGCTGCAGGGGCGGCAGTGCACCTTGCCTAGGGGGCGATGCCAATGCCCTAGGGGGGCGGTGCACACCAAAAATGGTGATGCCACCCTCTAGGCTGGGCTACGCGCTGGTTACAAGTTTAGTTGCGTTTTCCGACCCTTGATAACCCAAACTTGCTCTTTTCTTCACCTTTTCCTCTCCAACTTTATCCAAAACAACTCCAACAACTTCACCTTTACAAATATGCCAACACCACCAAGTGTTCACCATCTTGTGCATGTGTGTTAGCTTTTCACAAACATTTCCCAAAGGATTAGTCACTCAATTGACCATGCTACTCGATCCTAGTAACAATGCAAAGTTAGATCACTCAAGTGGCACTACATGACTGATATGCAAACAAGTTTCACTACAAGAAATCTAGTGATACATGACGAATTAGAGGTGACGTTATAAGAAATCATCATAGAAATGCCTAATCTATGACTTTAAAGAAAAAACAAAACAGAAAATAAAAAACCCACACCGACTGCCCCTCCCTTATCCACGGGCATGTGTGATGCGCACCCTTCCGTGCCCAAAGGCGCTCTGCTTCTTCTCTCACCCCAGTGCCACCATCTAGGGAGCCTCAAGGCATGGGCACCCAATAATGCCGCACCAGTAACATGCCAACCTCGATGCCCTAGGGATGCGGTCGCCGGATCTCATGGAGGAGGATGTGGGTCGTCGTCCGCTAGGGCTGTGTCGATCTTTGAATGGCGGTGGCAACAAGGTATGAGTAGTACAGATCTGTGGTGACCTCTATCCCTCGCTTCCTCTCCAACCACCGCGCGTGCACCCCTCTCTCAATCACTGCTGCTGCAACCCCTAGCAACCTATATGGCTAGCGCATCCTTGGTGTCGGCGATTGGTGGCTCATCTCCCTATAGACAGTATTGCAACCCCCTCAAGCCTGCTCGTCATCCCATATCAACGGCGATAGGCTGATCCCACGAGCAGATCTGGCCCGGTGACATTCCATGCCTCATCCCCATCTCCAATCCTGGTGTCCGGTAGTCCCCAAGAGTCTCAAGCCCCCAAGGTTAGCCCCAATCCTAACTAATATTATGCAGTTATCGAATAGTTGGTGATTCTATCAAATAAATTATACTTACTATTTTAGTTACTTTGAATTTGAGTTGGTTGCCTCTTAGATCTGTATTCCTGTCAACAATTGAGGTGTAGTGTTTGCACCAATGCTACCATAACATGTTCATATCCAACATTTCTAAAACTTATTGTTTCAAGCTATTGACTTGTACTACCGAATTTTCATTAACACAGGGGGTGCTCTCAAGGCAACTGATACTGATGTTGATGGACTATGGGTTCATGTTACATGTGTCTGGTTTTTTCTGTACGATCTACCAAATTTATAGTAACTCTAATGTATACAAAAGTAATTGATATGCAATTGTTTCTACCTCTGTAGTACTCTGACCCAGTTTGAACATGCTGGTCTTGACTTTGATGCAAACACTCAATTTCAATGTGTTAGCGCCGACTCCATATTGTCTCATGAGAAGGTTCCTAAAAGCAGCAAAAATCTTAAAAGAAGGTGAGATACTATACATACTCGTATTTTTGTGATAAAAAGATCATATAAGCTCTTTACATATTTTCATTGAGATCTTGTTAGACTTGTAGAATAGCTGAATGGAGATATGCAGTCATCTTTCTATTTGCTTCATTGCAGTTTGTTTGGACTATTTAATTACTTTCAAAGCTTAGTGATAAATAGATGACATTTCTTTTTTGAATCTTTGACGATTCTTTTTTTAAGTTTACTCATAATGATTTGGCACTAGTTTGCGATGTTCTTTTTCGTCACTATGGTTTGGATCTGGTCTTGGATATGGGCTGGTTATAAGATGCATACAACTATTCTATGACGAACATAAATTTCAATCTATGACGGCTCAATTTCGGCCAACAAATGTATGACGCGGGATACATGATGTTGTTTTCGATCATCATGGTGAGTTAACTGTGATGTATTTTCGCTTGTCTATGACCAAAGTAAACCGTCATATATAAGGGTATTTTTTTAGTGTTTTCCCCTCTTGATAGTACGGCCATCTATCCTAAACCTTGTCATAAACTTCTCTACAAACCTATGACCAGAGAAATAAAATGTCCTATAGGTTATACCTTTGCTTTGCACATTCCATTCCATCTTCTCTAATATTGATGCAACACATGCACCAACCTTGATCAACAAATGATATGACCCACTTCATATCATCACGTGACATTGTTGGTTCATCAATCTTGACCTCACTTGCTTTTCACCATTGCCTTCGTCCATCGACACCAAGTCTTGCTCAAGCTTCACCGTCACGCGGTCCATCGCTCCAAAGCCTCCAACTTGCCCTTCACGCTTGCAACCGGTCTATCAAGCCAAGCCTTGTCTTGATCTTCTCCACCTTAGTTACATGACTCAATGTCAAGTCTCATATGCAATGAGCTCCTTCATCACATGTGTGAGCTTTGCAACATATCCAAGCCATTTCACCTTTATGGCATGAGTTGCTCACACAAGTATACCTATAGACTAATTACTTGCGTATCTCACATAAACACATATTAATCCACCTAGGTTGTCACTCAATTACCAAAAACCAAACAATGACCTTTCAGCGTGCTAGCGGTGATGTGAACTAGGAATCCCGATCTTTCGAAAGGTTCTGATAACTCTCGTTTTGGTGGAGTCACGACACAATTCGATCCGGCTTCCGAACAACTCGGCTCTGAACCCCGCAATCGCAGCACCACGACTCCTCTGGTTATCGACCGGCGTTGCACGGTCGACCTCGCCAAGAAGGCTAAGTCCTTGCCTGCAAATCGAGAACACAAGCAAGAACACAAAGGAATGCAACCAAATTGCAGATGAATGATTAATCTCACGAAGTTGGGGTCTCACAAACCGACGACGGCGGCGAAACTGTTATCAACAGAATAATCTAAGCAAAACCCAACCCTAATGTAGGCGGCGACTACTTATTATATAGCCTAAGGGATTTCTAAGGACCCCTATTCGCGTCCCTAGGGAGTGCCAACACGTTACAAGGCCCAAACGGCCCAAAAGACGGCGACACAGCACCCTGACAGATTCTGGACGGTGACTTGTTTCGACGATTCCCGTTGATTCCGAATATCTTTTGACGTGAGACCACTTGGGTTGGCTTCCTTATCAAATAAGCTTTCCATCCATATATGGATCATCAAAAACGGAGTCCGGATGCGTCCTGGGTGACCAGTTTAAGGCAGACTGGTCCTGGATTCCGAGGTGGACTCGAACTTGATTTGGTTTGGTCCTCCATCTTTATCCGGGCGCCCTCGCTGGTCCTCCACGCCTCCAAGCCCTCCTCCATGTGTCTCCTGGACCTCTCCTTCATACCTAAGCACACTATAATCATTAGGTAGCAATCTATTCTCAGAATCATATAAAGAGTTACTTAGGAACGAGCTCACCTCTAAATTTAATTGACGCGCGCGAGCTCTAGTGATTGGACCTTGAATGTCCAGCAGTGGATCATTGTGTGTATGTGAAGGAGTGATGTCCTCATCATCCTCCCCCTCTTGAATTGGAGTCATCCTCGACACCAACTCATCTTCGTCTCCCAAGTATGGCTTCAAATCTGAAATGTTAAAAGTGGGACTAACCCCAAATTCGGGGGGTAACTCAAGCTTATATGCATTATCATTAATCTTCTCAACAATTTTAAATGGACCATCAGCTCTAGGCATCAACTTAGACTTTCTCAAATCTGGAAATCTATCCTTTCTCAAGTGCAACCAAACCAAATCACCCGGTTCAAGCTTCACTTCTTGTCTACCTTTACTACCAGCAATTCTATACTTTTCAGTCATTTTTTCAATGTTGTGCTTAGTTGTTTCATGCATTTGCAAAATAAAATCAGCACGTTCCTTAGCATCAACATGAATTCTATCACTAGTAGGTAGAGGCAAAATATCAATTGGAGCACGGGGATTGAATCCATACACTACCTGAAAAGGACTTACCTTGGTGGTAGAATGTGTTGCCCGATTGTAAGCAAACTCCACATGAGGCAAACATTCTTCCCACATCTTCAAATTTTTCTTCAGAATAGCTCTCAACATGGCACCCAAAGTACGGTTAACTACCTCTGTTTGCCCATCGGTTTGTGGGTGACAAGTTGTAGAAAACAACAGTTTTGTACCCAACTTATTCCATAGAGTGCGCCAAAAGTGACTCAAAAATTTAGCGTCGCGATCTGAAACAATAGTAGAAGGCATACCATGCAAACGAACAATCTCTTTGAAAAAGAGGTCAGCAATATGAATAGCATCATCACTTTTATGACATGGTATAAAGTGTGCCATCTTAGAAAATCGATCCACCACAACAAAAATGCTATCCCTCCCCCTCTTAGTCTTAGGCAATCCCAAAACAAAGTCCATAGAAATATCTGCCCAAGGAATAGAAGGAACAGGAAGAGGCATATACAAACCATGTGGATTCAAGCGAGACTTAGCTTTTTGACATGTGGTACAACGTGCCACGAATCGCTCAACATCTCTCTTCATCTTGGGCCAAAAGAAGTGTGTGGCCAAAACATCCTCCGTCTTCTTAGCACCAAAATGTCCCATCAACCCTCCTCCATGCGCTTCCTGCATCAACAAAAGACGAACGGATCCTACTGGAATGCATAGGCGGTTAGCTCTAAATACAAAACCATCATTGACCACAAACTTGTTCCATGAACGTCCCCCTTTGCAATTCAGCAACACATCTTTAAAATCAGGATCAAGCGCATATTGTTCTTTTATTGTTTCAAGTCCAAAAATTCTACATTCAAGTTGGGACAGCAAAGTGTATCGCCTAGACAAAGCATCTGCAATCACATTATCCTTCCCTTTCTTGTGTTTGAAAACATAAGGAAAAGATTCAATAAATTCAACCCACTTAGCATGTCTACGATTCAGATTATGTTGTGAACGAAGATACTTAAGCGATTCATGATCCGAATGAATAACAAACTCTTTAGGCCACAAATAATGACGCCAAGTCTCTAAAGAACGTACAAGAGCATACAATTCCTTATCATACGTGGAGTAATTCAAAACAGGGCTATGCAATTTTTCGCTAAAGTATGCAATGGGCTTACCATCTTGCATCAAAACACCTCCAATGCCAACTCCACTAGCATCACATTCTAGCTCAAAAGTCTTACCAAAATTTGGAAGTTGCAGCAATGGTGCGTGTGTAAGCTTGTCCTTCAAAGTGTCTAAGGACGCCTCTTGTGCCCTTCCCCAATGAAACACCACACCCTTCTTTGTCAACTCGTGTAAAGGGGCAGCAATGGTGCTGAAATCCTTGACGAAGCGGCGGTAAAATCCTGCAAGACCAAGAAAACTCCGCACCTGTGTGATGGATTGGGGAACCGGCCAGCTCTTAATGGCTTCAATCTTTGCCTCATCCACCTCAATTCCCTGTGGAGTAACAACATAGCCAAGAAAAGAGACTCGATCCGTGCAAAAGATGCACTTCTCAAGGTTACCAAATAAACGTGCCTCGCGTAAAGCATTAAAAACAGCATGTAAGTGATCCATATGTTCATCCAAAGACTTGCTATAAATTAAGATATCATCAAAGTAAACTACCACAAATCGACCAATGAAAGCTCTTAAAACCTCATTCATTAAGCGCATGAATGTACTAGGTGCATTAGTCAACCCAAAAGGCATTACTAACCATTCATACAATCCGAATTTAGTTTTGAAAGCTGTTTTCCATTCATCTCCAAGTTTCATTCTAATTTGGTGGTAGCCACTACGCAAGTCAATCTTTGTGAAAATTACAGAACCACATAATTCATCAAGCATGTCATCAAGCCTAGGAATAGGGTGACGATATCGAATGGTAATATTATTAATGGCTCTACAATCAACACACATACGCCAAGAACCATCTTTCTTAGGAACCAAAATTACAGGAACAGCGCAAGGGCTAAGGCTTTCACGTACGTACCCACGGTCCAAAAGCTCTTGTACTTGCCGCTGAATTTCCTTAGTCTCCTCGGGGTTGGTTCGATAAGCAGCGCGGTTTGGCAATGATGCTCCCGGAATCAAATCAATTTGATGCTCTATCCCTCTCATAGGTGGAAGCCCCGGAGGTATCTCAGCTGGAAAAATGTCGTCATACTCCTGCAAAAGGTTAGTGACAGCAGGCGGTACCGAGCTAACATCATCATCAAGAGAAAACAAGGTTCGTTTGCAAACCAAAGTATAGCATACATCGTCATCAGAAATTTCAGCAAGGTCACTTTTTCTTGCAAGCATAACAGCACCCTTCAATTTAATTCCCTGAGCCTGAACATTAGGTGCTAACTTCTCCTGTTTAGGTGGGTAAATAGAATTTGCTACTTGCTGATTTTCAGATTTAACCTCATGCAAACTAGCAGTTCGTGTTTTATCATGTTGTACAATTTCAGCTGGGGTCAAGGGAACCAAAGTAATTTTCTTTCCTTTATGCACAAAAGTGTATGTATTACTTCTACCATGGTGTATAGCATCTTTATCAAATTCCCAAGGACGACCCAATAAAAGTGAACAAGCTTCCATAGGTACTACATCACAATCAACATAATCAACATAGGTACCAATGGAAAAAGAGACTCTGCAAGTTTGTGTTACCTTAGCTTTACCTAAATCATTCAACCACTGAATATGGTACGGATGGGGGTGTGGTCGAGTGGTCAAGCCAAGCTTCTTGACCAAATCTGTACTCACCAAGTTATTACAGCTACCTCCATCAATGATGACACGTGCTCGTCGATTGTTGATTACGAAGAAAATCTGGAATAAATTGTGGCGTTGCAGCTTCTCAGGTTGTTGTATCTGTGCGCTAAGCACTCGCTGCACAATGATGTTCATGTAGGCGGCCGTGTCATCGCTACCAAAGACTTCGCCGTCCTCCTGAACAGCTTGTTCTTGATCCTCATCATCTTCAATGTCAGAAGTGCTGATGTACCCATCATCTGTAGCAATGTATGCTCGCTGACTAGGGCACTCTCGCTGCATATGCCCAAATCCATGGCAGCGGTGGCACTGAACACCAGGAGTGCGTCCCGTTGAGGCGACAGAGGATGCACACTTCAAAGGTTCCTGCACAGAATTTTTACCTGCACCGGAAGGTCGTGGAGAAGATGATTTGACTCCAGACTTATCCTTGCTCGCGGTTGGTTGCATCCGATAGGAAGATGCCTTGGGAAGCCCCGAAGATCGCGGTGTGTATGTGGTGCCAACCTTGTTCTTGCCCTGCAAGTCACGCCCCTGCAACTCCTTCTCTGCAAGCATAGCAAACTGAAACAACTGGTTGACAGTGTTAAATTCCTTATAATCAACTATGTCCTGAATTTCACGCCTCAAACCCGAATAAAAACGAACAATAGAATCCTCAGGCCCCTCCACTATGCCACAACGCATCAATCCTTTTTGAAGGTCACCATAGTAATCCTGCACAGCTTTATCTCCCTGTTCTAAACGCATCAGTTTCTTACGGAGGTCTCTATGATATGATGGTGGCACAAATCTATCACGCATAGCAACCTTAAGCTCTTCCCAAGTACTAGGTGTCGCATTGTCTGCAGCTAAACCAGTCCACCAAATGATAGCAAAATCTGTAAACTCACTAGTGGCTTGTCTAACTCTATGTTCCTCAGGCACTAGGTGGGAACTAAATTTCTGCTCGACTATCATCTCCCAATCAAGGTATCCCTCAGCATCATAATGGCCCGAAAAGGAGGGTATTTTAAATTTAACCTTAGCATAAGGATCATCGGGAGCACGATTACGATTACATTGGTGGCGGTTGAAGTGTTGAGCGCCACCCATACCTGTGGCGTTTCTACGTAGACGATGGCGTAATCTGTTTTGTCTTGTTGCTGCTTGATCAACATTACCATCGGTGTCATATACTACATCATCGTGTCCTCCGGTGTTGCTGCCATCATGGACTTCTTGGACAGGGGGCGGCTGCGCTTCCAAGGCAGCTACCCTGTCGGTTAGTGCGGACAAACGTTTGTCCAATCTCTCAAGGGTGTTGCCGAGCTTGAGATCAATGAGTGCGTCGGTGACAGCTTTGGCTATTGCCTCAGTCATCTCCCTCTGAGCATTATCTACAACAGATTGTAGTTGGTCTTGGCTGACGCACTCCGACCAGTCTTTGGGCGCCGTATCATCTCCGTCACCTGGCATTGTAGACACAAAACAGGAACAAACAGTGAAAGTTATCCCTAATAATCTACTACGTAGGTGGAGTAGGGCCTCTCAAGATCGCAGCAAAAAGGAGACCCCTTCTCAAGCTCTTACAAGGTTCTTACCAGCAAGGTCAAGGATACCTGAAAGACGTAGCACTGCGATTACAGGGATCAAAACTTATACTGTCCAGAAGAAGTATGTGGAGTTAAGGCAGGCAGGCCAAATATATGAGTGGAACACAATTCAAAAACAGAAAGTAATGCTGAATTATAGTCCCAAATACTTGCTCTCGTTGCTGGTCTAACGTGTTCCAAATACCAGATGTGTGATAACAAAATAGAGAAACAAATATGATGGATAGCAAGAGTGATAAGAAACAATCACAAGATAGCACACGCCCACAATTATAGCAAACTGTCTCCTCTATGTGCTCCTCTAAATATTGTTCCTCTTTTGCCCCTCTCAATTTTTCTATTTTTTGGGCTGTCGTTGTTTTTTTGGGAATCTTTGACTTTTTCTTTTTATTTTTTTGATATTTTTTATTCACTTAGGAGCACACAAGAAGTAACCATAAAAAATTTGAGCTGAAACAAGTGAAAGACGTGGCCTGTGGAAAATTCAGAAGATGGGTCCAAAATTGAGAAAAAGCTTGTGACCACGAAAAGAGGATCTTGTGACCAGTTTTTGACCAAAATAAAATTTTCGAACCCCGACAAAGCGGGGGATGGTCGGATCCGAAATTTTTTTCTGATCGATTTTGATATCTGGAACGTCGAAATCCGAGTTCGTACGCGAAAACTGGACCAGTTTCAAGTTTGGACTCCGAAATAGAGGACAAAACTGGAACAATGCGTACAAAAGTGGTCACGGTGGCTAGGGTTTCAAGGAAACGATGGGGAAAACACACGAACTGGACTCTAACACAACCTAACCAGCAACAAGACCTTGATTAGGACACAAACTCAACACGACGGAATCTGAAAAGAATTATGCAAAAGGCTAAACGTGGTTTCTGGGATAGTGGAAAAACCTAACACTATTTTTTGGCTTTTCTGTGGACTCTAGGACGAAGGCGAAATCAAACTAAACTAGGGTAAAATTGAACCTAACGGTATACCTGAAGCTCTGATTACCAATTGATGTGAACTAGGAATCCCGATCTTCCGAAAGGTTCTGATAACTCTCGTTTTGGTGGAGTCACGACACAATTCGATCCGGCTTCCGAACAACTCGGCTCTGAACCCCGCAATCGCAGCACCACGACTCCTCTGGTTATCGACCGGCGTTGCACGGTCGACCTCGCCAAGAAGGCTAAGTCCTTGCCTGCAAATCGAGAACACAAGCAAGAACACAAAGGAATGCAACCAAATTGCAGATGAATGATTAATCTCACGAAGTTGGGGTCTCACAAACCAACGACGGCGGCGAAACTGTTATCAACAGAATAATCTAAGCAAAACCCAACCCTAATGTAGGCGGCGACTACTTATTATATAGCCTAAGGGATGTCCAAGGACCCCTATTCGCGTCCCTAGGGAGTGCCAACACGTTACAAGGCCCAAACGGCCCAAAAGACGGCGACACAGCACCCTGACAGATTCTGGACGGTGACTTGTTTCGACGATTCCCGTTGATTCCGAATATCTTTTGACGTGAGACCACTTGGGTTGGCTTCCTTATCAAATAAGCTTTCCATCCATATATGGATCATCGAAAACGGAGTCCGGATGCGTCCTGGGTGACCAGTTTAAGGCAGACTGGTCCTGGATTCCGAGGTGGACTCGAACTTGATTTGGTTTGGTCCTCCATCTTTATCCGGGCGCCCTCGCTGGTCCTCCACGCCTCCAAGCCCTCCTCCATGTGTCTCCTGGACCTCTCCTTCATACCTAAGCACAATATAATCATTAGGTAGCAATCTATTCTCAGAATCATATAAAGAGTTACTTAGGAACGAGCTCACCTCTAAATTTAATTGACGCGCGCGAGCTCTAGTGATTGGACCTTGAATGTCCAGCAGTGGATCATTGTGTGTATGTGAAGGAGTGATGTCCTCATCAAGCGGCTCTTGCCAGTAGCAGCGAGAACTCCTTCTGGCTCCACGGTTCTCTCTCCTACGTGGAAGCTAATAGAGAGTACTAACGACACCATTGCGGGCTCCCTTAGAACAACTCTAGAAGTTGATTTAATTTGAGACGGAGGAAGTAGTTAGCATGTATCACCTTCAATAACCAGGGGTAAATTTGTTTTGAGCATTAATTTATCCTAAGAATCCTAAAAGCATGAGGGTTTTGAGATGGAGGGAATAGATGATAGGTATGTGCTGTCAATGATATTTGCTACGGTGTGTAAGAAGGTAGGGGAGGAAAAGAAAGGGGCAAGATTCGGCCTACATTTCGCCTTTGGCATTTGGAAAGGTTGGTAGGTTAAACTTTGGTCCCTGCGTGACAACAGTTGCATTGTACTGATATGGTTGTGCCACCCTAGCTATGTAGGGCAGGGCAGGGACGGAGCGTGGGGGTGGCAATGGCAACAGGACGGCATCGCAGATAGAGTACCACTCATCATGCATGGGGACAAAAGGAAGCGAGGGGCTGCTCATCACTGGGCACTGGCTCACTGCTGCATGCACTGTACTGGATCCAGCCAACTGAGCCTTAGCGGCGAAGGCTTCCAAAAGGCGTCAACGTTTAGCGGCTGAGATTCCGTTTAGGCCCTAGCTATGATGGATTAACGGAATAATTATGAACGGATTATATATTATTACTTGTCCTTTTTTACAAATTATGGGATACATCATATATACATTGTTAGATCAAAAGTGTGCATTCAGCTAGCTATAGGCTTTGGAAGCTCTAGTATAACAGGGTGGTAGATATGGATCGATATATCCGTCACTGTACTGTATCGATATATATAATGCACACTAAAAACTTTGTTAACTAGCTTGTTGGAACATTGATACAAGAAAAATATAAATATATATCTAAACTGATCATGCATGTGAAAACCAGCAGCTCGTAGGATTTTGTTATGACGATACCTAGCCTTGAAACAACCATTCATTTAATTCGGTCATACTCCCCTGCATCCACTTGAGCTAGCAGATCGATCTCGGGTTTGGAGAAAATGGGCGGTCTTTGAGTGCACAGCAAAGCATGCATGCATTCGACAACGGGAAGCAATTCAAATTAAATAGAATAATATACATATAGCGAAGTGATAGACAAACTCAATCTAGGACAAGTGCAAGTTGCAGCTCCACAAGTACAAGCACGAGATATATATTTCACCAAACTCTCAAAAAGGAACCAATGCAAATCAACAAATACGACTGGGCCGGGAATGAGCAATAATAAGCTCGCTAGATCAGTACGTCCATGGAATCTACCATGCATAACTGGCCGGGCCACATGATCGACACTACTGACACAGATCAAACATCATCAGCAGCAGCAGCTCTTTATTACTTTACCCTTGCCTACGCATCATCGACCATCTTTTGTTACACGCACGTACTTTTGCTTTAAATCAGTACAGTAGCCTTATATCGATTGGTCGATGGATGTTGGGTCACTTTTGCCCCGGCCCGGCCGGCCGCCTCCGATCCTAGCTACTTTTCTCGGTGCATGCCCATAATTCCTGGCGACCATGAAACTTTGCATCCATGTGATGCTGAACCTTCCTGGAAGAAGCACAAGAAGATTGAATGGCGGTGACAAGAGGTCGTCGCCACCCCGGCCGGCCGGGCGGGCTATATATACCCATGAAACCCTTCAGACCAAACTCCATGCCAAAACACACAGCAGGTCCTTGCATTGCATGCATTCACAGTTCATTAGCCTAGCTATATATATTGATCCACACGGCCACACGACTAACTTACCTAGCTACCCAGCCACTTCGTTCCCACTTGCAGCAAGCAATCGACGAAACAGCAGCAGTGCCATATTGTTGATCTCTATTAATTATATTTGTAGAGCATTTCTTGCATTGGCCCATTGCATTTACAAGATGAAGAAGGCGTCTAGGTACCTGAAGCAGCTCTTCTCCGCCATCGTGGCGGCGGTGAAGGCCAGGTCCACCGCCATGGGCACCAAGGCCAGCTCCCTGCGGACGCGCCTCATCGTGCTCGGCATCATGCGGAACAAGAAGCTCCTGCTCAGCGCCATCCAGAGCAAGATCCACGCCATCATGGGAGGAGGCGGCGGCAGTGGCCACCACCACCAGGGCAGCAGCGGCTACGGCGTCAATGGCAATGGCAATGGCGAGGGCGAGCGCCTCTTCCTAGCCAGCAGCGGCGCCAGGAAGGCCGCGCTGCTGCAGAGCCTGCCGAGCTTCGCTGTGGAGCAGGAGGCGAGGGCGGTCGTCCTGCTCAGCAGCCTGCCGAGCTTCGCGCTGGAGCGGGACGCCGCCGGCGCCGACGAGGAGAAGGACATGGTGGAAGCAGCAGCAGCAGGCGAGAAGCATCTTGCTACAGTGGACGCCGCCGCCGTCGCCGCTCCTGCAGGGTCGGCGGCGGAGGGGGAGTTCCGGCTGGAGGACGAGATCGACCGCGTGGCGGACGTGTTCATCAGGCGCTTCCACGAGCAGATGAAGCTGCAGAAGCTCGAGTCCTTCAAGAGGTTCTGCGAGATGCTGGAGAGGGGCGCCTGAATGCCCATATCCCACTCGCATTGCCGATCTTCATGGTTCATCTAATAATTAATCAAGAAAAATTGCTAGACTCTTGCTCTAGCTTATCGACGTTTCTTGGTCGGTCCCGTACGCCAGTGTCTTGCCAGCGGACGTGGAACAGCAAGAACTCGTCGATGTCGTGTACCTTTTAAACTTTCCTGTCCTCTTAATGAAAAATAGGCTCCAACCTGTTCGCGAAAAAAAAGAAAAAAAATAATCAAGAAAGACTTCTGTCGGGATCGGGGTATAGTTAGTTACTTTTAATTAGAATAAGTGACAAGAAATCGAGTTTGTTTCTTGGAATCCTACTTTAATTTGGGAGTGTTCGTTTGAATATGAGGAGAATGATGGGCTCGTGCTCCTCTTTTTTTATGGGAGAATTGGTGTGATCAAGTCCGATGTATGACTTGACGGTTTAATTTGGGAGTGTTCGTTTGAATATGAGGAGAATGATGGGCTCGTGCTCCTCTTTTTTTATGGGAGAATTGGTGTGATCAAGTCCGATGTATGACTTGACGGTTGTAAAAGTTAACTGAACACTAAGGGGTGTTTAGATGCAAAACATTTGGAATTTTGATACTGTAGCATTTTCGTTTGTATTTGGCAATTAGTGTCCAATAATGGACTAATTAGGTTCAAAAGATTCGTCTCATGATTTACAACCAAACTATAGTTATTTCTTTTACCTACATTAAGTGCTCCATGCATACGTCTCAAGATTGATGTGATGGAGAGATAACGTAAAAATTTGAAATTTTGAAGGGATCTAAACACCCCCTAAGGCCCCGTTTGGTTTGGAGGAGTTAAAATTTAACTCCCATCACATCAATGTTCCCTCAAATGCATGGAGTACTAAATATAGACTAATTGCATGCATATCGGCACAGATTAGGAGTAATTTACGAGACGAATCTATTAAGCCTAATTAGTTCAAAATTGGAAACTTTTTATCAAATAAGACGAAAGTGCTACAGTGTTTGTTAAACTTTAACATCCAAACCAAACGGGGCCTAAATGAAATTATGGTCCCGTTTGGCTATGCTGATAAGCCGGCTGAAAAACATTGTTGGTTGATTTGTTGTGAGATAAAAACTCTGTTCTAACTGAAAAAATAAGCTGAAAAGTACGGATTATAAGCCGGATAAACAGAGCGTATGAGTTTCCAATCCATGTCGCGTTTTATTAGGATGCCCATAGTTTTCCACGTTCCTAAATTGATTATATCAACTAATATTTGTCCAACAAAATAAGCTCAACACTAATTCTCAATGTCTAAAAAAATATAAATATTTATAATCCTGAACAAATATCATTAGATTAATTATGAAGTATATTTTTATAGTAAACATATTATTGAAGATGTAAATGTTGATATATTTTCTCTAAATTCGGTGTAACAAACAAAGTTTGATTAGAGTCAAACCTTGCATTTTTTTCTGGACAGAGGAGTAGGTAAGACATAAACCATGAAGATGGTGACAAATGTAAGGATCTGCTTGATACGTTTTTGTTTGCAGATTCCTTGCCACGATGAATAGAGTTAGGGCCAGTGAAAAAAAAATAGCTTCACCAGCTCATAGTTCATTTTGAGAATACAGATAAAAATTACTCTTACTAGAGTACACGAAAGAGAGCTAGGCAGAGTTTCACAAAACTAGGTCTAAAAGTGTGATATCTAGCAATAACAAAAAAAAAATGATGAAACCATTAATCTGCAAAGCAGAGTATATGAGTGAATAATGGCATCTCCAATAGTTTCCGAATAGCTAGGCCACGTTTAGATTCCAAAAAATTTCAACCCGATGAATAGTACCAATTTCGTCTTATTTGACAAATATTGTCCAATCATGGACCAACTAGGCTTAAAAGATTCATCTCGTAATTTCTAATTAAACTGTGTAATTAGTTATTTTTTTACCTATATTTAATACTCCATGCAAGCGGCTAAAAATTGATGTGATGGAGAGAGTGAAAAAATTCTAACTTTTGGATGCATCTAAACGAGACCCTAGTTTAGAAAGAATTTTATTAGCTATCGATGAGAGAGACCAATAAGTTAGCAACTCCCAAATAGCAACTCTAACACGATGTCCCAGAGACAGCTCTCTCACAGCTCACACAGCCCTCCACCACATCGTTCTTAAGTTGCAATTGAGGACGCGAGGATATGAGCAACTGCGCTAGGCATAACCCTCTATACATACAGCTCAAGGTCATGGTGTTGTCAGATCAATAAATTAAGACATAGCGCGAAGGCAGTGGAACAACTGCGTGTAGCAATACTAACGGGGGTGTTTGGTTTTAGAGACTAAATTTTAATCCTCGTCACATCGAATGTTTAGACATATGCATGGAGTACTAAATATAGACTATTTATGAAACTAAAAATATAGGATGAGGATAATTTGCGAGACGATTTTTATGCCTAATTAGTCCATGATTAGCACTAATTGCTACAGTACAAAATGTGCTAATGCTAGATTAATTAGGTTTAATAAATTCGTCTCGCGGATTATCCACCGAATATATAATTTGTTTTTTTTAATTAGTATCTAAAAACCCCATGGTCAACCCCGGTCAAAATCCAATGTGACATGGACTAAACTTTAGCTCGATGAACCAAATACCCCCTGAAGGGCTTGGTGTTGTCAAAGCAATAACATGACGTAGCCTCCATGGTGGAACAACCACTTTGAGCAATAGTAAAAACTAATGAAGTCGTTGATTCGAATGTAGAATGTTAGAGTAAAAATAAGTTGCATGAGAATTATTGGACAGCATACTAACTGTACATTGCACGACCCACCTTGCTTTCATATAGTACACTAACGTAAGAAATGATCAAGATATTTTTGCAAAACATGTTTTTTTTTCTGCTGAAAATGCTGGACTTTTCCTTTATGTGAAAGGAACGAAGTGCCTGAGCACTCACACACACCACATCCACATGTGAAATCTAGACGCTTTAAGAGGGGGCACACATAGCTGTCGAGATTCGAGAATATCTAACCACTCAATCTCTGTCAAAGAGGTTTTACGATGCATTTGAACAATGCAGCATTTCACATCTGTCGGCCTTGGTAAAAGCTCTTTACAAGAAAGCAAACAAATCAAGGAGTCCACATTTAAAAAGCATAACGCCACAGGGTATGGAGAGCCCACTGGCCCAATGCAACAGTGCTACACAGGAAAGTGTGTATCTTCTAACTTCGGATAGATTCTCCAGGAAACAAAGATGGAGGATCAAGTACACTTTGCAACAACAACTGTCTTTAACAAAAAGTATTGTAATAAGTTGTCAGAAAATTATGCCATAACTCAGATATTTGTTCCAGCGCCCTATTTCATCCCAAGTTTCCAACTAGAAAGTAATATATGGACAGGTTGACAAAAATGGTACCTTCAAATATTCAATATGCAGCATAACCAGAGGGCAGGTAGCAATCTCAATTTCAAGGAAGTCAATACAGGTGATAATAAGGGAACCTTCTAGTCCAATTGGTTTTCACTTTTCAGTGAAAACTTGAACCCATTCCAGAACTTTATGGCAAAATTGCTATAGGTGCAGTACTCCATATATGCCGTTGATATGCTTTACGAATTTGGAACTTATGGCAAAATTGCTATAGGTGCAGTACTCCATGCTTTTCAAGTTTCCACCAAAATGCTATGGCCTCACTAGCAAAAGGAGTAATTCAAGTTTCCACCAAAATGCCTTACAGGTCTACAGGTACATCGTTCAGCAGCATCACAAATATTTCAATATAATATACAATAAACAGTCGACAGCATTTTTGCCACAAAATACGTTGACAAATGAAAACAGAGTTGTCCAAGAAAATATCACAAATATAGTTAACAGTAGAAACCGGCCAATGTGAAAATATAGGAAATCACTTACTGCTATAAGCAAAAGGCAGAAATTAAGAGTACATTTCCTTTTGACAGAATCAACTAAAAATTACTTAAGGAATCATTTGTTAAAGCTCAACAAGAGCATCCAATACTATAAATGATACAAAGATAAAGCACCAATACAAGTTGACCTCTGATGCACCAGAAAAGCCACAAGTATTCACCAATGACACATATACAGACCCTTTCAAATGTGAATGGCAGACTTGTTTTCAATATATGTACAAATTTTGCAGCATAACTAAGGTGCTTATAGATTACATGCATGTGCAAAGCTTGAACAATAAATCAGAAACCAGTCGATGGCAAATGGGAAAGAAGACCTACAGGAGGCTAACATGACACCTTTTTCTTGGTCCTAGTATGATGTCAGAAAGCTGATGTCAAGCATCATGCATTCATGCTCGGATGCTCCATAGGATGTACATGAGAACACGACAAGTTTACATTTGTATAATGGCACAAGGACACATACAATGACGTTAAATTGTTGATCTATTTGATATTTGGGCAATCAACATGATGTAACCTGTACCCATTAGAACCCCAGTAGTAACCACTAGTAGACTGACATTAACATGCTCTAGTTTTAAATTGTCTTCGCATAAATGTATGTTTGGAATCGATCTTAGATAACCTGTGTGAATGTGCAATCTGTCCCATCTAGTATTTGTTGTTCCAGTACCAGGTTCTAGTAGGCTTCTTTGGACAGAAAGGTCATCAACAGCTCATTAATTGTTTTCTTTTCTACACTTAGGCTACAAATCTTCCCGATTCGTGAACTCCAAAAGGAGGAAAAAAAACTTCCCAACTCCTTTGTCTATTGTCCTTTCTATACTTGTGATCGCAAAGTTCAGGATTAATTAGTTTGGCTAACCATTTTGTATATTTGAAAAAACTAGAAACTAAAGAAAATTTTGGACATCCATCCAGGCTTTTCCAATTTAAGTCAAGTATCAGATCTGAAATTTACGGGATTATCTCCCTTTCTTACAGTAATAGCGTCTAATGAGATTGTACCATGTTTTTAATGTTTGATGTATTTACTATTTAGACATGGTTTTAATATCTAACTTGGTCAGTGCTGGCAAATGCAGCAGGATGCTTTAAACTGGTGAAGAGAAACATCGGAGGAATCTTATTTGCTGATACAAGCAAGCATGCTGTGCATAATAAGTGTCTACTGTCCAAGAGTGTATACTAAACCTGGACAATTTTACTAAGAGGCAAAGTACATATATATTATCAGGATATTAGTAAGACAGTCGTTCCACTAATGATGCAACTATGCTTGATCAAAGTTACCAATTACCACACTTGGGACAAAATCTTGTTCAAATCAGAGATAATATAAAATCCTTCAGCTCATCTGCTGTCTAAGACAAGTTTCAAATACGATACTACTATATAGTATAATTTCCAATTCGCATATGTGGAGCATGTTGTAACTTGTAATACAAAAGCCATGTTTGGGCGAAAGCAAGTAGCAGTTGGGGAGTTCTATTGTGTAAAGGAACTTTTGAATGGAAAGCTATAATTCCATGGCATGCACTATCATGTAAAAGAACTTTTGAATGGAGACCTATAATTCCATCTTAGTGTTTAGCCCCCTATGGCATGCAATGGTGATTCAATCATTCAGGTACCATCTACATAGAGTTGAGTTTAAAGCATTCACCAGTTCACTCAAAAGTTTAAGCTGCTGAGGAAAACAGGCAACCTACTTATACTTAAAACACTCTGCAGTGAACTGCACTCTGATTTCTGAACTCAACAGTGGTAGGGCCACGATGATCCATGGGATCCTCTTGATGTTACTTTGAACAGACGAGACCCCTTAAAACATCACAATTATGGTTTTCCATGTATTTGGGACAACCAGGTCTCAAACGCAGGACCTCTGATTTTTAAGCCAAATTGATTACATGTATAACCAATGTCCTAAAAGCAAATATTTTAAGGAAGTGTGAAATCCACGGATACTTCAACACACTGCTTGCAGCATGCACCACATAAATAAAAATTTTGAATGGCAAGCTCTTATATATATATATATATATATATATATATATATATATATATATATATATATATATATATATATATATATATATATATATAAAGAGGCTGAATAAGACATCAGTGCATGGAAATTGAAACTATGAAAAAGTAATAAGTGATAACAGCGAAATAGTTTATCATCAAAGGCTAAATGGCAGACGCAGAGTTCCTTGCACAAGGTGCCCACAAGTCACAAGTCAAGTAAGAAACAATGAAGTCAGAGCTACCAGTAGTGTCAACTGTCAAGAATGAGCTAGCTGGTAAACTTTCTTTCTCTAACTATGCAAGTACAAGATGGATAACCCGAAAACTGAAGGTGCAAAAATAAACTTTTTCTGTTTAGCATCACATATTTATCCACCATCATCAAAAGACTATGACTGCAAAACACATGACTAATGTGGCAACCCCTTCCTTTCAAAAAAAAAAAGAAAGAAAAAGAAAGAAATGTGTCAACCCCAATTAATCGAACCGAACAAGTTCCCTTGGACACTTTGTACCCTACCTAGTGGCAAATGGTCTTACGACTAATGCGAAATAGTCAGTACAGATCACAATTAACAACAGGAAAACAAATGTACAGCATTTCTTCGTTCACACTATGCAATAGTAAGCATATCAAAAGGTTCACATGTTGTATTACAATATTGTAGTGACTATTATGGGAACAAGCATCCAATCAACAGATGTGATGTGTACAAACGTTCATCAATATCAATCCGTTCAACAAAATCATACCTGCAACATGATCCTGCCAACCATGAACTATGTTCTTCTCCTAGAGTGATTGGCAGACACTTGTGATCCCTCAAATAAATCAGATAGCTGGCTTTCCAAATCTTCTGGTGTGTACTTTAGATATTTTCCTGGATTTCTTCCCCCGTCCACTTGATTGCCATATCTGCCCAGAAAAGCACGATAAGCTGGAATCACATTTTCAGATATTGATATCTTCAGTTCTTCCCGGAGCTGAGGATCTGGAACTTTCCAGAGTGTCTGGTTCCTGTAAATTTCCTCAAAGGCCATGTTGAAGTTCTTGAACCTATCCTTGATGGACATCCTCGAACTTGAATGCCCACTGCCACTGCCACTGCCACTCCCGCTACCACTACCACTACCACTCCCATGTCCATCTTCCTTGAAATAAGACAAAGCCTTGGTCCATGAAAGCCTTAGGTAGCTCTTTGAATATTGTCGAATCTTACCACTCCGCCTCTTTATCCAGTGATCGCCCAAAACCTTTCCTAGCTCGGAATCCTTTACCTTCTGAACAATATAGAGCAAATTGTTCATGGCAAATATGCACTCCAGGGCAGCATCTTCATAGAGCTTAGATTTTTCCTCCAAATTGGCCTCCAGGTAAGATATCAGCTTCAGAAGACGCCTTCCAAAAGGGGTCATGTTCTCCAAGTGTTCCTGATCCTGATCGTCAGAACTTCTGAAAGCATCATGATCACTGCTGTCATCAGCCAAGAGTACATCAAGTGTCTCACTGTAAACAACCAGCAACCTCAAATAGTTCATGACATAGCGCGTCATTGGATGGATCTCTCCAGTTGTCATCGCCCTCCGTGAGGTCTCCTGCTGTAACATCTTCCCAAACTCAAACAGGTTACCCCTCACAGCATCCCCAAGCCTATCAAGAATGGCTTGCACGTCACTGATCACACCATCCCCAGAACTTCCCACGCACAAATCCTTCATTTCGGGGATCACCTCTGCGAGTGCCTCATACATGTCAAGGATCCGAGGGACCTTCTCTGGCGACCGGGGGCATACCGCCACGGCACCCCCAAAGCTAAGAATCTGCATAATGCATCCTTTGGTGGACTCAAGGAAGCACTCCTCCATAAGCTCATCGGACGCATCGAGCACATGGTCACAGAGGCGGCGCTCACCAGCCAGCAGCACGCGCACGACGGTCTTGACCCCGTGCACCCACTTCTTCATCTTGTCGTTGAGCAGCTTCCACTCGATGCGCTGCACATCGTCGATGCTGAGGCGCTCGACGCCAAGCACGGAGAGGTACTCGTCGAGCAGGTCGCGGCGGACGGCACAGTAGGCGTCGGCGAGCTCGCGGGCGTACCCCGCGCGCGCCATCCGGTGGGCGATGGCGCGTAGGTCTTCGACGGCCTCGGGGCGCACGGGGTCGAACACCTGGTCCTCGAAGGGGTTAGATCCCAGGGCGGCGCCGCGCGCGGTGTCCGGGCCGGTGGGGGTGGCGTCGAGGGCGAGGCTGTGCGGCGTGGCGGCGTCGAAGTCTGGGGAGGAGGCGTCGAGGTCGTCCATGAACTCGAGCGAGAGGCGGCGGAGCGAGAAGAAGAGGCCCGTGGGGTCGATGGGGACGGCGTGGCGGACCATGATGTGGCGCAGCTCCTCCTCGAGGCGCGCCATGGCGAGCTGGACGGCGACGCCGGCCCGCGCGCCCCCCGGGCCGCCGCGCGCGAGGTGGTCGATGGCGACGTCCACGGCGGCGAGGTACTGCGCGACGTCGTCCTCGGGGGCCTCGAAGACGAGCGCCTCCGGGGTGGCGTCCCAGAGCTGGATGAGCTGGTCGGCGGCGTCGAAGGCGGCGGCGGCGGCGGAAAGGTCCGGGGAGGGGAAGAGGTGGTCGTTGGTGATGGAGGAGAGGCGGTTGTCGAAGCCGGAGAGTATGCGGATCATGTCGTCGGCCGCGTTCTTGGAGGTGGCGAGGGACTTGACGATGTGCTGCGCCGCGGCCAGGACCTTGTCGCCGCCGGCGGAGGGGGCCTCCTGCTGGGGCGGCGGCGGGGGCACCGCCGACGACATCACAGCCTCGGGGTGGGGTGGGGCGGGGATTTTCCGGATTCTTGCAGCCCGAGGGAGGCTGACTCGGGTGTTACGCCGCTGCCGCTGCGTGCCGGCTCTCTTGCTCCCTGCCGGCTGCCGCTGCTGCCTTTGTTTGACCGCTGTGTTGGGTCGCTGTGGAGTCCTAGGCGAGAGTGTGTGCGCGGTCGGCGCTGCGTCTCCGGGAAGGTCAAGTGTTGTGTGTCAGTGCCTCACTGCCATTTGATCCATCCTCGGCACTGCCAGCTTAATTAATTAATTATTTTATTTTTAACAAGGCGTTGTACTCTGCGCCGGCCGTGCCATACCGAGACACAGCGCTCCATTATTTTTAACCTTTTATTTTAAGCGAATTCCCTCGATACCATAAACATAAAATATACTCCATTCAACTTGTTCAGCTGGATTCGACGTATAAATTAAAACTAACATCTAGAAACTGTGTCTCGTTTTATTATTAGACTACTTTATACTTGAAATTTGCGTTTTCTTGTTTTATTATTTGAGTAATTCCTCTCAACTCATGAGAACTAAACAGGGTCATATATTTGATTTTTGTGTTTTCTTGTTTTCCACTCCCACAAAATTGTTCCCCCTGTTCGGCTGAGCTTATCAGCACGGCTTATCAGCCGTGGATCAGTGTTTTTCTCTCACAGTAAATCAGCCATAGCCGGCTTATAAGCCAAAAAAACAGCCTGCCGAACAGGGCCGTTGTTATGTTTTGATACTAAATTAACTATTTTTGCCCCTCCCAGCGAAACGAATTGTTACCCTAGAATACTCCCTGGGCCTCGCCGATAAATGAGGCTAGGATAATTTTCTTCTAAATACGGTCGACATGTAAAATGGCACTGGGGTTTGGAGGAACTAAGACAAGCACTGAAACCTGTATTCAGTGGCGGATCAAGGCTAACATTTTTAGATAGGGTGGACATATGCTAAGTGTAATCAATATTTGATTTGGATCGAACAACATATGCCAAACTGATCGGTATCTCATAACGATTATAATATAAATAATAGTTAAAAGGTAGAGACGAAGACATGAAAGGCACATGACAAGAACGGTTTGTTGATAATTGGGATGTAGTTTCTTCATCCCAGACCATTTTGAGAACAAATAAAAAAATGAATTTTGAGTTATGAAAACTTAAAACAAAAAAAATCAAAACTTAGATGATTTCAAATGAAATGGTCATCACTGCAATGTTATAGATCCGTCTGAATACTACAACCTTGATATAAAGTTTTTCTTTTCATCCGACTTGACTAAAATAATTTATGGAATGTTACACCTATTTTTAGAGGTGTGCTAAATTGCCCACTGCCTCTAAAATTCCATTTATAGAAATTGTTGGAATACCCAACCACTTCTAGAAGAAATGCCTCCAGTTCTAAAGGTAGCTGAAAAGCCTAGCCGTCCCTAAAATGGTATTTTTAGAGGCAGTTAAGGCATTTATAAAGACACCTAGAAAGGCCAAGCGTCTTTAAAAATTGATTTCTAGAGGAAGCCCGGCTCGGATACCAGTTTTAGAGGCGGAATTTGTAGAGTAGCCTACACCAAAAATAAAGACATTGCTAAAAAATCATTTCTGTAGTAGTGATATGTCGTATAATGCCTAAATTTTCAAACATGTTTGTTTTGTTCTTTGTTGTTGAAAGCTAAATATCATTTGTTGGAAGGTTCGTGAAAATGTCAGATTAAAAAAATCTAAATATCGTTCGTAGGAGGGTGAAACACATCTTCTATATTAACAAAAAGCACATCGACTCAGCCAAGGCAGGCAGTTTGACGGCGGAGTTGGATACTTTTGCCGAAACTCTATGGATATATTTTGGTCACTTAATGACTCACAATTTGTTACAACTTGCAAGACGGTAGTGTGTGGTGGTTTATGTATATTATTTTACACCTAGAGGCATACCCCGCGGGTTGTTGCAGGATATTACGAAAACGATTTAGTGGACTGTGTGGTATACTGACGTAGATAAATAAATGTGTGTTATTGGGTGGCGTGGTTGGTTAACATGGATAGCTTGTATGTAAGGATGAAAACGGTCGGAAACGGACTTACGAAATAGAAAACGAAAGTGGTTAGTTCGATATATTTCTACATTTTAGCAATTAAAGAATACAAAAATGGTTGAAAATGGTTATGAAACCAATTGAAACTGACAATTTTTTATGTTTAAAAACAAAATCATAATATAGAAAACGAAAACGGTCAGTTCGGGATATTTCCGTTCCGTTTTCATCCTTCCTTGTATGTATAGATGTGTGTCATAATTGCATGTGTTAGTGGGAAGTTGATGCGGACAGATTGCTCGAAACAAATTTTTAATGAGGTTTAGGATTATAAGAAAATATAGATATAGATATACCTGGTGCCTAGAGCAGTAGAGCCAAAAAATTAATTCCCGTAAAATACGAGCTAGATTGTTAATGATTGCTTGCAAAATCTGTCGCTTGTCTTATACCTTCAAAAGCTCAAGCAAATAGGGCCTTGTTTAGATTGGTGAATTGGGGAGAAAAACACTGTATCAGAATTCCTGTAGCATTTCGTTTGTATTTGGTAAAAATTATCCAAATTTTGACTAACTAGGCTTAAAATGTTCGTCTCGCAAAGTACAATAAAACTGTGCAATTAGTTTTTGATTTTATCAACATTTAGTATTCCATGCATTTGCCGACATTTTGATGTGACGGGGAATCTTCTTTTTGCATAGTAGAATTAGGGGAGAGAATTGGGGAACTGAACAAGGCCTAGGTCATAATTCCTAGATCTAGGGACTGTTCCACCAACTGCCAAAGAGTTATTATTAGAAGTATGAAAATTGAAAATACACATTTCGGTGTCGAAATCATAATCTACTTGGTCCTTCACTGGATTTCATAGAAAAAAGATAGGCGTGCCAAAAAAAAATTCTCTCAACTTATGAAATTAATTGCTGTATTTTAGTACAAGAAGTAGCTAGTGTATATATAATATAAGTTCCCACTACCTTTTTTTTGAAATATATACATTAGAGGTCTAGTTTTATATATGTCATCATAAAAATTGTAATGGTCTTTATCTATAAAAAGTAAAAAATGTAACGGTGCAAACCGAAAATGGATTACAAAGTTATCGCATTTTTTCCTTTTTTATTAGAAAAGAAAATGGCCCACATCAGCCCATCTCTCCCTCGCACGGCCTGCAGCAGGCAGCCAGGCTCACGGAATAAAGTCTGCGATTCCAAAAAAAAAAAAATACTAGACCGCGATGGAAGGTTTGGACGTTTGGTATTGGGCTAACGGCGCAGGTACACGCATGATCGGCAGCACATTTGGATCCGGTTACAGCGTTACACGCGTCTCCAAGACTTGTTTGGGAAAGAAAACTAGGACAGGCCCGGAACCTAATGGGCCGAAAGATCTAGCCCACGAAAATGAATCCCAAATGCAGGTCGGCAAACGGTCGCCGTCGGCCGGCCGGGTGGCTTCTTTTTCTTTTCTTTTTTTGCGATAAAATAAAATTTAAAAAATCGCCGACGGCGCTGCGTGGGGCGTGGGCTCCGGACGCGGATCCCGATCCCGGGGAAAGTGCGAGGACGGAGACCCTAGCATCCGATGCCACGGCGTGGCTGGCCGCCAACCACAAAACCACAGCCACAAACAAGGAATCACAATTATTGCCGGATGGCGACGGGTTTCCGCGTCCGTCCCATGCTGGCAAGCACGGACCCTCGCCGGCTCGTGCTCCTCTCCGCTCCACTCCATCCTCCTTTTCATCCTTCACGGTCACAACAGCTGGGGTTATGCAGGCATCGCCATTTTCCTTTAAGGACTTATTTGGATGACTGGTTTTAATACTAATAATAATACTCCTGTAAAATACAGACCTAAAAAATTATACAAGCTAATCCAAAAAAACTGTTTGGATGAACAGTTTGGTTATTATATTTACATCCGGTTTTGCATGTTACGGCCGGAAAAAGATACAGACCTCCTGAGGCCATATTTTTTTTTTCCGACGGATATCGGGCTCGTCCTCTTGTGTCCATCCTCGCGAAACATCTTCGCCGCTGATTGCTCGCTTGCGTGATGCGTCCGTGATCAGCCTGCTTCGCCTTGTCTCCATCATCGTCCTGCCTCCCGCACCTCCATGCTGGCTTCATTCCTGGCATGCTCGACGAGTCGACGTCAGCCTCTTCGATGAGGTCTTCCCGGCTCTCGTCGTCGCGAGTTCGGACTCGGATGCGCGGCCGCCGTCGCCGGCTCGCCACAGGAGGGCTAAGAACAGAGGCAAGCTCATCGTTGTCATATACTTCCTTCATCATTCAGAAACATGTTTGTTTCTATTCGGTCATGCGAATACGCGATTGTTTATTCCATTCACCTATTCTTCTTCGAGAGGTTCGGATTGATTACGCCATTCATCTGTTCTTCGCAAGGTTCGGCGAGCTGGAAACTCTCTACCCAAGCCGTATTTTCCAGGGGCGAAAGGAATCACTGGTTTTCTTGTGCACAAGATATTACAGGCGGATATGATTTACAGGTGAATACAATATTGCCAAACAGCCTCTAACACTACCTGCAGTGGATACTCTAAAACGATACTCTAAAGCTTTAGAGTATGAATATAGAGTAAAAACTGCTGTACTGGGTACTCTAAAACGATACTCTATTCTTTCTCTCACTCTATATTTAGAGTAGCACAGTGCTTACTCTATACTCTATAGTGACGGACCCCACTAGCTAAACAAAGAGAAAAATGTTATAACTCACAAACCAAAAATCCAAATTAAATTTCGATTGCACCATTAAATTCGTCTCAATAAATCCTTCAAAACTAGATCACACATGGATATATTTAGATAAAGTGACAAGTGGGTCCCACAGTGGATAGAGGATCATATAGAGGATGGATGGGTGCGGAAGAATTAAGTATAGAGGAGAGAATTTTACTGACAAGGACGTATAGAGAATGAATATAGAGATCCATGAGTGCGGGTAGTCTAAGATGTAGAAATGGGCCGGGAGTATAGGATAGGACGTAGGACGATTAGTTTACAGTGTACCGAGGCTTAAACGCGATGTCACCTCTGCGTACACCCCGATGCTCAGTTTCCTACTTTTCCTGCAATGTTCAAGCATTGGATACAATCATCGATCCACTCGAAGAAATCAAAAAATCCCCTCCCCTATGCAGCAGCTTTCCACTCGAAGAGCAAAGCAGCGTCAGCCACCGAAATGATTTTTTTATTGATCAGGCATCGATGCTGGATTTTTTGGATCAAGGCTCGCTCTGCACATGTACAACACGATGCTTGGAAACAGTCTTTCCTTCCAGGCATCGGTTTTTCTGCAACACTGTGGGTGCTATGCATCAACACTAGTAGCACTCCTCCAAAATTTTGCCACCACTGCCCTGACACACACCGCCGTGCTTGGAGACTCCTAGGGCACCTGCTGCCACATAGACGCCATCCTCTTCCTGCAGCTTCGCCTCCATCTTGGTAAGGTGTAAGCGGGGCAGATCAAAGTTCGGATAGGGGCATCGACACGGGGAAGTCAAGGCTAGATTGGTAGTGGTCGTCAAGGCTGGTGGGGCATGGGGGAGAGAAGCGGAGAGAGCGTCACCAGAGGAGGAGGACGATATATGGGGAGGGTGGCGCCACCAAAAGGAGGAGCAATAAGGACAGGACGTCGTCGCCACTAGAGGAGCTCTGCCCTTGTGCAGCTGCCAGAGGGCTCACCTCGCTTGCTCATTAGGTCTGGATGCGTTGTTAGAAGGGCTTGACCTCGCGGCTCTATTAGATCTGGATCCTATGAACTTCAGTGGACAAGCATCTTTCTGGATGGAGCGCCTCCCTTCTCAACAGAGCAGGCCGATTAATCTTGTCCACTGCTGTTCTCAGCTCCATTCCTATACACTTTATGTCGGCTATGTCACTACCGAAGACGGTGATCCATGCCATCGATCGGTGACGCTGCGCTTTCTTCTGGACTGGTGAAGATGCCTGTCATGGGTCCAAGTGCCTTGTGGCCTGGGATACTGTACGTACAAGCAAGTCTCAAGGTGGTCTGGGAGTCAAAGACCTTGAGTTGCAAAACCGATGTCTTCTCATGAAGTTCATAGATAAGTTGTTCTCCAGCGATGATGCTCCGTGGAAGGATTGGATTTTACGTGATGCCTCTGCCTTTAATTCTACTATCACCGGTGGCAATAGCTACCTCTGGAAGATTATCAACGATGAGTTTTCCACGTACCGTTCTCTTACCTATGTTAATGTTCACGACAGTTCCTCTACTTCTTTCTAGTTCGATCACTGGCTCCCTGATGGGCCACTCTGCCTTTCCCACGCTGCTCTTTTTTCTCACACCACCAGGCCTGACATCTCTGTGCGGAGTGTTTTCCTAACGGGTTTTGATTTGTGCTTGCGCCCTAGACTTACTAATGCTGCTAGTGCCCAGCTAGCCTCCCTTCTTATCTGTTTACAGGATATCGAGCTAGACGATGCCCATGACCAGCGGCTTATGAGGCTGACAGGAAGAAGATACTCCACGAAAGATGCCTACTATGCTCCGGGTGACGGTCGGGGGCAACATGATGTCCATGGCCAGTGTATCTAGGGGTCCAAGGTACCGAACAAAGTCAAGATTTTCTCCTAGTTATATTTCAAAGATCGCCTCAGCACACGAACCAACCTCTTTGCCAAGAACATTCTGGATGATGAAATCTGTGAACGCTGCTTGGAAGCTGTTGAAGACCGTCTTTTTTTGTTTTTTAGTCCTTTTTTCGAAAGATTCTCTCAAATATGCCTCTGGCGGAAAGATTTCAAAAAATAGACCCTTATCTTGGCGCCATGGTCGTCGGCGCCAAGGTAACATGGCATGACGCCAGGGTAACTGGCGCCAAGACCTTAACGCGTGGCGCTGACGTGGTAGGGTCTTGGCGCCGTGATCTTTGGCGCCACTCTAATTGGCGCCAAGCCTGACGCCACAGTTCACGACGCCAAGACCCTGTTTTAAGTACCCAAATTTATCGTGAGATGGACATGTTGGAATTTGTTAAGTCTGGAATTTTACCATGAGATGGACATATGCAAATTTTACCATGACTTGGATATTTAAAATTTTGGCTAAGTCTTTAAATTTACCATGAGATTAAGTCTTTAAATTTTGTTAAGTCTGGAATTTACAAATTTTGGCTAAGTCTTTAAATAACTAAGTTATGATAAAATTTGCATATGTCCATCACATGGTAAATTTGAAGACATTTAAAATTTTACCATGACTTGGATATTGCAAAATGGCTTCATGTTGTGGATTTGGATATTTAAAATTTTACTTGGGGCCAAAAGTCTGAAATTTTACCATGACATTGACAACCCTAATTTTTCTATGAGATGGACATATAAAATTTTGGCAAAGTCTTGATATTTACCATATGATGGGCAACCTAGAAATTGGCTAAGTCTTCAATTTTACTATCACTTGACTATGCTAGAATTTCGCTAAGTCTAGATTTTTGCTATGATTTGAACATTGACAAATTTAAAATTTTATCATGACTTGGATATTGAAAAATGGCTTCATGTTTTGGACTTGGATATTTAAAATTTTACCATGACTTGGACCTTAATTTTACTATAAGATGAAATTTTAAGTCATGTAAAAAGGGCTTCATGTTAAGTCATGGAATTAGGGTCCAAGTCATGGTAAAATTTTAAATATCCAAGTACAAAACATGAAGCCCTTTTTCAATATCCAAGTCATGGTAAAATTTTAAATTTGTCAATGTCCAAATCACAGTAAAATATGTTAGAATACCAACTACCATGTGGTAGACATATGAAAAAATAGCATTTTTAATATGACTTGGACATTTACAAATTTGAAATTTTACCATGACTTGGATATTGAGAAATGTGATTAACTCTAGAGTTTTTATAGTGACTTTTTATTTGATCACTTAGAACAACCTAGAAATACTTAGGATAAAAAATGATATACATGGTAACAGGTCTGTGGCGCTAGGCTTGGCGCTAATGACGATGGCGCCAAGCTTGGCGCCAATGGTGACGGCGCCAAGGTGCTGCCACGTCAGCGCCAGCTCAGCGTCGTCGGCCAAGTGGCATGGGGCTTGGCGCCAACGTTAACGGCGCCAAGCTGTGTTACCTTGGCGCCAGCGTGGATGGCGCCAAGCCCTGGGTCCATTTTCTGAAATCTTTCCGTCAGGGACGTATTTGAGAAAATCTTTCGAAAAAAGGGCTAAAAAATAAAAAAGACGGCTGTTGAAGACATGCGTCATGTCTTTTTTGATTGCCGCATAAGTGCCGGTGTCTGGAGCAAACTCAACCTCGACACAATTGCCAACCTATCCGATATTGATGTTTGGAATGCTACGGTGCCAATACGACTGGACGCGAAGCTGTGGCCCTTCGTGCTGCAAACTATTCTCTGGAGGCTTTGGGACGTCAGGAACGACGCGATCTTTAGGCACGAAACCCCTTCTGTAAGAACTGTCATTTCAAATATTTGCGATGATCTCCTCGTCTGGCGTAAACGCCTAAGATGTGATCAGGATATTTGTAACTTAAATTTTTGGCGCTGCTATTTCCTATCTTGTAACTCTCTGGACAATACCACTTCGGTGGTGTTTGGATAATGAAATTTAGGTGAGGAATCTCTCCCCCCGGTCGCTTTCAAAAAAAAGAGCCGTTGGAGTTGAAGTAGTTATTATTTGAGGGCTCAAAAGGTTGGGAGAGCCCGCAGACTCTAAAATGGGCTAATCATCTTTGAAAACCATCACGTATTTTTAAAAAATCAAATACTTTTAGCTTGCCTCTATAATAAAATTAAATAAAATGGAATTTCTTCGTAAATTATTTTTGCAGCAGAGAGTCCCAAAAATTCAAATACTTTTAGCCTGCCTCTATAATAAAATTAAATAAAATGGAATTTCTTCGTAAATTATTTTTGCAGTATATGCAGGCCACTACATACTGTCTATATATTTGGACCAACAATTTACCTAAGTAAAATACCTTTAGAGTTTGTGCTGATTTTAGTTTCCTGTGAGCACCTTCAAAAGACTGGACCAACAGATTTGAAGATTGATAAGGTCACCGTATGTCTTACTATTGACTGGCATGCCACTTAACTTTAACATTGTTACATCCTAGAATAAATCTTGGAATATGCAAGCACCCAAGTCAAGTTGAGTATTTGAACCCAGGTGGGCCGATTCTCACGTAAGGAGACTTGCTAAGTTATGCTCAGTTTATATCTCTAGTTGCTATTTACTCCATCCATCTTGAAAAGATGTAAATCTTGTTTTCTAATTAATTAATTAATATCAAGTTTGATGAAATATATTAATAAGATTAACATTTATGATTCATGATAAATATTATTAGATTAATACTAAAATATATATTTTATAAAACATAATTTAGAGATATAAATGTTGATACTACTCCCTTCGTATTCTTCTGCTACGAAGTGGTTTAACCTAGATATCAAGACACCATCATGGCAGATTAATTGTCCACCGGATACAGTGCTCCATTGGCCATCGCCTTCTCGTAGCCCTATCCTCAATTCCTCATTTCTGAATGCTGATCAGCCGTGGCCACCCCCAACAACTATGAGTAGTATAGCTTGTTGTGTCTTGTCTTGATAGTGGTGTAGCGTTAGCGTCCTGTATTAAAGTAGAAATGAAAAATGCTGATACATCCTATAAAAGAATATGGAGAGAGTTTTTTTTATAAATCTAGTTAAATTTAAAATTAATTAACTTAAATGTCTGTGTCTTGTCAAGTCGTTTGTGGCGTGCTCCACGTGTCTCCAATACGAGTTTTTTTTTTGTTCGTCAATCTCAAATACGAGTTTGAACACCCAACACACGGTTACACTAGTCCACCACATAAAAAGCCTTCCCTAGTCCTTCCTCCCTGTACAGCTACTCCAGGTTTAGGTTTCCACTTTCCACTGGTACGCTACGCACCAACCGCGCGCTGCATCTACCAAATGATTGATAAGTAACTTTGATGATGAGTAATTTACTTTTAAAGGCACGTGTCCTCTCCTGGTAAGCATCTAATCTACGTACCTACACATACGCTCAGTTCGCTAGGCTGATAAGTCATGGCTAAAAATATTATTAACTAATTTGTTACGAGAGAAAAATATTGTATTATAACTGATAAGACAGGCTGATAAGTTTAAGCGAATAAGAGACATATACTAGCTATGTACTACGTACACATAGGACATGGACATACCACCGCCCAAGCCCAAGAGGATAGACCCAAATCTTCTAGATAACAAGTCAAGATTGGATGTGTATAAAGTGCGTACTGTAGTATACTACTACTCAAGTGGCGAATCTGATGTTTGACTTCAGTGCATCATTGGTTGCAAGTCGGGGACCCCGTCCAGAATATCTCTTGATTGCAACAGCCATGAATGAGAATGAGTCTCCACTCTCCACTGTGCAGCCAGCCGACCAACTACTCCCCGGCCCGGTTGTGGCCTCCCTCAGATGAACCGAAAGCGCGCGGAAGCGGAAGGAGGATGGATGCTGCTCGCCTCCTACTATAGCTCAGTCCGATATCCATAATATTAATTAATTAATATCCTTGCAATCGCAACAACCCAACCAGCAGATACCAATTTCATAGTTACTGTACATCTTTATGTGACAGGAGAGAGTACTGTATACTTATCTTATCTGCACTGCACCATAGATGGTGGAGCTCATACGCAACCAGCTTATTACTAAATCCGTTCTAAATTATAAGATGTTTTGATTTTTTTAAATACATTGCTTTTACTGTGTATCTAAGTCTTGTTTAGATTGTGGAAAGTTAGAAACTTTCTAGCTGTAGCACTTTCGTTTGTATTTGACAATTAGTGTCCAATCATGGACTAACTAGGCTCAAAAGATTCGTCTCATGATTTATAACTAAACTGTGTAATTAGTTATTTTTTATCTATATTTAATATTTCATGCATGCGTGTAAAGATTGATGTGATGGAGAGAGAGTGAAAAAATTTCAACTTCTTGCCCTAGTCTAAACAAGGCCCTAGACGTGTATATGTATATGCATAGCAAAGGCAACTTATCTAGAAAAACCAAAACGTCTTGTAATTTAGAATGGAAGGAGTACTTGCCGGTGTAGCAACGACTATGACTATTGTGCGTGCCAATAAACTGTATAAAACACGTGTGATAACTGATAAGGCTGGGATTATATTACGGTATAATACAGGGGATTTAAATTTGGTTTGATGAAACAGCAGGGTGGTTAAAAAAGGCAGGTTGACCTAAGCTATGTCCTTTTTTCCCGTCTTATGAGAAGCGTAGCGTTAGTTTCAAACTTGATTATAAGCGGTGGTTGAGGTTGAGGTTGAGGTTGAAGTTGAGGGTGATTAGCAAGTCCTCACAAATAATTGCATGTGGTCCAGCTTCTGTGCTACGCATGCTTTCTTTTATAACATAGTACTGTATCTACATATTCTTAAAGATAGCTTAGTATTATTTTATTATATTTTATAGTTAATAATATTTTTGTTATTATATGTTTTACATAAAGATAACTAAAGTGTGCAACATTATGAATTTGGTTTTAAGACACAAATCTAATGTCCATTCTACATAGTCAGGAAGAGAAACATAAACAAATTTTGTTTAGCATGATAAACAAAGTTCGAGAAAGAAGATCAGAGCATGTAACTGGAATTCAATTGGATCAAGCATACATACACATGTTGTAAATTAAATGATACAAGGGCTTGTTAAGTGATTAATATGAGGACTAAAAGTCAAATTCAAAGTAAACTACACTATCTATTTTAATATTTTTTTACAAGTAGATTGCTCTAGTCAAAGTGGCGGTACTAGAACCGTGTACAACATTCCCATGAACCAACTTGACAAAAGGAACACCGGGACGTCTGTTAGTGACAATGCCAATAGCCAAGAGAATAATAAGTAAAATGAGCATTCCTGTTCCTATCTTATCCGTGAATGGATTCCATTCCATATGCATCTCACCTACTACACGTGAAGATGATACACACATAGCTCCATCAGTACTTTAGGAGAGAGAGCTATTACCACTGCTGCCAAGCTAGAACGAGATGAAGCTGGTGACTCAGATAGTAGCAAGCACTTATCCAGTTGGTTATCCCTCCACGTACGCACCAAGCGTGAAAAAGTTAGATATATGACATCTGTGGTTCTTGGAAGTATCAAAACTGGCCTCAAGAATATCGTGTGTATGTCATTTATTTATAATATATGATGAAAAAGTTTACTAAACTATCCTATATATTGCAATGCTGGCAATGAGCGATGGGTAATCTTATTCTTCCAACGAACGGCCACGAGGCAACGCATATTTCCCTGACAAAAGAGAGGTACGCACTATATGCAATTTACATACCGGCAATTCCCCTATCCATGTCATTTCAGGCTTTTTCAGCCATCACGTATGGAGAGACAATGTGGCAATCACCTATTCACATATAGTGGACTTGTAGAATATATGGCTTTCAACATCGCTGTTCAAATCCCTACACCCAGTCCGGTATCTGTATTGCAGATTTGCAGTCATTTTCATTTGGAGAAAAAGCCCAAAAAATATTATATAGTGAAATGTATTATCTCATCTTGGGTCCATGCAAATAAGGACATCCCAATAGAGTGTTTGTTTATTTGTTTTACGAATCACATAGTGCAGACGCAAGCATACTTACACTGATTCTAACATTGTATGCCAAGTTAGATCAATGAATTTCACCACTTTAGACTGGACGCACCGCGGCACTGGAAAGCCTCCTGAACGCCACAGGTAGCGTCCGGTCGCCCTGCACCGCTACACGCTAAATGCGACGCTACAGTAACGTATGCTACAGGAGACCGCCACAGCTCGCGTCCGGCAGAGCAGCCGCTAAACACTGTAGCAATAAGAGAGAGAGTTAGGAGAAAAAGAGAGAGAGGGAGGGAGGGGAATAAAATATGGAATAGTGGGTATAGAGTATGAGATAGAGATAACACGGGTGCAGGAGAAATGGATATAGAGTAGAGAATCTCGATGACTAGGATAGAATATTCCTTTTTAGAGATGAAAATAGAGGTCCATGGGTGCGGATAGCCTTAGATGGTAAGAGCATCTCCAGACTACCTATCCTAGCTATATTTGGACAGTGGAGGTAAAAAAAATGCACTCTAATAAAGTATCTACTAGGGCCTCTACCTTTGGGGCATGGCTAGCGCCCGGACGTTCAGACGCTCGCACCTACCTGGCCGCGCTATCCGCCCTGACTGTTGCGCCTCACCTCCTCCTGTATGCTCGCCCCAGCGCCGAGCACCCACCTGCACGCCCTGCTGCCTCAGTCTCGCATGCGCCAGCAGCGCCCTCTCTCTACTTCATGTAGTTGCAGGAGTGGCCACAATTTTTCATCTGCATGCACAGTTCTAACATAAAATTAATGCGCTCCACTCATGAAGAAATAGAACAACGCCTACCCCGCATGCAACTGTTGCACCTGCACGCGCGCCCCCCATGCCACAGCGTCTGCACGCCGTGCACGTAGGCATGCAGATGCGTGGCACATGCCTGTTGATGCACATGGAGGTGGAGACCACCCACGCCCGCTTCGCTTGCCGCACACGTGGGGACCGCCTCTGCATGCGTCCGCTTCCTACACTTACTAATGTTGCAACATGAAGCACTTCTGCAACGTACGTCTAAAATAGGTGAAACATCTATAAACATACGTTTGCAACTAAACACACTTGCAACATACGTCTGAAACAGATAAAATATTTTGAATAGACGTTTGCAACACATGTGTATAACCACTGAAACATATGGAACATCTAGATAAAACACTTGCAACATACGTCTGAAACGGATCAAACGTTTGAAACATACACTTGCAACATATGTGTATGGCCATTTGCAACATTCGTATAAAACACTTGCAACATATGCTTGAAACAGCTGAAACATACACTTGCAACATACGTGTATAGCCATTGCAATATATGCAACACCAGATCTACTTTTGAAATATCTAGATTAAACATATGCAACATACATCTGAAACGCATGACATACGGTTGCAACATGTGCTCATCTACTTGCTGCCCAATTGACGCTAGTTGATGAGGTGAGGGTGGTGCGCGATGTGAGGCACGAGCGCGAGCGTGAGGCGCAAGGCGTGGACGGCGCGCAGTGTGAAACATGGGTGCGTGGCACGACGCACGAAGCACGGGACGGATCCAGTGCAAGCCGTAGGGGCGTGTGGCATGCGGCAAGTCCGTCCCGTCCATCCAAACGCAAGCCGTAGGGTCACTATTTTTGTTGGTCCTCTACTTTTCCCCTCCCACTACCCACTTCTGTTGGGTCAACAAGTGCTTACCTATTTTTTTCTTCCATCTCTTTCCTCCCACGCGACTATTTGCCCGCGCCCAGGTGCCCGATCCATCGCTGTCTGCCACAGGGGAGCCATCACCAGATTCGGCCAGCCTCGGCCGGTTCCTCCTTCCCCTCCTCGAGTGGCCGCTTCTTCCCTAGCGGTGGTGCCCTTTTCGACACGACCCCATGCCCTTTCTCCGACAACACCTCTTTCTCCTACCAGTGGCGCCCTTCCTAGCGCAATCCCAACGGTCGTGACTCTTCTCCTAGGGGCGCCCTCGTTCCCCTATGAAAGGTCCTAATGGCTAGAGAGGGTGAATAGCCCATAAAAATTTCTACAACAACACTAAACAAAGTGGTTAGACAAATATGAGGCGACGCGAATGCTGCGCCAGCCTACTACAAATGCAAGCCACATACCACAATTCTAGCTGATATTGTCTCTAATCACATAATAGCTATGTCACTACACTAAGTTAGTGAGCTCTCAAAGACTAACTAAAGAGCCTCGCTAACCACTAGACTCGACGAAAGCTAGCTCTCAAAACTAATTACACTAAAGAGCTTAGCTTACACACTAGGAATGTAATAGAAGAGAGAATGACGATGATTATACCGACGTGTCGAGGTATGAGCCAATCACAAGATGGAGCCAATCAGTTTTAAGACAACCAATGAAATTCTCGGACAAGGTGACACAAAATTTTTTACCGAGGTTCACTTGCTTGCCGGCAAGCTAGCCCTCGTTGTGGCGATTCACTCTCTTGAAGGTTCACACACTAATTAGCATCACACGCCAAACCCACAATAGAGTGCCGCACAACCAACACAAGATGAGGATTACATAAGCCACGAGCAATCCACTAGAGTACCTTTTGGCTCTCCGCTGGAAAAAGCTCAAGAACCCCTCACAATCACCACGATCGGAGCCAAAGACAAGCACCTTCCTCCACTCGATGATCCTCACTGCTCCAAGCCATCTAGGTGGTGGCAACCACTGTTGGTATAAATTAGAGCACACAGAAATAATCCATAAGCGCATAGATATTATACCGTTGTAGCACTTCACCGAGAATAACTCAGTTTTAATATCGAACCCAAAGGAACAGAGATGAGAATAACTAAATCTTAACTTAACCCAACTTCACAACCAAGGTTAGAGAATAGGAGTATAGAGACTGCTGAGGACTTCTAGTTCTAACTTTGGTAAGCTTTGTCTTCTATTGTTCAATTCTGGGGATATTACTAGATAAAGCATAGGCAGAGTATGTTTTCTATAGTAACAAGTTCTTGCTAGGCCTACTAATGGGAGGTGGACTACAGAGGATTCAACGAGGCTATAAGAGTCACCCTCGCGAGCTACCACCGATCCAAAAAAATAAGTTACATCCACGAGTAACCTAGTCTAAGCACCATGCTTACACTATGAATACTACTTTAATCCAAGAGCGATAAGGATCAAAGTACTTAAAAGAGAGTCACAAACCTGAAGAATAATATGAACAAGATGCTTACTTGAATTAGAAGTTGATTACTAGAGAAATCTTAGAAGCAAGCTCATGAAGAACTTAATTCCATTAGGGTACAAGCCGTAGAGAGAGAGCACCAACAGGCCGGCACTTCCTCCAAAACTCTTCTCTCTCACTCTATCTCTCTATCTCTAATACAAGACTAGATCCTATAGAGGACTAATCTTTTCTTGATTGCTAGCTCTAGATCCTGGTGGACATATGGAATTAGGGTTTCTAGCTTCTTTGCTCTTAGGATCTGACTTAGCTTATGACCTGGGGGTGGTACAGGATGGTATATATAGCCCTGAGCATCAATCCTCAGCCCTTGGATCAAACTAACTTGAAAGAACTGCTGAGATGCATCCTAAGAGGCGGTGGAGAACCGACATAACAACTGGAGGTTGACACGGAGGGCCCATAGGCCGGGAAGCCTCTAGGTGGGGCCGGTCGGCCCCACATGTCATTGGGACGAGCCCCACTTTGATGGAGAGTCTTCTAGAACCTTCCCACACAGTTCCCGCAGTAGAATTCCATAATTTCTTTGGATGAATAGGTCCCCCTTGGTGGTTTTCTGATTAAATCCTGTTGGAAACACAGATTCACCAAAACTCATGGAATTTATTAGTTTAAACCCCTATATGTTGGTGATCCATTTTAGTCATTTATGCAAGGTAAGTTGGTGGTTTATGATGTATGTTAACTACCGTCAACAAGCTCCCCACGCTTAGCCTTTTACTCGTCCTCGATAAAAGGATGAATTAATCAAGACATAACCTTAGGACAAGACATCAACATAAAACCATTCCCAGTCATACATGCTCTGCAGGATTCAAAGTGTCTACCATGAAACTTTGGGCGGTTGAAAAATGGAACAGCTTGAAACAAATCACCATCTTCCTTTAGTCAAGTCAATTGGAGAAATATTTTAGGATTTTTTAAAACAAAACATAGCTTACCTCCTCCTTGTATGGTACTCTCAAATCACTCTATATATATGGTATTTTTGGATCCTGACCAAGACATTGATGATTCTGCCTTCTTTTTACCTACTTCTAAAAGTTTGTGGAGTTCAGGTAGGGATGAATGTGAAATCATACTTGCATTGCATATATTGTAAATTCAAAACAAGGATCCAAGGAGAAAGATGTCATACTCTTAGATCAAGATGTGCATGTATATGGAATTTATATATGGTGGCTAACCTAATTCTACTATACTCCTTGAAACATGTTTCTCTTGTTTAAAACTTAGAAAACACTTTGCAAGAAAACATGGGCTATCTTATTCACCTTTCTTCTCTTTTTTCATGGCGGGCATCTGAGTACCCATTGTTTTAAACATCTCAGACACTTGTCCATTTTTCCTTAATACTTTTCTCTTTTTTTCTTCTCTCGTTTTGTTTTATGAATAACTTTTGCATAGCCCATGCCTCTTTTTCTGCAATTGAAACTTTTCAAGAGAGACATTTATAAGAACTTGGAGCATTTATCCTATCAAATATATTTTTGTGTCTATTCCCAGTGTAGGAGTAGAGCATTTTTGGGTGGATGGAAAATATGTTGTTGCGTACTCTAGTGTTGGAGCAGCAGATATATGTGGAGTGTTCGTGATCTTAATCTTGAGAGCATGATAAGTTTCTCAATAGGGGTCACAAGGTTTGACCAAACTCAACACAAATATAAGTAGTAAATGTAGAAGGTTTCTCTAATCTATATATGGCTCCGCTAGGACATTGCTTTTACCACAAAGGAGAGGTGTAGCTATTCTTTTTAACTTTTTGAAATAAAATTCTCCAATAACAAGACATCAATTATGAAGTTCTCATTATTCTACTATATCCCATTCTACAACAACTTAAGTAACATGGGGTCCCTAATAATAAGTTTCCAACAGTGCAAGACTTCTAGAAAAAGTGTTATGTGAGTCTATCCTTAAGTCATGATTGAAATAATCTTTCCTCAGGTTTTAAGTTGTTTTATCATATGATTTTTAATTTGGTTCAAAACAGAAACGAATGTTGACAGTAATTAACTATCATTATAAACCATCAACTAAACATATAAAAAGGATAAAAATACGATTCCCACCTTAGAATAGGGGTTCAACTGACAATTTTCATGAGTTTTGGTGAATTGTGATTTTTCAGGGATTAAACAGGAAAATACAGGAAAAGGATATCTTCCATGAGAAGGAACCCACACATATCGGACTTATCTCCACGTCACGGCCACGCAAGGACATTCTAGAAGACACCAGAGGACTCCACAAGGAGGCCCACCTTGACCTGCTACCAGGTGGGGCCGACCGGCCCTAACCCTAGGCTGGTCGGCCTCCCCCTCACACCGCCACGGCTCCTTCCTTTGCAAGCTGCCTCTACCGCCTCCTATGATGCATCTCAACCCTACATGAAGGTCGGTTTCATCCAAGGGCCACGCTTGATCCCCCAGGGCTATATAAAGCGGCCTCCAGACCCCCAGGCCTCATTCAATCTCTCCAGATCAGAACCTCCAACAGAATTAGAAATCATAGGAGAAGGATTGAAGAGCCAGCGATCAAGAAGAAGAAGACTAGTTCTCCCTCTAGTTTAGGAATAGAATCTAGTCTTGAATTAGAACTAGAAGAGAGAGAAGAGGAGAAGATTTAGAAGGAGCTCCGGCCTGTCGGATCTTCTTCAACATCTTGTACCTGTGGATTCAAGTTCTTCAAGATCTTGCATCTAGATCTCTCTGGCAATCAATGTCTATTTTCAAGTTGTTCTTATTGTTCATATTGTTCTTGAGGTTTGTGACTCATTTGAGTACTTTAATTCTAGTAGCGCTAGGATTAGAGGAGTTAGAGGGTGTAAGCACAGTGCTTAGACTTGATAGCTCATGAATGTACCCTATATTCTGGATTTCAGTGGTAGTTCGTAAGGGTGACTCTTATAGCCTTGTTGATTCTTCTATAGCCCACTATCCCGTTTGTAGGACTAGCAGGATAATTTATTGGTAGGAGAATTCATACTCTGCTTATGACCTCCTATGACAATTTCCCCATCAAGAACACTATTAGCATTTCGTACTTGAAGTAGAATTTGACAGCCTTAGTGATCCCCTCTACCTTCAAAATTCTCAGTCCTTGATAGCTACTCAAGGATTAAAGCTTAAGACTTAAGAAGACCATACTCCGTTCCTTTGGGTTCGATATTAAAACTGGGTCATCCTGGTGAAGTGCTACATCGGTAGACGTTATCTGTGCGCTTGCGGATAAAGTAGAGTGTGCATTAATTTATACCAACAAGCATTTCTGGCGCCGTTGCCGGGGAGCGGTGCTGAGTTCATCTTGAGTCAAGCTTAATCTTGTACTATACTTTTATCTTTTTACCCATGGATTTCTTAGAGCCATCCACTAGCTCCACAGATTCCATTCCACTCAACCAGTATATCTACCCCACCATAGTAGACTTAGAGCTCCCAAAATCAGCTAAGCCTATTCTTTCTGAGAGCTATGAGCTACGACCATGTTTGGTAGAAATGGTTAAGAGCCAATCCTTTTCAGGCAAGGAAGATGAAAATCCTCACATTCACCTAAACGAGTTCGAACAGACCTGTGCATGCCTACATATTGCTGGCATGTCCGATGAAACCCTAAGATGGAAGCTTTTTCCTTTCTCTTTAGAAGGGAAAGCTAAAACCTGGTACGATCGAACCGCACCAAGTAAGGATGAGGATTGGAAAGCTTTATGTTCTAGCTTTTGCTTAGAATTCTTTCCAGTTTCTAAAATTGTTTGCCTACGCTTAGAGATATTGTCCTTCACACAAGAAAGTGATGAGTCTCAAATTGCTGCCTGGGAGAGATTTGATACTCTTGTCCGCTCTGGTCCATCTTTATCTATCCCAGACCTTGTTCTTCTTCAACATTTTTATATGGGCCTGAATAGAGAAACAACTACATTTCTTAACTTAGCTTCAAATGGATCCTTTCTGCATACCCCAACTACTAAAGCAAGGGAATTACTGCTCAACCTTTCACAAATTACTCCTACCTATGAAGCTAAGCCACCACAAGAACTTGTAGAAAAACAAATAGCTGAGCCTGAATCCTTTCCTAATCCATATCAACCTTCAGTTATAATTCCTGATACAGGGGAGACCCCAGTTTCAGCGAATGTGTTTGAATTCGAGGATGAATATTTTTCTGAATTTGGAAATACCTCGAATTATCACCTTATAAGGAAGCCTCAGAAATCAAAACCTTATCCCGAAGAACTTTTGCAGTTTACTGAACACGCTTTCCTTACAAAGACTACGAAAAATCTAGCTTCTGTACTAAGCCTTGAATGGTTGGAAGAATCAGAGCTTTCTTCTAAAGTGATTCTCCTAGATTCACCTTCCACTTTCATTCAATGCCAAATTAATCTGGAACCTTTCGAAGCTCTTTATAATCCTATTGTGGGTGTCAACATCATGTCTGCATCTTTTGCTCAAGATTTATTGAGTTACATGCCATTGACCCCAACAACAAAATTGTTAAAAAGCCCCTCAGGATATATTCTTCCTAGTTTGGGAATTTTATATGTCCTACCTATCGTGGTAGATGGAATTCTAGTATGTATGAGCTTTTATATCTATGACATCATTGAATTCGACCTCCTAATAGGTCAACTAATCCAAAGACTTCTTCTCGAAGGTCAAACAGGGAAATTAAATATTTGTCTTGGGAAAAATCTTCAAAGATCCATACCAATCATTCACTCCCTAAATACTAAGAGTGATCCATGTCCCGAGATAGATCCTATGGAAGAAATTAAGGAAGCATCCCTTGAAACTTTAGAACAACCTAAGCTTGAAGAAGATGCTGAATTCTTCATAAAGGAAGAAGATCATCCTTCTGTTCCTGATCCTTTAGATTTCCTCGAAGAACCACCTAAACCTCCCATAGAGTTAAAACCCCTACCTGCTGGCCTTAGATATGCTTTCTTAAACAATGATCCGGAATCTCCCATGATCATAAATGATAAACTTTCTCAAGAAGAGACATTTTGTCTGATCACTATTTTAGAAAAGCATAGATCAGCTTTTGGCTATTCACTCCAAGATCTTAAGGGAATCAGCCCTGCTCTTTGCACCCATCGCATTCCTACTAATCCTAATGCTACACCTTCTAGAGAACCTCAACGAAGACTTAACAATGCGATGAGAGAGGTAGTAAAGAAAGAGGTTTTGAAACTCTTACACGCCGGGATTATTTATCCTGTGCCACATAGTGAGTGGGTGAGCCCTGTTCAAGTTGTGCCTAAGAAGGGAGGCATGACTGTAGTTAAAAATGAGAAGAATGAGTTAATTCCACAAAGAACCATCACTGGTTGGAGAATGTGTATAGATTACAGGAAACTTAATAAGGCAACAAAGAAAGATCACTTTCCACAGCCTTTCATTGATGAAATGTTAGAACGTTTAGCAAATCACTCTTTCTTTTATTTTCTTGATGGGTACTCTGGATATCATCAGATTCCAATCCACCTAGATGATCAAAGCAAAACCACGCTTACATGTCCATATGGAACTTATGCTTACCGTAGAATGTCTTTTGGATTATGTAATGCACCAGCCTCTTTTCAAAGATGTATGATGTCTATATTTTCTGATATGATCGAAGAAATTATGGAAGTTTTCATGGATGATTTTTCTGTCTATGGAAAAACTTTTGATGATTGTCTTGAAAATTTAGACAAGGTTTTGCAAAGATGTGAAGAAAAGCACTTAGTCCTTAATTGGAAAAAATGTCATTTCATGGTTAGAGAGGGAATAGTGTTGGGACACTTAATTTCTAAACGTGGAATTGAGGTAGATAAAGCTAAAATTGAAGTAATTAAACAACTACCTCCTCCTGTTAATGTCAAGGGATTAGAAGTTTTCTAGGCCATGCTAGATTTTATCATCAGTTTATTAAAAACTTTTCTTATATTGCAAGACCGCTTACAAATCTACTGGCTAAGGATGTGCCCTTTGAATTTCATGATGCATGCTTGAAAGCTTTTGAAACTTTGAAACTCGCACTTATTTCTGCACCAATCATTCAACCACCGAATTGGTCATTGCCTTTTGAAATTATGTGTGATGCAAGTGAATATGCTGTAGGAGCAGTGCTAGGACAATATAAAGATAAAAAGCATCATGCAATTGCTTATGCTAGCAAAACTTTGACAGGACCTCAACTTAATTATGCTACTACTAAAAAAGAACTCCTGGCTGTTGTTTTTGCTATTGATAAGTTTAGATCTTACTTGGTTGGAGCTAAGGTGATTGTTTACACTGATCATGCTACACTTAAATATTTGCTCACTAAGAAAGATGTTAAACCACGTTTGATTAGATGGATTTTACTACCCCAAGAATTTGACTTAGAAATAAAAGATAAGAAGGGAGTAGAAAATTCTGTTGCTGATCACTTGTCTAGAATGCAATTTAAAGATCCACAGGAATTGCCCATAAATGATTCACTAAGGGATGACATGCTCTTTCAAGTTAACAGATCTGACCCCTGGTATGTAGACATTGTCAATTTTATAGTTGCAGGTTATGTACCACCAGGAGGGAACAAAAAGAAGCTCATTTATGAAAGTCGCATTCACCTATGGGATGAGCCATACCTCTTCAGAGTATGCTCAGATGGGTTGCTCAGAAGGTGTGTACCAGTGGAAGAAGGACTCAAGATCATTGAACGTTGTCACTCATCACCATATGGAGGACATTATGGAGCATTCCGAACACATACAAAAATCTAGGAAAGTGGATTCTTCTGGCCAACCATGTACCAAGATACAAAGGACTTTGTCTGGAGGTGTGGATCATGTCAGAGGCACGGTAATATCAACACCAGAGATGCCATGCCACTCACCAACAACCTTCAGATTGAGCTCTTTGATGTCTGGGGAATCGATTACCTGGGGCCATTTCCGAAGTCAAGAAATTGCGAGTATATCTTGGTTGCGGTCGACTACATCTCCAAATGGGTAGAAGCCTTGCCATGTCATGCTACGAACGCCAAGAACTCTAAGAAGATGTTTGAAGAAACCATATTTCCAAGATTTGGAGTACCCAGAATGGTAATTAGTGATGGAGGAACCCACTTCACTGATAAGAACTTTCGCAAGTATCTGTCAAAACATGGGATCCGTCACAAAGTTGCTACTCCTTATCACCCCAAACAAGTGGCCAGGCAGAAACATCGAATAAGCAAATTAAGAATATTCTACAGAAGACAGTCAACGAGATGGGAATGATGTGGAAAGATAAGCTTCCTAATGCACTGTGGGCCTACCGCACAGCCTACAAGACACCATTAGGAATGTCCCCCTATCAAATCGTCTACGGAAAGACTTGTCACTTCTAGTAGAGCTTGAATTCAAGGCCCACTGGGCGATCAAGAGATGGAACATGGATTTAGAAGCCGCAGGAGTTAGAAGAAAAATGCAATTCTCAGAACTCGATGAATGGCGTGAACGAGCATACCACAATGCGAAGATTTACAAAGAAAGAACCAAAAGGTGGCATGACAAAAGAATCAAGAAGAAGAGTTTCACTCCAGGAGACAAGGTACTACTTTTTAATTCCAGGGTAAAGCTATTCGGACATGGAAAGCTACGAAGCAAGTGGGAAGGACCTTTCACGGTGGTGGCAACTTCATCACATGGAGCAAGGTAAATGGACAACGCCTTAAAATTTTTCTAGAATCTGACAAAAGTCCTGAGGATTTGGATGTCATCCAATTCCTTGTTTTCCTTAAATATTACATATCTTCCATCTCCGATACATTTCGTACACCGAGGGATAGTTTTTAGAGGTTAGTTAAGAGTTATTAGGCGCCACGAGAAAGTTGGTCGCGGGATCTCCTAAGGACAGGCCGACTGGCCCCACCCCCAGGCCGACCGGCCCCCTCTGGGCATGGTTCGCCCCGCGTCGCCTCTCGAGTCCCTTCTTATCTTACCCTCTTGACAGTTATGTAGCCGTGATCTGCGAATTTTTCATCCCTCATACTGAAGCCATCCAATCTAGATTGAACCCTTCTGCAAGCTGATCCGGACTATAAAACCAGGCCCCTGCCTGCCCCTAGACTCATAACTTTCCATCTACGAAGCATCCAACTAGCAGCGAAGCTTTCTTCCTCCTCCAATGGCCAGCCAACGCAGCAACAACTCCAATGAGCGCAACTCCAATAACAGATCAATGGCTCTTGCCATTGTTCCACCAAAACCGCTCGCCGTTGTTCCGCCAAAGCCTCTTGCCACCATGCCATCAAAGGAGATCATCCTTGCATCCTCAGGAACTCAGCGGGAGCACCCTCCGCAACAATCTTTCTACACCCACAAAGTTTCTACGCTTAGGCTAGAGCCACCTCCTCCGCGCCACACTGTTGTAGACAGATCTCACCAGTTCAACATGTCTAAAGAAATTGCTCTTCTTCCTCCCAAGCCCAATGAGACGCTGACGGGGTTGAAGACCAACAAGTTTGGAGATGTAACCTGCGCCAAATACAAATCTACCACTCCTCGTCCTGCTTTCAAAGGAGTTAGAGCCAACCCAATTCGTGTCACTCCTCCTACGAAGAGATCTTCATCGTCTTCTTCCTCTTCTCGCGAGCCTAAGCAGCCTAGAGTTACCACAGTGCAGCTGGAGAAGATGATAGAAGAGCAAGGGATGGAGATAGAAGATCAAAAAGAGAAGCTACAAGAACAGGAGAAGAGGATATATGATCAAGAGAAGATGATAAACTCCTTAGATAGAAGGCTAGGTCAGCAGTGGCAACTGCTCATCCGATTGAGAGAATCCAGCTCTATGACTGATCAGACTGTGGAGCAGACTCGAGGCCTAATGGCTACACTAGCTGACACGATAGGGAAGTCTAATGCTAGGATCGATAAGCTAGTCATCAGGCAGAAAAGCACTAAAACTCTTGCAAACACTCTATGCCGTAGACTTGATGAGTTAGATAAAGATGAAGAATAGAGAGAGTATGAGTTAGTAGATTGATAAGGCACAAAGTCGTTTGAGTGTGAGAGTTTTATTAAAAGTGATATTTATTATTTAGAGTTATCAAGTTGTTATAGTGTGAGAGTTCTATTATTAGCTAGATATGCAATAAGTGCCTTAAATGATATCAATAAAGTTTTATTAGAGTCAAGTGTTTTCTCTCTTTATTATTATTTGGAATATTTTGTCTTGTCTCCACATGTTGCGCTTAAAAGAAAACAGGAAATAAGTGTGGGGGAAGACCACGGGATTACCAGAGAAGATTCGGTCGCGAAAATAAAAGAACACAGAAGCAAACGTTGCCAAGAACTCGCACGATGAAGCGGGCCTCGACTGGGCCTCAGCCCAGGCCGATCGGCCCCAGGGCTAGGCCGACCGGCCCCCTGTCGCCATGTCTTGCCTCCTCCTTCGTCCACGGTTCGGTACACATTTCATACATATTATATTTTTCACTATTTAATCTTCTGTTTCGAATTAAATTAAGAATTCCCTGAATAAACACCTGATCTATTAATCCTTATTAAAGGAATAAATTACTTTGATATAATTTAAAGATAGACTCACACAACACTTTTCCTAGAAGTCTTGTTACTGTTGGGAACCTTTTTAGGGACCCCGCATTGCTTAAGTTGTTGTGGGATATGAGATAGTAGAATAAGAGAACCTAAATCTTTAAGTCTTGTTCTTGGAGAACTTTTATTTTTAAACTTGCAAAATTAATAGTTTCACTTCTCCTTTGTAGTTGAGTAATATCCTACCAAAGCCTTACATGATAAATTTTTAAGACCAGCTTATAAGCCTTTTATTTGTGTATTGAGTTTTGTCAAACCTTGTTGACCTATGTCGAGAGATTTTTCATGCTCCCAAGATCAAGATCACTTACACTCCACATACATCTGCTATTCCTACACTGGGAGTACGCAAAAACATGCCTTACCATTCAAAAATATTTTATAGGTTGAATAAATGCTCCAAGTTCTTTGATCAATATCTCTCTATAAGTTTTCTGTTACAGGCAAAAAAAGACTTGGGCTATGCAAAAATAAAAGAAAAATAAAAAGATAGGCAAGTACTTAGAAAAAAAGAGAAAGAAGAAGAAAAACAATGATAGCCCATGATCTTAAAAGCCTCTGTATAATTTTTCAATTCTTCAAAACAGAGAGATATACACTCAAAGGAGCAAAGTAGAAATAAGTTAGCCACTATATACCGCACACATGCACATCTTGATCTAAGAGTATGACAATTCCCTCTGTGGGTCCGAGTTTTGACCTAGCAATAAATGCAAGGTAAAAGTGCTACATCCTTGATCATATCTTTCACTCCAGATACAGCTTTTAGAGATAGGATGTTTTAAGGCACCAGTCATTTATGCCTTGGAGAGGATTCCATAAATACTACATATGAGTGACTTGAGTGAGCTACATAGGGAGAAGGTGAACTATGCTTTTATTTTAAACTTGTGCAAAAATCTCCAATTGACTTGACTGACAGGAAGAAGGTGATCAAATTCAAGCTGTTTTGTTCTTCAACTACCCAAAGTGTTGTGGTAGACACATTGAATCCCGCAGTATAGGTATGACTGGGAGAGGTCTAGTGTTGATGTCCTATTTTAAAGTTATGTCTTGAGGTAATTCAACCTTTACTCGAGGACGAGCAAAGACTAAGTGTGGGGGAGTTGTTGATGGTAATTAACTATCATTATAAACCATCAACTAAACATATAAAAAGGATAAAAATATGATTCTCACCTTAGAATAGGGGTTCTACTACCAATTTCCATGAGTTTTGGTGAATTGTGATTTTTCAGGGATTAAACAGGAAAATACAGGAAAAGGATATCTTCCATGAGAAGGAACCCACGCCTATCGGACTTATCTCCACGTCATGGCCACACAAGGACATTCTAGAAGACACCAGAGGACTCCACAAGGCAGCCCACCTCGACCTGCTGCCAGGTGGGGCCGACCGGCCCTAACCCTAGGCCGGTCGGCCTCCCCCCACGCCGCCACGGCTCCTTCCTTTGCAAGCTGCCTCTACCACCTCCTATGATGCATCTCAACCCTACGTGAAGGTCGGTTTCATCCAAGGGCCATGGTTGATCCCCCAGGGCTATATAAAGTGGTCTCCAGACCCCCAAGCCTCATTCAATCTCTCCAGATCAGAACCTCCAACAGAATTAGAAATCATAGGAGAAGGATTGAAGAGCCAGCGATCAAGAAGAAGAAGACTAGTTCTCCCTCTAGTTTAGGAATATAATCTAGTCTTGAATTAGAACTAGAAGAGAGAGAAGAGGAGAAGATTTAGAAGGAGCTCCGGCCTGTCGGATCTTCTTCAACATCTTGTACCTGTGGATTCAAGTTCTTCAAGATCTTGCATCTAGATCTCTCTGGTAATCAACGTCTATTTTCAAGTTGTTCTTATTGTTCATATTGTTCTTGAGGTTTGTGACTCATTTGAGTACTTTAATTCTAGTAGCGCTAGGATTAGAGGAGTTAGAGGGTGTAAGCACGGTGCTTAGACTTGATAGCTCATGAATGTACCCTATATTCCGGATTTCAGTGGTAGTTCACAAGGGTGACTCTTATAGCCTTGTTGATTCTTCTATAGCCCACTATCTCATTTGTAGGACTAGCAGAATAATTTATTGGTAGGAGAATTCATACTCTGCTTACGACCTCCTATGACAATTTCCCCATCAAGAACACTATTAGCATTTCATACTTGATGTAGAATTTGACAGCCTTAGTGATCCCCTCTACCTTCAAAATTCTTAGTCCTTGATAGCTACTCAAGGATTAAAGCTTAAGACTTAAGAAGCCATACTCTGTTCCTTTGGGTTCGATATTAAAACTGGGTCATCCTGGTGAAGTGCTACATCGGTAGACGTTATCTGTGCGCTTGCGGATAAAATAGAGTGTGCATTAATTTATACCAACAACGAAACATATGAAAATAGAGTGTATTGGGCTCAAACTGACCGTGGACAAAGCTCAGGGTGAGGGGCTACTGTGATGAGCCTTGGCCCAAGAGGGAGGCTGGGTGGCCCACTCTGGTGGTAGCTGGAGGCTCGCTACGTCGTACGTGGTCCTTCATTCATTATTTCCCAAAATTCGTGATCTTCGCGATCGGATTCCGTCTTGTCATCGAGGTGTGTCTCCCCCCACACTTGTTTTCCTGTATACATTTATGCATAACATGTGGAGATAAACACATATCCAAAATAGAGATAGAGAACAGGTAATACTAATAAGACTCTATTAATATATAAGGCACACAAGCACAAATTTTTATCTGACTAACACAATCTTCTAACCAACTGAGCTAAGCGACGAACCTAAACATACTATATTACACACTTGAACCTAACACATGTGCCTTATAATCAACCTATTATCCCCAACACAGTGGGAAATGATAGAGATTTCTCTTTTTAAATTCTTTCGCTGAATATGCTCTAGTTCCATCCTCCTATGCATAACTTCAAGAGTCCTAGTGAGGACATTGACCTTCTCTTGGAGGGCTGTAACGGTCTGGGTAAGAAGATCAATTCTCTTCTCTAGGGCTACAATTGTCATCCTCTAACGCTTCTCTTCCCTCTCCATTAGAGATGATGCAGGTCTTTTTGCATCTCCTTTGGCGAAATGATCTTGATTTGCCCTGGTGCAGCTCGGACGCCATCAAAAGCTATTCGAGGTGTGGCTGTAGTGTACTTGACACATGTGACCTCCCCAAACTGATTGGTCTTCACACTCATCAGCATCTCATTGGATCTTGGGGGAAGGAGCTTGACATCCTTTGGCACTTGGATCATCGGGCCCTGCATCTAATGTGGCTTGTCCTTCAGAAAGAGGCGATCCTATGATGGAGGAAGCACAGGTTGACGAACTTGGACAAAGTAGGACTACCCATAGCTTCTTCTTGGAGGAACCGGAGCTAACTGCTTTGGAGGAGCAATGGCTAAATGGAGAGAATCTCCTATAGGAACAATGGCTAGAGGCTCTTCTATAGGAGGTAGTTTGTTGAGGTTGGTCCCAAAGGGGATGATTTGTTTGTCGGCCACGGGAACTAGAGAGGAGGAGAACTTTGCTGTTGTTGGAGAAGAATGCTTTGATAGGATGGCTATAGAGGTAGGTGGAGGCTTGTTTATATGGGGGGAACAACTTGTAGCAGGGGTCAAGATCTATCTTCTAAGGGTGTCGTACAAAAGGATATGTGAATGAATCGAAAAACTATGGGATTCTAATGAGGAAACATCTAGAAGACACGAGAGAATTGAGGGGACGCGGGAGGGGCTGACAGTGGGCCAGGCGGCCTCTAGGTAGGGTTAGGTGGCCCCACATGTCAGGGTCTCATGTTGATTTTTCTTGCGGTGGTTTCTAAGTCCTATCTAATCTCGAAAAGTATATTTTCGCATTACGAATCGTTACGGAGGATGGCAGTGGTGTAAATTATGGTAAAATCTGAAAATCTACCTTATCCAAATCCTCAGGTGGTTTTTCAAGTTCTAGAAAGATCTTGAGATGGTGGCCATTTACCTTGAATAACGTACCTTCATTGTTTTGAAGAGTTACCGCTTCATGCAACAAAGTGCTTATCACCTTAAATTTTCCTTCCCATTTGCTTCAAAGTTTTTTGTGCCCGAATAATTTAACCCTAAAATTAAAAAGTAACACCTTATCTCCTAGGGTGAACTCCTTCTTCTTGATACTCTTGTCATGCCATCTCTTGGTTCTCTCCTTGTATATCTTGGCATTGTGATATGCTTTTTCACGCCATTCATCCAACTCCAAGAGTTGCATCTTCCTCTTGATTCCTGCGGCTTCAAAGTCCATGTTCCATCGTTTGATGGCCACAGGTAGATGGCAGGTCTTCCTGTAGACGAGTTGCTATGGTGACATTCCCAATGTTGTTTTATAGGCTGTTCGGTAAGCCCATAGTGCATCGGGTAGTCAATCTTTCCATGCAATCACCATCTCATTGACCGTCTTCTACAGAATATTCTTGGTTTGTTTGTTTGATGTCTCTGCCTAGCCACTTGTCTGAGGGTGATATGGAGTAGCGACGTTGTGATGGATCCCATGTTTTGCCAAATAATTATGAAAGTTCTTGTCAGTGAAGTGAGTTCGTCCATCACTTATCACCATCCTTGGAACTCTGAATCCTAGAAATATTATTTCTGCAAACATCTTCTTGGAGTTCTTAGCATCAACAGCTCTACATGGCCTGGCTTCAACCCACTTGGAGACATAGTCAACTGCCACCAAGATATACTCATAGTTCTTTGACTTTGGGAACGGTCCCATGTAGTCAATTCCCCAGACATCGAAGAGCTCAATCTGGAGGTTGTTGGCGAGTGGTATGGCATCTCTTGAATTGATATTCTCATGCCTCTGACATGCTCCACATCTCTGGATGAAATCCTTCGTGTCTTCATACATGGTTGGCCAAAAGAATCCACTTTGCCAGATCTTTGCATGAGTGCGGAATGTGCCATAATGACCTCCATATGGTGACGAGTGGCATCGCTCGATGATCTTGATGCCTTCCTCCACCGGTACATATCTTCTGAGCAGGCCGTCAGAGCAAACTCTGAAGAGGAATGGTGGATCCCATATGTGGAGATGACTTTCGTAGATGAATTATCTTTTGTTCTCCCCTGGTGTTACATAACCTACAACCATGAAATTAACAATATTCGCGTACTAGGGGTCTGATTTGGAGACCTTGAAGAGCTTGTTGTCTCGCAGAGAATCATTGATGGGCAGTTCCTATAAATTCTCAAACTGCATTCTAGACAAGTGATCAGCAACAGAATTTTCTACTCTCTTTTTATCTTTTATTTCTAAATCAAATTCTTAGAATAACAAAATCCATCTTATTAAGCTAGGTTTAGCATCTTTCTTAGTGAGCAAGTATTTCAAAGCAACATGATTTGTATAAACAATCACCTTAGCTCCTACTAAGTAAGATCTAAACTTATCAATAGCAAAAACAACAGCCAAGAGCTCTTTTTCAGTTATTGCATAATTAAGTTGATGTCCTGTCAAAGTTTTGCTAGCATTGCATGATGCTTCTTATCTTTTGTTTGTCCCAAAACTGTTCCCACAACATAATCACTAGCATCACATATAATTTCAAAAGATAGCGACCAATCAGGGGGTTGAATGATTGGTGTAGAGATGAGTGCTTTCTTAAGAATAGTAAAAGATTTTAAACATGCATCATCAAATTCAAGGGAACATCCTTGGCCAAAAGATTTGTAAGTGGTCTAGCAATATGTGAAAAATCTTTTATAAAGCGGTGGTAAAAACTAGCATGACCAAGGAAACTGTAGATCCCTCTAATATTTACGGGAGGAGGTAACTATTTAATTACTTCAATTTTAGCTTTATCTACATCAATCCCTCATTCGGACACTAAATGTCCAAGCACTATGCCTTCTCTAACCATAAAATGACATTTTTCCCAATTAAGGACTAAGTGCTTTTTCACATCTTTGCAAAACCTTGTCTAAATTTTCAAGACAATCATCAAAAGTTTTTCCATAAATAGAAAAGTTATCCATGAAAACTTTCATGATTTCTTCAGTCATATCAGAAAATATAGACATCATGCATCTTTGAAAAGAAGTTGGAGCATTACATAATCTAAAAGACATTCTACGATAAGCGTAAGTTTTATATGGACTTGTAAAGGTGATTTTGCTTTGGTCATTTGGATGGATCGAAATCTGGTGATATCCTAAATACCCATTAAGAAAACAGAAGAAAGAGTGATTCACCAGTCGCTCCAATATTTCATCGATGAAGGGCAACGGAAAGTGATCTTTCTTTGTTGCCTTGTTAAGTTTTCGGTAATCTATGCACATCCGTCATCCAGTGACGGTTCTTTGTGGGATTAATTCATTCTTTTCATTTTTAACTATAGTCATGCCTTCCTTTTTAGGCACAACTTGAACAGGGCTTACTCACTCACTATGTGACACAGGATAGATGATCCTAGCGTGCAAAAGTTTTAAGACCTCTTTCTTAACAACCTCTCTCATCACATTATTGAGCCTACGTTGGGGCTGCCTAGAAGGTATAGAATCTGGATCTATAGGGATGCGATGGGTGCAAAGAGCAGGGCTAATTCCCTTAAGGTCTTAGAGCGAGTAGCCAAAAGCAGAACGATGCTTCTCTAAAATAGTTAGCAAGCGTAGAGATTCTTTCTAAGAAAGTTTATCACTTATGATCACAGAAGAATCCTGATCATTATTGAGAAAAGCATATCTAAGACCAGAAGGTAGGGGTTTAAGCTCAATGGAGGGTTTAGGTGGTTCCAGAAAGTCATCTAGAGGTTCATGGTCAATAGGATTTTTGTCTTCTCCCTCGATGAAGAACTGGCATCATCTTCAAGGTTGGGTTCAATAAAAACATCAAGAGATGCAACCTTAACCTCTTTCATTGGGTCTTCTTTGGGAATTGGCTCAGTCTCTGCATTTAGAAAGTGAGTGATGGGTATAGAAAGCTTAAAGTTTTTCCTGAGTCTTATATTTAACTTCCCTGTTTGTCCTTCTTGGATAAGTCTTTCAATTGGTTGTCCTATCAATAGGTCGAACTCCATAATATCAAAGATATAGAAGCTCAAATGAACCTTGGTTCCATTTACCTAGATAGGAAGGACAAATAATTTCTAAACTTGGGAGAATGTGTCCTGAAAGACCTTTTAGTAACTTTGTTGTTGGGGTTAATGGCAGTCTCTTAATAAATCATGAGCAAAAGATGCTGACATGATATTAACACCCACAACTGGATTATAAAGAGCATCGAAAGGAGCTTTATGAATTTGCCAAAGGATTGTAATAGAAGGTGAATCCAAGCGAATCACTTTAGAGGAAAGCTCTGATTCTACTAACCATTCATTGCTTATAATGGACACTAGCTCTTTTGTAGTCTTTTTAAGTAAAGCTTCCTTAGAAGGGTCTAAAGGTTCTACAAATGATGATTTCCTAGGCTTCTGGAGTTTCCTTGTTGTATGGTAATTCGAGGTGTTTCCATATTCAGTAAAAAGTTCATCCTCTAATTCCAACATGAAATTTGAAATAGGAGTTTTCTCCTTTTCTGGTGGTTTAGGATGTGGGATAGCTGAGTCTGGTGATGGATCTGGTAGGGATTCAGGTTCAGCTATCTGTGGTTCTTCCTCTAGTGACTTCTCTTCTACTTCTTTAGGGATGTCCTCTAAGATTTTAGTGAGAATACTTCTTCCCTTATTGGTGGAGACATGCAAAAATGAACCTCCTGAAGCCGAACTAAGAAGCTTTGAGGTTTTCCTATTAAGGCCCATATAAAAGTGTTGAAGAAGAATGGGGTCTGCAATGGCAAGGTCAGGGCCAATTTTTAAAAGAGTATTAAAGCTTTCCCATGCTATGCCTAGAGATTCTCTCTTCTTTTGTCTATAAGATAGAACCTCTAAATAAAGTCTGACCACCCTAGAGATTGGAAAGAATTACAAGAAAAAATTAGAGTATAAGGCTTCCCAATCTCCTTGTCTACTCCCTATGGCGAGTTTATACCAATGTTTAGCTTTTCCTGTCAAAGAGAAGGGGAAGAGCTTCCATCGTAAGGTCTCGTCTGACGTGCCCTCAATACGTAGGCATGCATAGGTTTGCTCAAACTCATTAGGTGGGAATAGGGGTTTTCATCACCTTCACTTGAAAAGGGTTGATCCTAAACCATGTTAATTAACCACGGGCGTAGCTCATAGCCAAGTGTTAGAATAGATTTAGAAGATTCTGCTGGCTGTAGGCTTGTGCCCGTGGGTGCACCATATTGGTAGATAGGGGTGGATTTTGGATCCATGGTAAAGAAAAGTAAAATAAAAAGATAAATGGATAAAAGTATAATACAAGGTTAATCTAGACTCAAAGTTAACTCAGCAACCGTTCCCCGGCAATGGCGCTAGAAATGCTTGTTAGTATAAATTAGGGCACACAGAATTATCCACAAGCGCACAGATATTATACCGTTGTAGCACTTCACTGAGAATAACCCAATTTTAGTATCGAACCCAAAGGAACAGAGATGAGAATAACTAAATCTTAACTTAACCCAACTTCACAACCAAGGTTAGAGAATAGGAGTATAGAGGAGACTGCTGGGGACTTCTAGTTCTAACTTTGGTAAGCTTTGCCTTCTATTGTTCAATTTTGAGGATATTACTAGAGAAAACATAGGCAGAGTATGTTTCCTATAGTAACAAGTTCCTTCTAGGCCTATTAACGGGAGGTGGACTACAGAGGATTCAACGAGACTATAAGAGTCACCCTCGTGAGCTACCACAGATCCAGAAAATAGGGTACATCCACGAGTAACCTAGTCTAAGCACCACACTTACACTACGAATACTACTTTAATCCAAGAGCGACAGGGATCAAAGTACTCAAAAGAGAGTCGCAAACCTAAAGAACAACATGAACAAAATGCTTACTTGAATTAGAAGTCGATTACCAGAGAAATATCAGAAACAAGCTCATGAAGAACTTGATTCCGCCAGGGTACAAGCCGTAGAGAGAGAGCACCGACAGGCCAGCACTTCCTCTAAAACTCTTCTCTCTACTCTATCTCTCTATCTCTAATACAAGACTAGATCCTATGGAAGACTAATCTTCTCTTGATTGCTAGCTCTAGATCCTGGTGGACATATGGAATTAGGGTTTTTGGCTTCTCAGCTCTTAGGATCTGACTTGGCTTATGACCTGGGGGTACATGCTAGTATATATAGCGCTGAGCATCAATCCTCAGCCCTTGGATCAAACTGACTTGAAAGAACGGCTGAGATGCATCCTAGGAGACGGTGGAGAACCGACATAACAATGGGAGGCTGACACGGAGGGCCCATAGGCTAGGCGGCCTCTAGGTGGGGCCGGTCGGCCCCACATGTCAGTGGGTCGAGCCTCGCCTCGGTGGAGAGTCTCCTGGAGTCTTCTGGAACCTTCCCACGCAGTTCATGCGGCGGAATTCCATAATTTATTTTGACGAATAGGTCCCCCTTGGTGGTTTTCTGATTAAATCCTGCTGGAAACACATATTCACTAAAACTCGTAGAATTTGTCAGTTTAAACCCTTAAGTCTATGTTGGTGATCCATTTTAGTTATTTATGCAAGGTAAGTTGACGGTTTATGATGTATGTTAACTACCGTCAACAAGCTCCCCACACTTAGGCTTTTACTCGTCCTCGATAAAAGGATGAATTACTCAAGACATAACCTTAGGACAAGACATCAACATAAAACCATTCCTAGTCATACATGCTCTGCAGGATTCAAAGTGTCTACCATGAAACTTTGTGCGGTTGAAAAATGAAACAGCTTGAAACAGATCACCATCTTGCTTTAGTCAAGTCAATTGGAGAAACATTTTAAGATTTTTGAAAACAAAACGTAGCTTACCTCCTCCTTGTATGGTACTCTCAAATCACTCTGTATATATGGTACTTTTGGACCTCAGCAAGGCTTTGATGATTCTGCCTTCTTTTTACATACTTCTAAAAGTTTATGTGGAGTTCAGGTAGGGATGAATGTGAAATCATACTTGCATTGCATATATTGTAAAGTCAAAACAAGGATTCAAGGAGAAAGATGTCATACTATTAGATCAAGATGTGCATGTGTGTGGAATTTATATATGGTGGCTAACCTAATTCTATTATGCTCCTTGAAACATGTTTCTCTTGTTTGAAACTTAGAAAACACTTTGCAAGAAAACATGGGCATGTCATATTAGTGGGGGTGCATCAACGCATATTTGAGAAATCCAATATGTTCAACTCATTCCTTAGCTTGCAAAACCTTTTCTCATCTAATGGCTTAGTGAATATATCGGCAAGTTGATCTTCGGTGCCCACACTCTCAATGCAAATGTCCCATTTGTGTTGATGATCTCTAATGAAATGGTGGCGGACATCAATGTGCTTTGTTTTTGCATTTTGAACCGGATTATTGGTGAGCTTGATTGTGACAGAACCGCACAATTTATACAAGTTCAAGTACGATTGTCCCCGTTTAACACATTGACGCGCACATACTTTCACTTATATAAACCTGGTAGTCCACCGTGCATCACGAAGGACCTCGGTAAATCAACTTCACAACCAAGATCACATGATTAAGCAAATACACATCACATACACGGAGTTGCAGTGGAAATAATATTACAAACGAGTTCACAAATAATGGTACAAGATTGGGTTTCAAAACCAATTATTGAAAACAACATAACTTGAAATGATTACAATAACATAAGTTTCAAATACACTGCTACCATAAGTGACATCCTCAGGCAAAAGCTATGGATGATAATACTATTTAGAATCACCGAGCCCACCGTGGTTAGCCACCATCTTCAACAGGCCGAGAACTTCACCTGCAACATGGTGGGATAAACCCTGAGTATGAGGGGTACTCAGCTAGACTTACCCGTCATAAACCAAAAATAAAAGACACCAAGGAGTATGTAAGGCTTTATGGGTGGAGCTATCTTGACAACATTTTGCATAAAAGCTTATGTACATGACTTGCATATTATAGCTTTAGCATCAAGTTAAAACCTATTCATTTAGGCATCTCTAGATTAGCACCTATACTAGAGCAATCACTTAGATAAGCTAAACAAGCATTAGTAACCATATCCGGTGTAGTCATTAGAGATCATCATCATCATCATCATCATAACCATTAAGTTCCATCAGGTGTTTCTACGTTGCTGCTGCTCAGTCAAGTTCTCACTATCCGGGAGAGACGACGACTCAAATTGATTCCTACCTAGTTGGAGAATTATTCTTAACACAAACCCTGGTCTACCAACCACATTAGCCTAAAGTCACCTTTGGTACAACCCAGGAACCAAATTCGTGGGTTGTTGACGGTCCTTAAGTACCAAATATAGTTATCAAATAAATAAAGAAAAGGATCCAAATGCAACCAACACCTAGACTTAGGGTTTTATCTGACAGAATTCCACGAGTTTTGGTGTTTGTCTGTTTCTGCAGGGGGTTATCAGAAAATACGAAGGAAAGGCCCACACGTCGGGTTTACATAGAGATAATAACGTGTTCACCGATTTTCTATCATCTAGAAGACTCCAGAAGCCACGAGAACGAACGGGAGGCCGAACGGGCCCGGAGGCAGGGCGCCCGCCCTGCCCCCTAGGGCATCCGCCCTGGCCTGAGAGCCAATCAGGCTTCGTCTCGCGGATTATGCTCCACCGACCTAAGGGATCAAGGAAAACCGTACGATTAATGTCGGTTTGATCCGACGGCCCACGTTCATTTGAGGGGGCTATATAAGCAGGACCCCTGGCCCCTGGAGGAGGCACTCCCTCATTCTCAATTCCTCAAACCCTAATCTCAGGAGGAGAGTCTCTGATCAAGCCCTAGAGCCACCACATCAACTAGATCTCTAGTATAGCATAGCTACATAGGATTAGAACTAGAAGGAGTCAATCTTCGATTGGTTTCCGGATCTGTCAAGAGGATTCTTGGTAATTCCTTTACTGTTCTTCATTGTTCATCTTTGTTCTTCAATATTATGAATACAACTTTGTTCTATTTCAATATATTGATTTATACATGTTTAGGATCGTATAGCGTTTATCCATCGGATCCATGGGTAAATGATAAATATTGTGTAGGCGTGGTGCTTAGACCCATATTTATCTGCAATTGCACCTTATATGCCGGATCGTGGGGTGGTCCGCCGATGGTGACCGCTTTCGTTGGTTCTTATATAGTCCCCCCTCCCATGTGTAAGGCAGGCAGAGCAACATTATTACGGGGGAGTGATTGCTATGTTTCTCATCTTCCTTGATAATATCACATATGCATGGGCGTAGTCCTTTCTCGCAATGATTGCCAAGTGTACTTGCACTAACTATGATATGCTAGACTTTATAGTTAAGAATAACTTAGGAAATATCCTTGTAGTTCGTCCTAATACCATGCTAATGACTTGCTAGAATATCTGTTGAGGTGCTTATCATTATTATATGTGGCTAGCTGATCAGATTAATTATCTTTGTCACCATTCATACTTTATCTATATTTTATGTGACACTTACCCCTGTATGCAAGAGATAGATGAATGCTCTCACTTATACATGCAATGATTGATACTCATTCCTATATTCCATTCCATAATCAACATTGATGTTAGTAATCCCTTCCCAGTGGTAAAAATATAAATAACGATACCTGGAATACTTCCCGGTTAAAATGCTACATCGGTATTAATCTGTGCGCTTGCAGATCTTATTTATTATTTATTTAGAAGAGCAGTTGCATATTTCAATACCGCGTCTCTCATGTCATGCTGGGATGACAACTTGGCTTAAGTGGCATGAGGGATAGGTTCGGCATTTTTGGCGCCGTTATCAGAATTAGAAAACTAAGTCTACTTTTGGTAATGACGTTAAGAATGCCCAACAAGCATTTTTGGCGCCGTTGCCGGGGAAGGTTGATTTACTAACAAGGAATGAATACGGAATTTGAGTCATCATTCGCATCATTAAGTGATTGAGATCATCAATTCTCCCATACAGATTTACCCCTGTATTTTTCCATTCTTATTGTTTTGCAGGGTGATGTATGAATAGAGGACATCTTCCAGAAAATTTTGTTGACAACCCCGAAGCATTAATCAGAGGGGCAAGAGCCAAGCTCAAGAAGTCAACACTTCGACGCAACACTTCATCCAATCCAGAAGACCGCCGAAGTTTCATCCGGAATTTGTCAACAGAGTTCGCAGCCATGGCGAACAAGACGATCCGCGAGTTCTCAGCTCCCACTACGGACAACATCCGCACTGGACCTGCCGCGGCCATCGACAAGAACTTTGAGCTCAAGCCAGGGCTCATCAACATGGTACAAGCCAACCAGTTTTGTAGGAAGCCGCACGAAGATGCAAGTGCTCATCTCCAACACTTCCTGGAGATTTGCAGCACATTCACTTTATTAGATGTTCCCAGAGACGCTATACTACTTCGCCTTTTCCCATTCTCACTATTGGGGAGAGTGAAGCAGTGGTTCTACGTGACGAAGGATAAGAACACTACGTGGGCACTCTGCTCTACGAACTTTCTGGCTAAGTTCTTTCCCATGGGCAAGACCAATGCTCTCCGTGGGAAGATTACAAGTTTTCAGCAACAACATAATGAATCCGTTCCAGAAGCATGGGAGCGCTTTCAAGATTACATCCTAGAATGTCCCCATCATGGAATGGAGAGCTGGCTACTTATGCAGACTTTCTATCATGGGCTCATCACTAGTGCTCGTGAGACCATGGATGCTACAGCTGGAGGCGCATTTCTATCACTCACCATACCACAAGCTACAGCCCTTGTGGAGAAGATGGCGTCCAACCAAGGTTGGAACGAAGAGAGGACTCAAACACGCAAGAAGGGTGGAGGTATGCACCAGCTCAAGGAGGTAGACATGCTGTCTGCAAAGTTAGACCTACTCATGAAAAAGCTCGATGACAAAGCTAGAGACAAAAGAGAAGTCATGAACGTCTACGACTCTCACATGACTTGTGAGGAATGTGGAGATACTGGACACTCAGGCAATCACTGCCCTGAGATGCTTGAGGATGCAAGGTACATCAACAACAACAACAACTACAACCGTCCTCAACAAAATCAAGGTTGGAATCAACAGAGGCCTAACTACTCAGGTAACTACTCAGGTAATTATCAAGGTAATAACTCTTACAACAACAATAATAATTTTCCACCCCTGAGAGAGTTAGTGTCTAATCAAGGAAAGCTAATGGATAACTTGTCTAAGAAATTGGCATCCAATGATAAAATACTAGAAAACATAAATAATAGAATGGATAATTTCTCTACTGCCATCAAAAACCAAATTAGCTTTAATAAAATGATTGAATCTCAGTTAAATCAAATAGCTGCTGCTGTTCCTGCTACTAACCTCGGTATACCATCACAACTGGAAGGATTAGAATCTGCAAATCTTGTAGACATGTTTGATGCAGGTAACTATTGGAGTAATCCCGCTGTCGGAGTACATAATGACCTTCTGCCAGTCAAGAGAGGCGATCCAGGACGCCCCGTCATCCCGATCTCCATCGGCATGGTGGACTTCCCAGAAGCACTCTGCGACTTTGGCTCCAGCGTCAACATTATGCCCAGGGTACTCTATGAAAAATTCTTTACATATCCTTTATCAGAAACAACTATGTGTTTGCAGCTTGCAGATCGGACACTAAGCTTTCCTAAAGGAATATTAAAGAACATGTGTGTCCGAGTTGGTACCTCGTATGCTCCAGCTGACTTCGTGGTGATAGAGACCGGGTCCGATGAGAGGTCACCAGTTATTCTGGGAAGGCCATTCCTGAACACCTCGGGAGCTGTCATCTACGCCAGCGCTGCGAAGATCAACTTCAACATCAAGGGGAGGAAGGAGACGTTTTCCTTCAAGAACAAGATTACACAAATCCCAGAGCAACCCCAACATGAACCAAGGAAGAGGACCAACAGGAGGAACAAGCAGAACAAGAACAACCAAGGATGGACCGAATCAGCTAAGATGGTCACTGCAGTTCAAGGAGGTCAAGATGGTCGACTCAAGTCACCCTTCCTGAACAAGAAGGACGACCCAGGTATGCCAAGCATTGAGTGCTCAATCAATGGATACTCCTTTCAGAAGGCGCTCTGCGACACTGGATCAGGCGTCAACATAATGGCCATAGTCACCTATCAGCTCTTGTACGGGACCATGCCCTTAAAACCAACATACACTCAGCTCCAGATGGCAGATCAGACATCCTGAAAGGTCGAAGGTATAGTAACCGATGTCCCTGTTAAAATTAATGATCATTTTGTCCATACAGACTTTCAGGTCATTGACATAGGAGACGACGAGTACGATCCACCCATCATCCTAGGAAGACCGTTCCTAGGCACCGTCAAAGCAATCATCTACATTGGAACCGAAGAAGTCCATATGCATTTCCCCTCTGAGAAGGTATGCCGCTACTTTAATGACCCTAACTATATAGTTGAAGATTCTAAGCAGGTCAGGACAAGAAGAAGGCGACGTAACCGTAACCAAAGGAGGCAAACCATCAAGGACGTATGGGCAGACTATGAAGGAGAGGTCATAAGGCCCGAGGATACACAACAGGAGACCGAAGCACCAAGTCGGGTATGGAAAGCGAAGACAGTTACACAAGAAGAGGAGGCGCTGCCGGAACCACCGTCTACGCCACTCAAATCCCAGGACAACTAAGAAGAAAAGAAGTCCTGTTCGGAGGACTTAAAAACACCGAACGCCATGCCAAGAGGTAAACTTGGTAGTTATCATTTTCCCTTTAATTATTGCTCAGTTAATCATGTTCATTCTGTCTAAAAAAATGTTGAAAACAGTAAGCCCCATGTGAGTATGCGAGTGGCATAAAACCCATAAGTACATTCACTGTGGTGGCATAAAAAAATATAATAATAATAATAAATTTTTTCTGTTCTATAAAAATGAAAATAAAAATAGAGAGTGACATTTATCAAGGAAGCTCAAACATGATGAAGGCTAGATATTTATGCTAATGCTTAATCAAGTTCCACGAAGCTTTGTTGTCTATTTGAGCTCCACAGAATTCAGGAAGACTAGCAGATGGAGGACATCCTAATCGTTGTCAGGGTGCTGCCGACATTCAAATACACCTCTGCACCTGCTAGCTACATCAGAAGAAATTACGTCAAGATCCAGCTTGGGGGAGAGCACCCCCATTTATCCCGATAAGTATTTTTATCTACATTTATACCTATGCTTTATTAAAATAAAAAGATGCATAATCATGAAAACCCAAATAAATATTTTGTGTTTATATATATTTGCTTAGTTTAATAAATAAATAAAGTAGCTATGCTAAACTGAATCTTGAAAATAAAACTCTAGCATGGATATGATGAATAGTTGCTCTGCCTAATTTTCAAATTTGTTCTCTCTCTAGTTTAGACATAACTGTTATAATTTAAAACTGGCTCTAAACCTGAACTAGTGGGAAGAGAACTTGATCTGAAGTCTAAGTTGTTAGCGGATATGATATGGGAAGGTTGAGCTGCTGTTTATCTGTTCCTAGAGATGCTAGAATTCTGGAGAATTTTATCTTTGAAAATCTTTAAAATGTTGCATGATGAGTTCCTGTATGATGAGAGTTTAAATTCCTACCACAGCCATATATACATGCTTGTTAGAATAAGAGCCGCACTTTTACTACTTACTGCTTATGGGCATTGAGTGTGGTCAAGCTGTGTAGACCCTTAGGAACTTGTCATGTGGTTAAAATCAAGATTCACTTGCACGTTCACTCATACATGCTGCTTCTACTCCGGAAGTACGCATCCACATATATCCACTCATTTCCATCTCCAGATTCACCCAAAATTATTCTACTCCTGACCCGGGAGAGAATAGCCAAAAACATTATCCCATTCCTGTTATTCCCTGTGAAGTTAATGCTCAAGTCATTTCTACTACCACTTGCTATATTTTCAAAAGAGGGAGATTGCTCTAAAAAAAATATAAATACGAGGAAATAAAAAGGAGCAAGTGCTCGGAACCTCGAAGAAAGAAAAAGTGAGACGAGAGGTAAAAATGGACAAGTGTCCGACAGTAGAATTAGGGGTACAAGATACCCACCTGAGAGAAAAAAAAGAGAAAAAAAATAGAGCATCTCATTCCCCTCAAAAGTTTTAAAAAGCAAGAAAGGTATGTATTCCCTCAAAAAGAGCATTAGACTTTTGTTATCACCATACACCACTCATTCACCACACATGCACATCTTGATTTGACTTATTGACTTGTTTCTCTGGATCCATGGTTTGACTATGCAATAAATGTTCTATGAGTATGTATACTGTATCTTCCACCTATGAGCTCCAGATATCAAAGCCTTATTAGAGTAGGGTGAGAGAGAAGGCAATGTCACTACGCCTTATACCATAAATACCACATACTTTGAGAGAGAAGGCATATACCATTACTGCCTTGGTAAGGATCCAGAAATACCACAAAAGAGAGACCCGAGAAAGTCATACAAGGAATCTCTGAGTTTTATTTGAAAAATTTGCAAAAACTCCAGAGCTATAGCTGATCAAGAATAAGAGACATGGCGTTTGACTAGACCGTTCTATCTTTTAACCACTCAAGATGCAGGTGACGGTTGCAAGCCCCATGGTGTAAGGTAAAATGAGTAAGTTTTAAGTCTTGACAGTTTACTCTAACTCAGGGATGAGACCTTATTTGAAAGCATATGTACCGTCAACGTTCAAAGGCGTTGCAGCAACTTCTGATCCATAATGAGTCTATCCTTGCTCAGGGACGAGCAAGAGGTAAGCTTGGGGGAGTTTGTTGACGGTCCTTAAGTACCAAATATAGTTATCAAATAAATAAAGAAAAGGATCCAAATGCAACCAACACCTAGACTTAGGGTTTTATCTGACAGAATTCCACGAGTTTTGGTGTTTGTCTGTTTCTGCAGGGGGTTATCAGAAAATACGGAGGAAAGGCCCACACGTCGGGTTTACATAGAGATAATAACGTGTTCACCGATTTTCTATCATCTAGAAGACTCCAGAAGCCATGAGAACGAACGGAAGGCCGAACGGGCCCGGAGGCAGGGCGCCCGCCCTGCCCCCTAGGGCGGCCGCCCTGGCCTGAGAGCCAATCAGGCTCCGTCTCGCGGATTATGCTCCACCGACCTAAGGGATCAAGGAAAACCGTGCGATTAATGTCGGTTTGATCCGACGGCCCACGTTCATTTGAGGGGGCTATATAAGCAGGACCCCTGGCCCCTGGAGGAGGCACTCCCTCATTCTCAATTCCTCAAACCCTAATCTCAGGAGGAGAGTCTCTGATCAAGCCCTAGAGCCACCACATCAACTAGATCTCTAGTATAGCATAGCTACATAGGATTAGAACTAGAAGGAGTCAATCTTCGATTGGTTTCCAGATCTGTCAAGAGGATTCTTGGTAATTCCTTTACTGTTCTTCATTGTTCATCTTTGTTCTTCAATATTATGAATACAACTTTGTTCTATTTCAATATATTGATTATGACTATGCTCTACTTGTTTATGTTTGCGATTATATTGTTCTTAGTTTATCGTAGTTATACGCTTGGCTTAGTTAGATTGGAATTATATACATGTTTAGGATCGTATAGCGTTTATCCATCGGATCCATGGGTAAATGATAAATATTGTGTAGGCGTGGTGCTTAGACCATATTTATCTGCGATTGCACCTTATATGCCGGATCGTGGGGTGGTCCGCGATGGTGACAGCTTCGTTGGTTCTTATATAGTCCCCCTCCCGTGTGTAAGGCAGGCAGAGCAACATTATTACGGGGGAGTGATTGCTATGTTTCTCATCTTCCTTGATAATATCACTATGCATGGGCGTAGTCCTTTCTCGCAATGATTGCCAAGTGTATTTGCACTAACTATGATATGCTAGACTTTATAGTTAAGAATAACTTAGGAAATATCCTTGTAGTTCGTCCTAATACCATGCTAATGACTTGCTAGAATATCTGTTGAGGTGCTTATCATTATTATATGTGGCTAGCTGATCAGATTAATTATCTTTGTCACCATTCATACTTTATCTATATTTTATGTGACACTTACCCCTGTATGCAAGAGATAGATGAATGCTCTCACTTATACATGCAATGATTGATACTCATTCCTATATTCCATTCCATAATCAACATTGATGTTAGTAATCCCTTCCCAGTGGTAAAAATATAAATAACGATACCTGGAATACTTCCCGGTTAAAATGCTACATCGGTATTAATCTGTGCGCTTGCAGATCTTATTTATTATTTATTTAGAAGAGCAGTTGCATATTTCAATACCGCGTCTCTCATGTCATGCTGGGGATGACAACTTGGCTTAAGTGACATGAGGGATAGGTTCGGCATTTTTGGCGCCGTTATCAGAATTAGAAAACTAAGTCTACTTTTGGTAATGACGTTAAGAATGCCCAACATGGGTCCGATCAGCGCCGCACTCTCAGGGACTCCACTCTGCCACGACGTCAATCTGCCCTCGGACCTACGCCAATGGTTCCTTGCACATCCTTACTTCCTCTAGAGTGCGCACTTCCACTTAACGGGGTCCTAGCCTGAGTTGAGCTACTCGTCTTCACGGTCAGAACGAGTTATCCGGCCAACTAAGTGTTAAGCATGCATTCAACATGACATGAGGACGTATAGCGAATCGGTCCTTAACTGACATGGATGGAGATAGATAGGCGCCCAAGACATCCATGCCCTGTCGCTTCTCTATCGCAATCCCGCCCGGTCTCCTTTCATTTATTAACACTTGGTTATTTTTACGATAGCAAATATAGCCAACCGTGACCAGATATTCACCTACATCTCACAGGTGGTAGGAAATCACCTGACTTCTACCGACTAAGCATGGCTAAAAATATATATTCGATCCTGAACCTATATAGGGTTCAAGGTATATATAGATCTGGACAAGGAAGATATATGCATCAAGTGTTTTCATTCAACTCCTACAACCTAATGCATCAAACACATACAACTCAATTTGATATTTATATAAACATAGGAGGCTTAGAATGCTCCAAGCCTTGCCTAGGATCCAACACTAGGTTAGTGTTTGTTAGATGACACTCGCTTGACGAGCATCTCCCATCCTGGCACTTGCTTAGTCCTTCCATCCTCGGGATAGGTCCACCAAACACCATCTTCGGGTTTAGCTCCAACATCACATCCTTCACGTGGTTTATCTGGCATACCTAAATAAGATGCAAGATGCAAGTGTATGAATGTGAAGAATAGCAATATGAGATGCATCACATAAGAGCATTCAAGACAAGCACAAGATTATCCAAGACATAGCCACTTATAGTTATTTAACTAAACATCACACAACTTATTATAAATAGATAGCAAATATATTATGCATGGCACACAAGTTTCACAAGGTCTTAGGTGTATTAACTCAATCACCATCCAAGGCATGATCCACACTTAGCAACACACAAAGCAAACAACTATAACTAGAATATGTCATTTTCTAGACTACAAATAGGAGCTACATGTTTTGGTCATAACTGGAGTTATACACATCCAATAAACATGAAATAAGACTTTCTGGAAAGCTTATGAAATTTTCTACAAATTTCTTATAAACATTTCAAGCTAATTCAACAGTTATCAAAGTCAAACACAACAATTTATTTTTATGCCTTTATTAATTTATTTGGATAATTAGGTGAAATAATAAACATATACCAAAATGCATAGTAAATTCTAAGAAAAATGCAGTAGCTCACATATCCTCTCAATAGTCTACTGTATAAATTTCATGTCATTTGAATTAGCATAGCAACCTCTATGAAAAAGACAAATTGCTATTGCAGGAAAACATGTGAGAGCAAGATAATCTAAAGATCATCATTTTCTCTAAACACATAGCCATGTTAGGGTTTCTTAGGCCACAATATCACCATGCAAAGGAAATGGAACCACATTTCACATTTTTTTCATATATAAATTATTTATAAACTATTTATCAAGCATTAATCAAGTTAAATCAATAACTCAGTCATATGGCATCTAATAAATATGAAATTTTTATCACAGTACACATATGACCCCAGTAGCCTACCATAAACATTTCACATCATTTGGAGCAACATAACTTTAGATATGAATTTATCCCTAATTAAACTAGATAAATAAAAATAGCAAAAACTTAACATATCATGTTATGACTCCACTGCATAGATTCATTCACAAGGATTCCAAAAAGTCTTCATTTGCTATTTTATGATTTTTCTATGATTTACTATGTATTTACGAAGTTTCAATTGATTAAAAGCAATAATAAAAAAATAAAAAGAAAAACATTTTGCAAAGTGAACACAGAAGTTTCTTCTAATTAAATAAGCCCATATCTGGAAATTGCCTCTATCAAGCATTTTTGCAAAGTGAACACGGCAAAGAGTTTCTATTTACGATTCACCCCTTCTTCTTCTTCTTCACGAGTAGAGCACGACAGGGGACGGAGGAGGCCGGCCAAAATTCGGCCGGCTGGTCACCGGCGGCGGCGGGAAAGGCCAGCCTGGCCTGGCCGTGACCAGCCGTGGCCTTGGCTCAGCCGGCTGTGGCCTGTGGCTGCCTGACCGCGATGGCCTGCGGTGGGTCGCACGCTAGTGCCCACGTGCGTGGCTGCGGCTACCGGCCCGGCTCGGCCGGTGCACGGCCAGCGCAGTGGCGGCCTGAGGGCAGAGCGAGGGGTGGGGAGGATAGTAGGAGCGGCGGTGAGGGAGGAGCTTGGCCAGCAACGATGCTTTGCTCTTGCTGGGCCATGGCGGTAATGAGGCCAAGAGACAGAGGAGAGGCCGAGGGAGAGAATCGGAGAACGAGAGAAGGGAGGGCGCTCGGGTTCGGTCTTCCCCTTCACCACACGGCGCTCGGCTTAGGCAAGGTGGCGCACAGGTGAGGCGCAAGGGAGCCACATTGCACAAGGGTGCAAAGTCAGTCAGCCACGACCAACTCCTGAAGCCGATCCAATTTGGTTCCAAAAACCGACTGAAACTGCTAACTTTTCCATCCTCTATCTCCCAAACCAATCGACGATTTGTTCAACCGATTGCACTCTTGTGTAGAGCTACGTGTGTACTACAAGATTGCTTAAAGGAGTCTCATCTAATTCTCAATGGTTTCCAAACTATAATTCGCTAAAGATAGGTACATGAAAACTAAAATACGAAAATTCAGTCATCCAGACTTTTCCGATTTTCAAGGTTTCAAAACAACATTAAGTTAAAACTTGTGAACTCTATTTGACTAGGCTAGTCACTGATTCGGCTCTTGGCCTTTAAAGAAAGTTTGTTCTACATGAAATGAACTACAACTTTATTTAGGTTCCACTACCATACAAACACTCTAAGCTATAGTTCAACTCAAGTCAAATTAGCTTCATGAAAAAGCTTAAAACTAGGGTTTAGGCCGATTGGGGCATTTCCTTGGCATTTGCTCAACACGAACCTTTCATAACTTTTGTTGTAGAGTTTAATTAGAGTCATTTGGGCAAGGTCACAAGGTTTGGCTGATGACCTATGTTCTCATTCACTTAATAAAGCAATTCAAGAACGGTTACAACTTATCATTTCATGTGACTTTTTGATTTCAAACTTCACGAAACTTTTCTAGTGATCAACATATATGGAAATAGATGTGAGGCACATGAAAGGGGCACTTTTAACATTACTCTTGCATACATTTTGAAAAGGGTCAACATGTAAGCAAAGGTGTGTTGTCTAGTTTTAAGTTGGGGTTCATTCTTAGAGAGTTGATCTCAACACCTTTGTCATGGCTTACAAGTTTGAACTAGAGCTCTTGATTACCACTTAACTTGTCATGTTGGAGCTCAAACCCACTGCTTAACTGGTGACAAACACCTAAGGTGTTATATTGATAGCATTCTCATTGTCACATAGCAATGGCACATTCTTGAACTTGATTCCAAAGTCATTCAATGTGGCCTTCATCCAAAGAATTTGTACACAACAGCTACCGACGGCTATGTATTCGGCTTCGGCGGTTTATAATGCAATACTATTTTGCTTCTTTGATGACCATGAAACAAGTGATCTTCTAAATAGTTGACATGTGTCCGATGTGCTTCTTCTCTCAACTTTGCATCCCGCATAATCTGAATCGAAATATCCAATTAGCTCAAATTTTGTTCCTTTGGGATACCACAAACCAATATTTTGTGTATGCTTTAAGTACCTCAATATTCTCTTTGTAGCCTTCAAATGACTTTTTCTTGATGAGGCTTGAAATCTTGCACACATGCATACACTAAACATGACATCCGGCCTTGATGCGGTCACATAGAGTAGGCTTCCAATCATAGACCGATACAACTTTTGATCCACCATGTTGCCACTTGCATCACTATACAAATTGTCATTTGTTCCCATTGGTGTACTAATGTCTTTGCTATCAATCATGCCAAACTTCTTGAGCATGTCTTTGATGTACTTGCCTTGACTCACAAATGTATCATTCTTCAATTGCTTGATTTAAAGACTAAGAAAGTAACTCAACTCTCCAATCATGGACATCTCAAACTCAATAGCCATCATTCTTCCAAACTCCTCATAATAGTCTTGATTGGTTGATCCAAATATGATATCATCAACATAGATTTGCAACACAAACAAGTCTTGGCCAATCATCTTAGTGAAAAGAGTGATGTCAACCTTGCCTATCTTGAACCCTTTAGAGAGTAAAAAGTCTCTCAATCTCTCATACCATACTCTAGGTGCTTGCTTCAAGCCATACAGTGCCTTCTTCAACTTGTATACATGGTTGGGTTTCTTGTCATCTTCAAAACCGGGAGGTTGCTCAACATATACTTCTTTATTGATGTAGCCATTGAGAAATGCACGCTTAACATCCATTTAATAGAGTTTGATGTTATGGGCAAAAGCATAGGCTAGCAAGATTCTAATTGCTTTCAATCTAGCAACCGGGACATATGTTTCTCCAAAGTCAACACCTTCCACTTAAGTGTAACCTTGTGCTACCAATCTTGCTTTGTTCCTTATTACTCTCTTGATCTTGCTTGTTTCTAAAGACCCATTTGGTTCCAATCATATTATGGTTCTTTGGTCTCTCAACTAACTCCCATACTTGATTTCTTGTGAAGTTATTCAATTCTTCATGCATAGCATTCACCCAATCAACATCTCTCAATGCTTCTTCAATCTTCTTTGGTTCAATGAATGATACAAATGAGAAATGCTCACAAAATAAAGCCAATCTTGATCTTGTTTGTACACCTCTAGAAATATCTCTAATTATAGTGTCCAATGAATGATCTCTTGCAATATTGGTTGGTTGGAGTATTAGAACTTGATTGCTTGCACTTGCTTGATTATTGGCTTGAGATGATGTACTAGCCACTTGTTAATTTTGCATATTGCCATGAGAGCCACTTGAACTTGCTTGATTTGTATCATCTTGCACATTTAAGTTAGAGAGCACTTGCACTTGATCATCTTCTTCATCATTTACTTGCCTAGGCCTCAATTCACCAACATCCATGTTCTTCGAGGCATTTGAAAGTTGAATGCCTCTAACATCATCAAGATTCTCATTTTTATCTTAGGAACCTTTGGTTTCATCAAATTCAACATGATGAACCTCCTCAAGAGTACCACTTGCTAAATTCCAAACTCTATATGCTTTGCTTGTGGTTGAGTATCCAAGTAAGAATCCTTCATCACACTTCTTCTCAAACTTGCCCAATCTAGTGCCTTTCTTTAAGATATAGCATTTGCAACTAAATACCCAAAAATATGCAATGTTAGGCTTTCTACCATTCAAGAGCTCATATGGTGTCTTCTCTTTCAATGGGTGACAATACAATCGGTTGATGTAGTAGCAAGCGGTGTTGATTGCTTCGGCCTAAAAGGATTGGCTCACATTGTACTCACTAAGCATAGACCTTGTCATATCAATGAGTGTTCTATTCTTCCTCTCAACAAGGCCATTTGGTTGTGGAGTGTACTTGGCCGAGAATTGATGTCTAATTCTAAATTCGTCACACAACTCATCAATTCTATTGTTCTTAAACTCACTATCATTGTCACTTCTAACTCTTTTTATGGTTGTTTTAAACGCATTGCGAATGCCCTTGATAAAAGATTTGAAAGTTGCAAACACATCACTCTTATCCACTAGAAAGAATACCCAATCGTATCTTGTATAGTCATCCACTATCATAAAGCCATACTTGTTTCCACCGATGCTAGTGTATTGAGTTGGCTCAAACAAGTCCATGTACAATAACTCAAATGATTTACTAGTGCTCATCATGCTTTTCTTAGGATGGGTGTTTTCAACTTGTTTGCCAGCTTGACAAGAGCTACAAAGTTTATCCTTCTCAAACACAACATCTTTCAAGCCTCTAACCAAGTCATGCTTAATCAATCTATTCAATTGTTTCATTCCAACATGACCAAGCCTTCTATGCTATAACCAACCCAAACTAGACTTAGTGAACAAACATTTGACAATTGAGCATCACTAGCATTGAAATCAACTAAGTATATATTCTCATATCTAAAGCCTTTGAAGATAAAGTTATAGACATCTACACTTATGATCTCTACATCATCTACTTCAAATATGCATTTGAATCCAAGATCACACAATTGAGCTACGGATAGCAAGTTGAAGTTCAAGCTTTCTACTAGCAACACATTGGATATGCTCAAGTCATTAGATATTGCAATCTTATCAAGCCCTTTGACCTTGTCTTTGCCATTGTCACCAAATGTGATACTATCATAGCCATTACTATCATTGGTGTTGATTGAGTTGAACATTCTTACATCACTGGTCATGTATTGAGTGCACTCACTATCAAGAACCAATGCCTTCATCCGGCTTTGTAATTGACCTACAAAAGAAGATCAATTCTTTTTAGGTACCCACACTTGCTTGGGCCCTTGGAGGTTAGTAACTAAACTCTTTGGCACCCGTATGACTTTCTTCTTTGAGCCCATCCATGGTGCACTAGTGAACTTAGTATGAACACCATTTGTACCCTTAGTAAGCACATAGAAAGAATTAAGCTTAATTGAGAATACTTTAGCATTCTTCATCTTGTTCATGCATTGTTGCTCTATGTGACCAATTTGCTTGTAACTTTTGCAATACTGGCCATTGTTCTTCATTAAACTAGTTTAGTGATTAGTAAAGACAGCCTTGCCTTTCTTTGGGAAATAGTCTAATCCCTCTTTGTAGAGAGATGCCCTTTGGCTACCCAAGCATATAAGCAAGCGGTCCTCACCACTATAGGCCTTAGCCAAGGTGTGATTGAGCTCTTTTATCTCCTTCTTGAGTGTCTCATTCTCAACCATTAGTGAGGCATCACAAGTGAAACCATCACTACTAGATGAAGTAGAAGTGGAAGTGCTACAAGAAGGGTTAGTGGAAGCAACAATGATAGTCTTATAAAATGATTAATCAATTATATCACATGTTAAGCCTTTGTTACATGTTACAACATGCTTCTTCTCATTTTGCTTATTAAATAGAGAGGAATGAGTCTTTTCAAGCTTCTTATGAGCTTTTTCAAGCTTCTCATCGGCTTCCTCTAGCCTCTCATGAGATGTATTGAGCTCATCAAAGGCTTGCTTAAGAGCTTTTAGTTCCTTGCGCAAGTCTTTGTATTCTCTTCTCTTAATATAAAAATGTTCTTTAGCATCTACTAACATGTCAATTAGTTCATCTTTAGTTGGTTCATCATCATCACTTTTACTTTCACTTTCACTTTCATTATCATGTTCCTCATGATCACATCCATCATCACAAGTTTTTACCTTAGTGGCCTTAGCCATGAAGCATGATGGAGTGTCGAAGAGAGAAGGCTTCTCTTATATGGTAATGCTTGCATGACCCTTCTTCTTGGTGGTCTTGTCATCATCACTATCATCATCATCACTTGAGGAAGCATCACTATCCCAAGTGACCACATATGAACCATCCTTCTTCTTTTTAATGATCAACTTGTCCTTCTTCTATTTCTTATCCTTTCTTGTCCTTCTTCTTACTCTTCTTGTCATCATCATCATTATCGCTATTGTATGGGCATTGAGCAACAAGATGATCCTTGCTTCCATACTTAAAGTACCTTCTTGACTCTTCCTTGTTCTTGGATGAAGACTTCTTTCTTCTAGCATGGTAGCCCTTCTTCACCATGAACTTGCCAAATCTCTTGACAAAGAGAGCCATTTTCTCATCATCCATGTCATCAAAGCTTGAGTCATCATCTTCACTAGATGTATCTTGCTGGACTTTGCCCTTTGATGATGATGTGGCTTTGAATGCCACACTCTTCTTCTTCTCATCCTTCTTCTAATCTTTCTTCTCCATCTTTTCTTCCATCTCATCATCATCTCTATAAGCATCATCGGTCATGATATCTCCCAAGATTTGGTTTGGTGTCATTGTGTCCAAACCGGTCCTCACTAGCAAGGTGAACAACACCCCAAATCTTACGGGTAAGCATCTCAAGAACTTATGAGGGAGAAGTCCTTGTCCTCCACCTTCTCACCAAGTGCTTTGAGATCATTGACAAGCACCTCCATCCTATGGAACATGTTCGGCACACTCTCATCTTTCTTCATCTTGAAGCTAGCAAACTTGTCCTTGAGAATGTATGCCTTTGCACCCTTGATTGCCTTGGTGCCCTCAAATGATTCCTCTAACTTCTTTCATGCCTCATGAGCCATCTCAATGTTCTTGATTTGCTCAAATGTTCTCTCATTAATAGCATCATGAATGACACTAAGAGCAATATCATTATTTTGGAGAAGCACTTCTTCCGTCGCGGTGGGATTCTCTAGATCCTCTATCTCAATTTTAGCCTCCACCACCTTCCACACATTTCTATTGATTGACTTGATATGTGTGGTCATCTTTGACTTCTAATATAGATAATTTATGCCATCAAATTGGGGTGGTTTCTTGGTGTCGTTGATTTGAGCTATTTTGACACCGAAGGTTGTTAAGCTTCAAATCATGATGATCACGGCTCTAATACCACCTGAAAGGTCCTAATGGCTAGAGGGGGTGAATAGCCCATAAAAATTTCTACAACAACACTAAAAAAAGTGGTTAGATAAATATGAGGCGATGCGAATGTTGCGCTAGCCTACTACAAATGCAAGCCACCTACCACAATTCTAGTTGCTATTGTCTCTAATCACACAATGGTTATGTCACTACACTAAGTTAGTGAGCTCTCAAAGACTAACTAAATAGCCTCACTAACCACTAGACTCAACGAAAGCTAGCTCTCAAAACTAATTACACTAAAGAGCTTATCTTACACATTAGGAATGTAATAGAAGAGAGAATGGCGATGATGATACCGACGTGTCGAGGTATGAGCCAATCACAAGATGGAGCCAATCAATTTTAAGACAACCAATGAAATCCTTGGACAAGGTGACAAGATTTTTTACTGAGGTTCACTTGCTTGCCGGCAAGCTAGTCCTCGTTGTGGCGATTCACTCACTTGGAGGTTCACGCGCTAATTGGCAACACACGCCAAACCCTCAATAGGGTGCCGCACAACCAACACAAGATAAGGATCACACAAGCCACGAGCAATCCACTAGAGTATCTTTTGGCTCTTCGCCGGAGAAAGGTCAAGAATCCCTCACAATCACCACGATCGGAGCCGGAGACAAGTGTAACAGAACCGACCAATTATACGAAATTAAGTAAGAAAATTACCACCGGAGCAGATAATTTAGCAAACTTAAGCCCGTATAACCTGGTAGTCCGTGAAACCACGAAAGATTTTAAACCAACCAAGATCGTACAAGTTTAGCAGCCACAGTCACATATTACATAAAGTTCACAACATCATTTCGAATATATCAGAGTTTAGAACATAAAGTTATTACAAAACAAGTTCATGATAAAAGTAGCAAAAGCAAATAGTTTTGAGACGTCACACACACACTTAGTTTGAATTATAGTGCCAGCTGATAGTCAAGTCCAACAAAAGCATCAGGTAAGACGTACAGAGTGACTGTGCCCTTGGTCCTAGTTGTCGCCCATCACGGGATACAAACAGTTATTACAATATTCATAATACATCTGGCCATCTGCAGCCGCACCCGGTCAGCTAGAAGATGGAGCCAATGGCTCACTGGCGCGAGCTCACCGGCGGCCATGGCAGTGCGGTGGCATGGCTCGCCGTCGGAAAGGGCCGACCTGGCCACGATGATGCTCAAGAAGTGGCGTGCTCGCTTCGCTAGGTCGAGGCGAAGCGAACGCAAGCGCAAGGAAGAAGGGAGGGAGGCGCGTAGTGGCTCACCCGTGTGGAGCCGAACTCCGGCGAGCGGCGGCGGGAATGGAACCGGCCAATTCGGCCTCTCACCTTGCTAACACGAGCGGCGGATGGCACGACGAGGACGAGCAGGTGAAGGCGGAGCTCCATGCAAGCCTAATCGGAGAAGGGTGGCACGGAGGCGAAGCACGACACTAGCGGGAGGGGCACGGTAGCGCTCTGCTACTGCGGCTGCTGCTTGCTCTGGCGAAAGAAGGAGGAGAGGAAAATGCAGCGGACGGGGAGGAAGGAGCGCGGCGTGGCCAGCTTAAGGGTGTCGTGGGGGCCACCGAGCGCCACCCGGTCGGCGTCGCCTGTGTACGGCCACCACGTCGTGGCCGCGGCCTGAGCACGGTTGGGACGACATGCGGCGCGAGGGTGGAGCGGGCGCGGGCGGGCTGGGCTAGGCTGGCTTCACGGGTGGGCCAGGAAGGGAGGCGCACGGCCCAGCAAGAAAAGAAAGCCTTTTCTTTTTATTTTTCAATAAATAGCCCCCAAAAATCCCTTTTTGAGCACCAAAATTTTATTTTCAAAAGGTGACCCAAAAATAAAAGTTATTCAAAACTTTCTGATCTCCAACTTTGCCAAAAGGAGCAAAGTCAAAATCCCCATAGATTTTGAACTAAGGATTTAAAGTCAATTTTAAATCAAAACTCTATTTTTCTAGATTATTTTTAAAAGCAAAATTTGAGAAAATTCTGCATACAAACCTTGCTCCAAATTGTTTGCTAAACATTTCTAAGTGGTTCAAGTGAGCAAACAAGGTACAACATGGCAAAACAAGCATCTACATGACTTTAAATCTATTGAAACATCACACTGCAACATGCATGTTTTATTAAGATAGTTCAAGTCTATATTTCATGTGATGCTTATCAATGCATGATTATGCTTATGCACATGATTTTTGCAAATGCTAATGCACGCTTAACACCGAGGTGTTACAACAAACATCTTCCTCCGCTCGACGATCCTCGCTGCTTTAAGCCGTCTAGGTAGCAGCAACCACCAAGAGTAACAAGCAAAAACCACAACGAAACACAATCATCAAGTGCCTCTAGATACAAACACTCAAGCAATGCACTTGGATTCTCTCCCAATCTCACAAAGATGATAAATCAATTATGGAGATGAGTGGGAGGGCTTTGGCTAAGCTCACAAGGTTGCTATGTCACATACAATTACAACACATAGGTTAGTAGCTAGGGTTTCATCAATTCACCAAAACTAAACTAGAGCTTTCACCCTCACCGACGACGGCGTCCTTCGCTAGCCTAGTTCATCAATGGCGACAATGAGAGGATGACATGTGGGTCATATATGTCATTGATGGCTAAACGAATTTGAAAGCCATGGTTTAGGTAATATTGCTAGAGTTGGAAGAAAAAAATGGATAGTATCAAAATAGATGGTTACTTAAACAAGCAAATATAGGGCTTATTTTGTGTAGTATTACTGGAGATGCTTTAAACAAGAGTTTCCAGAATCACCTAAACCACCTACTTAAATTAGAAAGATTGCATGGAAGTCCCAGCCGAGGAATCCAAGCGTGGTCTAAGTTGGTCGAACACCGATAATCCATAGACAAATTAAGAATCGAACATATTTAGAGATGCGTCACTTCACAAAGTACAAGATTTTGTTTACGGCAAATAGCTTTTCTCACATAATATAATAATAGGCACATCAGCCTTTTTCCTTGTTCTGCACACGCCAATTTGGAAGAACACATGATTTCCCTTTATAATAATCTGTTATTATTAGAGATGCGTCACTTCACAAAGTACAAGATTTTGTTTACGGCAAATAGCTTTTCTCACATAATAATAGGCACATCAGCCTTTTTCATTGTTCTGCACACGCCAATTTGGAAGAACACATGATTTCCCTTTGTAATAATCTGTTATTATGGCATACCCAAACTTTTTTGAACGCAATGGCATACCCAAACTACCCTGCACAAAACCACCTCTCCTAGATACGACAGCTAGCTGTTATTATATATCAGACAAGTCTCTACAGCCTCCATCCAGCACGGACCCCGACCTGTCTCTTCTTCCCCGTTACCCCCACCAGCCCAGCGTGCGCGTTCTCTCTCTCTCTCTCCCCCTCCCTCAATCTCGGCGACGACTGGGCGACCGACCAACCGTCGCTGCCCTACACGCCAGGTGCCAAGGTCTTCTTCGGGCCCTTCGCCGGCGACGAGCACCACCAGGTACGCCCGCCCCTTGGGCTTCCCTTCCTGTTGCTCGAAACCGAGCACCCAATTCCTAGCTTACTGGTATCTGTGTTCGGATCTGATCCAGTTACAACTGTATATGCGTGTATTATGCCTGCTACCTTCGATTGTTTTGCAAAAATTATCGGCGCATGTCCTTTGCTGGGTCTGCCTCTGCGCCACCTGCTTCATGATGAAATCAAGTTCACCAGCTTAAGTCAATCCTGTTGTTAACTCGGTCATGTTTCTTTGATGACTGCAGGCAATTAGACTTGCGCAAGAAATGGATGCTACTGCTGGTTAATTGTGATACGAATTTATATGGACATAGGTATTCATCTCCTCCCTTTTCTCTCTGGAAATGCCTGGCAACTGGTACAATTTTCTTTCAGCTAACACAGCAGCACGTTTCATTTGTTTCTTTAGATATTGGGGCCATGTGTAAGGGCGGAAACTGTTTCTACCGCGTCAATAAGGAGAGCACTGCTGATTCTACCCGGAAGATCCATTCCACAGGCTCTCGCGATCGGATGGCATTTGATACAGCAAGGGCAACGAAAACAGAGGCATCAAAGTTGAAGAACCTAATCTCGGCATCATTCAAACCCTTGTCCCTGACCATTCCCATCGGCGACGGATTCCACGAATCCTTCCCTTTCAGCCATTGTCATTTATAGTAGAGAAGGGTCTATAAGTAAGCCGTCATTCCTATTGGCTTGCTAGAGGAGGCCAACGTTGAGGTGCTTTCTGCTGCATCTCATGATGCTTGCTGCGTCACAACAACAGTTTGCTCATTCGCAGACGTGCTTCCGAGCTAGGATGCAGCTCAAGCCTCCTACAAGACCCAAACTTTATTCAGGGCTTATGCCCCAGGAGGAATTCGATTCATACTGTGATCTAATACCAGGCTTGCCTGAAGACTTGGCAAAGATATGTCTTGCCCTTGTCCCTCGTACTCATTTTCCTGTCATGGGTGCAGTTTCCAAGAGGTGGATGTCATTTCTTGAGAGCAAGGAACTCATAGCTGTGAGGAAGGAGGTTGGGAAACTTGAGGAGTGGGTGTATGTCTTGACCCCAGATGCTGGCGCAAAGGGGTCGCACTGGGAGATTTTAGAGTGTTCCGGGCAAAAGCAGAGCCCTCTTCCACGAATGCCTGGACTAACCAAAGCTGGGTTTGGTGTGGTTGTTATTGGTGGGAAGCTCTTTGTTATCGCGGGCTATGCTGCTGACCATGGGAAAGACTGTGTTTCAGATGAGGTTTATCAATATGATTCTTGCCTCAACAGGTATGCTTGGGTTCTCATAAGTTTATTATACTATGGAAGATTCTGTTCATTTCTAAGTGATCTTACTAATGTCACAAAAATTCAAATGATAAACCAACATACTGAGAATCTGAATGCATTCAAGAAAAACTCATAAACTCTGATACTAATGTATTATTCAGATGCATATTAAGGTCTGAATATTTTGAATTATTTGGCTGATTCATTTATGCTCTTGTTCACCAGGTGGACTGATCTTGCTAAGATGAATGTAGCTCGGTGTGACTTCGCCTGTGCAGAGGTCAATGGGGTGATATATGTTGCTGGTGGATTTGGTCCAAATGGCGAGAGTTTATCTAGTGTTGAAGTTTATGACCTAGAACAGAATAAATGGACATTGATTGAGGGCCTACGCAGACCAAGGTGGGGTTGCTTCGGGTGCAGCTTTGAAGGGAAGCTCTATGTCATGGGTGGCCGTTCAAGCTTCACAATTGGCAACTCCCGTTTTGTTGACGTGTACAATCCTAATAACCATGCCTGGGACCAGGTCAAGAATGGCTGTGTGATGGTCACGGCTCATGCAGTCCTTGGCGAGAAGCTCTTCTGCATCGAATGGAAGAACCAGAGGTCTCTAGCAATCTTCAACCCGGCTGACAACTCCTGGCAGAAGGTCCCCGTGCCGCTTACTGGTAGCTCAAGCACTCGTTTTTCCTTCGGGGTACATGAGGACAAGCTGCTGCTCTTCCCTCTGGAGGAAGAGCCTGGTTATCAGACGCTGATGTATGATCCTGCAGCTCCGATGGGGTCTGAGTGGTGCACATCGAAGCTGAAGCCGTCAGGTTCTTGCCTATGCAGCGTGACCATCAAAGCCTGATGATGCCCTCGAATGCGTGGGATGTGGCAGTTTTACTATCCTCACAGGATGGATCCTGCTTGCCTTCATATGTCAGAGTTCAGATGAGGCTGGCTTTGGTTGGTCTCATGTGCAATCTAGTTTGCTTGAAATTTTAGTTTGCGTGTTGCATCAACAAATAATGAATAGGACATTTATGCTTCAGTTCATTGAGTTGCTGAAGCGTCATGATGTATTCTTATTTCACCGGTATTGAACTCTGGCCTTTTGGGTCTTCAGTTGATTTGATCTTTTTGCTGGCACTCACATGATAACGACAGCCGTGTTGTCAACAGTCAACTGATGCTCAGTAGAAAGGTTTATGTTGTTGGACATGATTAAGTTGTTGCCTTTTCTTATTTGCAGCTGAAAGTATATCCCGGGCTCAAATTTCATTAGTGCGATGCTGGTTTAGGATTCTGAAGCAGAGAGTTTAAAAGAAAACCGTGCCAGCCTCCTTGTAGAGCCTTCATCTGCACACATGAGCTGCTCAAGTGCATTCCCATTTTGGATTTAATCTTGCAAGTCTTGATTGATTGTCTCATGATGCGCCCACGTTTACTTGTATCAGGCCTGTAAATGATGCTAATATTTGGGCCGGGAATAACATTAGAGTAGTAATGCCGGATCTATACCAGCCTTTTGCAGTGCAGACTGAATCAAATCCGGTCTCAGATGCTGGTTTTATTTCGTACAGTAGGATTGTACTGTACGTCGTCTCGTCTCAAGCATAGCATAGCCAAGCCGTCAGACGATATTGTACTGTATATTTATGTATTTCGATTCGAATCTGCATTTAAATATAATAGCCAATATATATATAAATTCGGGATACTTCCGTCATAAAATTTTTTCAGTTGTTGGCTCTGTTCGCTTGAACTTATCAGTCGTACCGTTTCAGCGAAATAACAGTAGTGTTTCTCTCTCACAAATCAGCATCAGTATCAGCCGTTTTTTCAACCAGCCAAACAGAGCCGTTGTTTCACCTTGAAACTTCTCCAAGAATGTATCTGAGTGATGTTTCCTCGAACTAGCTCGTTGATGTATTTAGACGCCTCTCGGTTCTCAACATATATGGGTGTGGATGTAACCAAAAGCAAATTTAGAAATCCTCTTGTTCGTTCTTCCCCCCGGGAGCCGGACAGAAAGGGTACCGGACACGACAGCATGCATCATGCATTCTTCATGCGATGGTGACCAGTTTGAGCTTCGCAAGCACCTGCAGACACGCGAAACGCTTATACTGCCCGGCTATTTCTAGTTAGCTACTCGATCACCTAGTACACATAGTACGTGTACGTCATTGGAATGGAATTGCCGGTTGCTCATCGTTCGCCGCGAGCCTAGCCTCACCCTCACGTAGCTAGCTAGCTAGATCAGAGCATCGCGGAGATCAGAGGTGACAGCCATGTCTCCCATGGCGGCGGCGGTGTTCCCTTCCTGCGGCCCCTTCTGTTGCCCGGCGGCAGCGGCGACGCCTCCTTGCCTAGTGAGCAGGAGGAGAGGCTGGAGAGCCTTCTCCTCGGTGGTGGCCATGGCTTCCGCAGCCCAGTGAGCTCTGCCTTCTCCTGCTCTGAATCTTGTTCTTGCCAGGGATATTTCAATTTCATCGTTCTCCCGCGTGTTTTGTGTTGTCAAGCTGCAGACTAATATTTTAGGTACGGTATTCATAGTAAAAAATAAAAACATTTGACATATAATTAAGATCATTTCTAGACAGGCTCAGTCAGTGTTTGTGATAGGATCAGGAAGTACCACTGAAAAAGGAAACCTGTCATGTCACTAGTATGCTAGTCCGCCTGTAAGGCTGGACGAAAAACTCGAAGCTCGTTAGCTCGGTTGGCTCGTGGCTGGCTCGGCTCAGCTCGGCTCGGCTCGTTATGATAACAAGCCGAGCCGAGCCAGGATTTTAGCTCGTTAGCTATAACGAGCTAACTCGAGCTGGCTCGTGAGCCGCTCGCGAACCAAACGAGCCGTAGTTTTAGGAAAAAAGTCATCATAACTTATATTAGTTTTGTATTACTTCATGTCTTGCACTTCACAAATGAATGATATGTTAGCTCATATGAATATTTTATTCGATTTAAGGTTATTGAATATATTATTTTTATATTATTAATATTTTTAAGCTTTAGATAAATGCAAATATTATATTTTGTGTATTTTTTTATACCTGGCTCGCGAGCCTAACGAGCCAGCTCGAGCTCATAACGAGACGAGCCGAGCTGGCTTTCTGACTCGTTAAGATAATGAGCCGAGCCGAGCTGGCTCGTTATCCTAACGAGCCAAAACGAGCCGAGCCGAGCCGAGCCGGGCTCGTTATCCAGCCTTGTCCGCCTGTGTGGCTGTGTGGCTGTGTGCCGACATATCGAGCTGTTGACCACCTCTGGTTTCTGGTATATAGCCTGTCTGTTCATCGGTTCTATACTCAGTTTGTTCACGTCATAGTTGTGAGCAGTGCCCTGAAAACATGAGCCACCGGGACAGTAATATACTCTCTGTATCCCAGAATAAATAAAATCTTTAGGTTGTTTGAAGTCAAAATTTTTCGAATTTAACTGAATTATAGAAAATAGGGTCAAAATTTAAGACCCAAATTAGTATCATTGTATACATTGTCTAGTTGGTTAGGTGGCTCTAGTATAATTTCTTAGGACCTGAGTTCGACTTCTCGTGGAAGCAAAGACTAGGATTGAGGATAAAGAAGTCCATCATCTATCACACGACAAAGCACATGCCTAAGCATCGGCCTAGGTTCTCACATGGATGCCGCTATATATGGATGGAGTAGAGGTTCATAGGTTTTCTCAACCTGCGTGAAAAAATTATCTTCTATCTTAAGCAAAAGGCCCGGGACCTGTCTTACCTCACGTGTCGAGTTTTTGTTTTATAAAGAATATTTTTTCAAATATGCTCATTTAGTATCACAAATATTTGTACTTTTTTTTATAAATTCAATCAAATTTTTAAAAAGTTTGATTAAAAGAAATCTAAAAAATCATTTATTTAGGGATGGAGGAAGTACTCGTGAGCCACATATCATCTTATAATTTAGTCTGAAAGCATGTAATATATACATTTTATAATTTGGAGTTGAGGGAGTATTTTTTACAAAATTTGCACTGCCAGACCCTCTAACAAAGAAAAATTCACATTTCTAACTTCACCATATATATATATATATATATATATATATATATATATATATATATATATATATATATATATATATATATATATATATATATATATATATATACCTCTAAACTAAAATGATTTAAAAGTTATTGATGTTTATCGTTTTTATTAAATTTGACTAAATATTGTCTTAGATCACATTTTGAGGGTGTATATCACAAGCCATTAGGCCTTGTTTAGATACCCGTGTATCATCTCAATAGATATGTGTTGAAGTGGTTTGGTGTGGAATTTAAACTAAATTTCACGTCAAACCACTTTAATACACATGGATTGGGCGCGTGGATACATAGATATTCAAATAAGTCCTTAATATGTCTGCAGTACACGAATCGTAAGATGGATATATATTTTGAATCAAATACTGCAAATTCCGTGATTTAGAAATGTCACCCCGACACCGAGAGATGGATTAACGGGTTTCCCATATCTCAATTTATTTTCGTTTGGGACGAAGGGTGAGAGCTCCGAGCAGGAAGCCGTTCGCGCCTCCTCGCGAGGTGCACCGGCCCGTGGCGCACTCGCTGCCGCCGCAGAAGCGGGAGATCTTCGAGTCGCTGGACTCGTGGGCGGCGGACAACATCCTGGTGCTCCTCAAGCCCGTGGAGAGGTCGTGGCAGCCGCAGGACTACCTGCCGGACGCCGCCTCCGAGTCGTTCGCCGACGACGTCCGGGAGCTGCGGGAGCGCGCCCGGGAGATCCCCGACGACTACTTGGTCTGCTTCGTGGGCGACATGGTCACCGAGGAGGCGCTGCCGACGTACCAGACCATGCTCAACACCCTGGACGGCGGCGTCCGCGACGAGACCGGCGCCAGCCCCACCAGCTGGGCGGTGTGGACCAGGGCCTGGGCCGCCGAGGAGAACAGGCACGGCGACCTCATGAACAAGTACCTCTTCTTCACCGGGAGGGTGGACATGAGGCAGATCGAGAAGACCATCCAGTACCTCATCGCCTCGGGGATGGACCCCAAGACGGAGACCAACCCGTACATGGGCTTCGTCTACACGTCGTTCCAGGAGCGCGCCACCTTCATCTCCCACGGCAACACGGCGCGCCACGCCAGGCGGTACGGCGACACCAAGCTGGCGCAGATCTGCGGCACCATCGCCGCCGACGAGAAGCGGCACGAGTCGGCGTACGAGCGGATCGTGGAGAAGCTGTTCGAGGTGGACCCGGACTACACGGTGCGCGCCTTCGCCGACACCATGAGGAAGAAGGTGGCCATGCCCGCGCACCTCATGTACGACGGCCAGGACGACGCGCTGTTCGCGCGATTCAGCGCCGTCGCGCAGCGCCTGGGGGTCTACACGGCCAGGGACTACGCCGACATCCTCGAGTTCCTGGTCCGCCGCTGGGGCGTCCAGGAACTCACGGGGCTGTCCGGGGAAGGCCGCCGCGCGCAGGAGTTCGTCTGCGAGCTGGGGCCGCGGTTCAGGAGGCTGGAGGAGAGGGCCCACGCCCAGGCCAAGGACCCGGAGTTCGCGCCATTCAGCTGGATTCACGGCCGCCAGGTCCAGCTCTGATGACTAAAGATGATGATGACTGGGATTTGCTAGCAACTTCCTCTTCTTCGTCAGATGATACTATATAGTCTATATAATTAGTGAATTAATGATGAATCTGATGATCATTAAGAAGTGAAGTCGTTGTAAAATGCATGCATCAGAGTACATCTGCACTTGTTTTTGATGATAGAGCATTGTAAAATGCATCGACGTCCCAGTCGCCGGGATATAAAAACATATGCACAGCAAGTTGCTTCAAAGATGCCTCAGTAATGTACGGAAGTAGTATGTGAACTCAATCTGATAATTCATTAAGTCTGACTGACCACAGACTTGAAATCTACAGTTGGCGCCAAGTAGACACAATTGACGTCAAACAAAGGAGAAACAACGGGGTTTGAGTATACATTGTACTAGTTTTTTACGACTCAAAGGACTCCGAAGAAAGGATTGGTGATGGCAGAATTCAGCTCGGCTCCAGCTGTGTTCAGGATAGCCTTGTCGACTTTTTCCCTTGCCAAAAACAAGAACTCGTTGCCTTCAAGTTTCTCAAATCCGCAGAGCTCCAGGAACTCTATGCCCCCATGCAGATTTCCAACCCTCTCCTGCAAGGTGGGGTGAATAAACAAGCATGTTATCGATCTCATTATTATTCTTTAACAAGTCAACAGCAAAGCAAGCACTCTCCCAAATTTCAAGATTTAGTTTTACCTGAAATGTTGTATTCGTCAGCCTGATCTTTCTAAATTTCTCCTCATCAGGATTTTTAGCAACGTTTCCAATGTAAGTAAGGAGTGTTTGAAATGCTCTCTTCACTTTGGCATCATCATCCTGTCACAAAAATGGGTGTGGTCACATAAATTTCAATGTCAATGGTTGATCATGAAATTGGCCCCTACAGTTTGTCATAATGTTATGCTTGGAAGTTCATATTAAGCATCATCAAAATAAAGAGCGAAGAACTACAATTTCCTCTTTAGTATTTGAGAAACTGTGCAGTCCATCCTATATGTACTAGGTCATGTGCAACATCACACCTACAGTCTTGTTACATTTTTTCTTATATAAGCACCATGTCTGGAAGACTAATTTGATCATCTAGCACAGGTTTACAATACAGGTTTACAATCTGGTTGCCTACTTACACAGTTAAAGGCACAATGGACCTACACTTGTCAGTGCAACTTATTAGCTCAACCTTAAAAAATAGCATGTCTAGTTTTTACATCTGCAGTCATATTTATACATACACCTAATCAAAAAGTATATGTGCCCAGGTGCAGCTGCTCTATTAAGTAATCAAAAGATGACAGCAAATGCATGGATTTCCAATGCAAATGTGTTAAAAGAAAAAAGGAATAAGCGGATCTCAAGGGACCAACTATACATTGTACCTTGTTCTGTTGCTTAAGATTTCTTAGGCAATCCCTCATCCTCTCGGCCTTTGTAGCTGGCCTGACAGGTAATGCACTCTGCATATTCATATACCGCAGTGAGTTAAATAAAAAAACAAGAAATGATTTAAGATTAACCTAGCAGACTAGTAGATGAAATACATTCTCCTACGAAATATAATACTCTTTAACAATTTTCATCTCATCAGTCCAATAGGTCAGGCAAACCGTGAGCTTAAAAATGGAACAAAATGGAAACTATAGCCATCTTAGTAATGGGGAATCCAGATTTAAAAGAAAATACCTTCTTCTCTTCAACAGGAGGTGGTGCACTTGGTTTGGCAGCTGCTGGGTCTTCTGGTGGCAATCCTAGTTTCCTTCTCCTTTCAGCCTGAGAACCCAAGAAAACATTTTAAGGCCCAATTACTAGTATTTTCTACATCGATCAAAAATTGGATGACAAAGCAAGAAAGATTCTTGATGATGAAGTGGAGAAAAACTAGAAACCTTATCTTCTTCTAATTTCTGGCGGATTTTTTCTCTAGCTCTTTTCTCCTCCTCTTTCTCAAGTCTTCGCAGTTCTATCATGCTTCAAATGGTGGAAAAGAAGTTAGGGAATGAGCACAGTAAATCAAACAGAAGCAAAAGAAAGGGAAATAAACAAATCACAGAGAAGGAAAGAAAACCAACCGTTTCCTTTCATTTTGTTCCTCAATTCTTTTGGCTTCCAGAAGTTCTTTTCCGATTCGTATTCTTTCCTGGAAAATGTTAAAATGTCCAATTGTTCAATCTGTATTGTTCAGATTCAGATTATAGCATATTTCAATAACTCAATAAATAAATGATCTGTAGCGCCTAATAGTCTACAAGGTTAGTCTATAAACAATAATCCCTCTGATATCTGATCAGTTGTACACTTTAGCTTCAGTGCACTGGTTTGTGTACAAGGAGATTGTTATGGTTTACTTACTGATGTATTTGACATCTATAAATATATAATATTCATGAACCACAATCAATGTAAACAGTCTCAAACTTTAATATTTGTTTATTAGAGAACCAGTGGAACAGACGGGCACCCAAGTAGCAGTAAGGTAAAAAGGAGAGTTGAGAAAATACCTTCTCCCTTTCTCTTTCCATTCTTCTCTCTTCTTCCTCTTTCTTCTTACGTGCACGCTCCCTACAAATGGACAGGGAAAGTTTCAGTATAAGATGTCTCCAAAGAAAATATCCCACATTCGCCAAAGAATAAAGAGTTATAGAAAGTGAAAAACTGAAAACCATGGTCAAACCATTTGGCATGCCCAAACCATTCTGACTTCCTAAATCTACAACTAGGAGCAAACATAAAAAAGAAGTTTCTTTTAACACTAGTGTTAAAAAAATGCTAAGTTTGCTTTTAAGGAAATATGATTTTCCCGGTATTATCTGTGACTGAAACTTTAAGGGTTCCATGTGTAATTTCTATCAGGGTCTTTTATCATCCAATGATCCAAGCACCACAAAAGGGCACACTTAAGAACTCTTCAGCAGGGTCATAATAATGTAACAAAACCACCATACATGTCATCATTATACACAAGTAACACATCATCAACACGAATATATTGGTTATGTTCTCAAAGGAAAATAACATGAATCATTTCTTACTTTTCAACCGCTATACAGAAGACCAAGAGTGTGTATCAGATATTCAGATAGCTGGAACACACCAATCACATAAAATATTAAAATACTAGTGAACTAATTCAGAACTAGCAACATTAACAAAAAAAAACATTTTTAAAGCAACTATTTAACCATCAGCCCACGATATACATAAGAAAGGTTCATAAAAGCACGTTCATAAAAGCACCTTAGCTCCTGTGCTTTGATCTTCATTTCCTCAGGAGTCAGGCTAGGTTTGTTAGCCTCCGTTTTTGAATTAGCTGGTACCTAAATAATAAAAGATGGTAACTTGTAGGAGTTGGAGAAGTATTTTTTTGATGAAGTATTGGTATAACATAGAAATAAATAATATTTAACATATTCCCCACTGAGAATAACTAGCCAAAGCTTTGTGGAACACATGAAACCTAGTGCGAAAGCTCAGTGGCAGTGGAATATTTGCATTGTCAATGTTCATCCAAATCATGCATGTGGAAGCAAAGTATAAATGGCCAAACTTTGGCAATGCAATGTGGCATATACTAGTTGCCTAGTTCAAACCAACAATATGTACTTCAAGTTAGCTTCCAACTGAATATTTTTTTTAAAAAAAGAAATGTGATATGATCATACGTTGTCATATCTTGGAACATGTGAAAAACATTAAAAATGACGCATTTGGAACATGTGAAGCACAATAAATATGCCGGATTTTAAATATACACAATATCCTCAATATGGATCAAAATAGTTGCTTGCAGAGATTTGAAGAATATAACACAAAGATTAAAAATTGTGATAGGCACAGGAACTACAATGAAAACTTAAAAAAATTGTTGAAACAAGTTCTTCTATGAAGCCACTTACTAGCGAGACATATATTGTTACATCAATATTCAAGACCATCCTATACTTTTTAAATAGGGGATCAGATAAGCACCGCCAGAGTATCAAAGGAACAAACCACTAAACTCTGAAAATCAAATGAAAGAAGAATATCATCATACCAGAGGCATCTCATCAATATCTGCGTCCTCCTGGTGCTCAGAAAGCCAGTTAATAGCACCTTCTATGGTGCTATTGCCTATAGTAAAAGCAACTGGGTTACCAAAGGACGAATTTTCATTGTGGTTTTGTGTTACAATTATACGAGGTAATATCAATAGAAGCACCAAATAGTCGGCAACACATTGGCATATTCAAATGCTGAAGTAATTTCTTTATTCACTATAATCAACAAGAGATACTAGTTAAGAATATGAATCAACCTTAACATGAGTTCTCAAAAGTATAGCAGACATATCAGCATCCATGCATTTCTTTTGTTCAGTCATATTACAAATTTAGTCCATAAGCATTCATGCATATAAAATGTGTCCAATTACAATCATAGCAGATCAATCCAGGCTTGCAAAAGCAGTAAAGAGCAGAAAAGGATGGAATTCATCTGGCAGATAATTCCATTGTGAAGCATATACTTATAAATCCAAGTTTAAGTCATGATAGAACTTTAAGCCAGACATCTAAAGTCTTGACATACAAGTAGCATGTCCAAAGTCTCTTAGCGGCATAAAAAAAATCAACTATTCATGCATTGTACTCTCCTTGCAGTCTAGCATGGCAGTTTGCTACAGAACCTTATAAATCCAAGTTGGAGAAAGAATATGTTAGATATTCTTAACAGAAATATTATTTATGCTTACAAGAGTGAAAAATCCTGACTATCATACAAGGTAAATAGCCTAAGCAGATCCTTCTGCGGTTTCATCCTAAATCTTCTCTAAAGGACAGTATCATTGGTTAGATGCAAGTTTATTCTCTTGACAGCATATCTTCCTAAAGGAAGGCAAAAACCACTTTTTTAACTTTGCAAATGATCAACTAGGGAGAATATCAAAATCCAGTAAACAAAATAAGGCATCATGAATTGTACACTTATCCATGATTCTAATATATAATGAAGAAAATTTTCTGACCAAGGCCAAGTGTAAGACTTTCTGGTTTCAGTCAAAGCACTCAAAACATTACAGCAAGAGAAGCCGACATCACTGATAAACATACCAGAGAAGTGAAGCGCCCTAGTGGCGCGCGCTGTCGAGAAACCCATGCCCTCAAGGTCCGTGAGCATCTCCTTGTTCACCTCCGGGACAACCATCTCTGCCACAACCATAATACACCGCAATAAATTAGTCGGTAAGTAACAGCATCAACGCTCATGCGGCTGAGACAATGAAAACAAAAACCCAACCTTGTGGCTCCCCGCTCGCCGAGGCCGACGCATCGACGTCCATGGCATCCTCGGAGGCCGGCTTAAGCGGCGCCTCGAGATCGATGGGTTTGGCCGCCTCCGCGGTCTTGTCCGCGAACTCCGTGTGGCCCGTGCGCTTGGTGTGCAGGTCCACCTCCTGCGCACAGCCCGCGGAATCAGTAAGCATCATCGAGCCCATACGCCATCGGAATCGGACCGAGAGTCCCGCCACGCGCACCGGATTGAATCTACGAGGGACGAGGCACCAAAATCCGACGGGAAATTCGGGGACAGGAAGAGAGGGGAAGGGTGGTGGGTGGGATCTTACGGTCTGGGAGCGGCATGGCTTGCCGCAGTCGGAGCAGACAAGGTTGAGGACGGCCTCGGTGGACTCGACGAAGTTGGCGTGGTTGGTGGCCTCGGCGTGCGCCTGCGCCTCCTCCACGCTCCGCAGCTGCGCGCCGCAGTCGCCGCACCGCAGCGATAGCCCCGCCATTGCCGCTACCGCCGATGACGCTTCGATCGGGTCGAGCCCCCACAGCAGATTTGGGGCGAAATCGGCTAACAGGTAGTAAGTGCTCGCTCTTTCGTCTCTTCTCGCGAGGTTTTTAGGAGTTAATGACGAGTTGGGCGAGAAAACGGGGAGACGAGAGTCGAGACGATGACGAGGCGGACGGGGGAAGTTCGCTCAGATTCGTTTCCAAACAAACGTGATACGCAGGGTTTGGTTTGGGCCACGTTGAGTTCGCGTCAAAATGTAAAAAGTTTTCAAGATTTTCTGTCACATCGTATACGTTGGTATATGTATGGAGCATTAAATATATATAAAAAAATAATTAATTACACAGTTTGTCTGTAAATATCGAGACGAATATTTTGAGTCTACTTAATCTATGATTAGACAAAGTTTGTCAAATACAAACGAAAAGTGCTACAATGCTTTTTCAAAAAGATTTCGCAAACTAAACGAGCCTTGGTTCCATTCCGTTACGTCGTGGCACATATTGTACTCTCGCACAGGTCATTCACCTCACCGTTCGTATATTTTTTATCCAGTCGTGAGAGATAGAGAAGTTATATTATATTATACTAGCAAACATGCATATGCGTTGCAATGAGAGAAAAAAATATCAAATACATTCATAGAAAATGATGATAGGAAGTGTTACATGTCTATTTATGTTTTTTCGTTTCTATGAAATTTAAGACCTCTAATTTATTTTAGGATAACCATGCATCTATAATATAAGTTAAAATAGGTAATAATATAACAATGTCCAATTAAACTTGTATCAAATTGAATAAAATAGATTTTTTTCTTTCGCAGAAAAGCATAGAAATATTTAGTTGTAAATGTATCATACTATTCATGTGTTTCTATAGTTAAATATTTAGTTTTGTTATTTTATTTTATTCGAGGACCATAAAAATCCGTAGTTGGAATATCTGATTAAAGTCGTCTAGGAGTTAGTCGTTGATGTGTCAAGAATTCTGGTGCTTGTGACAAGAGACCTCTTAATTTTTCACATAGCAACTCCCGTTGAATATTGCAGAGATATAATTATTTAGACGTGATTAGAAAATAAATTGATCAAGATATCATCTTACTGATTGATTAGTTGGACCATCGAGTAATCTAAAATTTAGTAAAATAGGTTTTGTTTTTAATCAAATCACAAAACTGCGTAAAAGGGCAATGGTTCAAAGAATAGTGTTGTGTTTTTTATTTGGTTTTACATTTATTTGAGAAAAAACAAAAACAAAACACTACAGTGAGGAGAAGATTTCGTGAAAAAATAAGACCGAGCGGATGCACAGTAGAGGAACGCGCGGGCTAGACAAAAAACTTGCAGATAAAAAAAATTAGGAACAAAAAACATCATAGCTAAAGAAAAAGATTTTGGAAAAATAAAATAGAATCAAGCGGACGTGCGGGTCAGATAAAAAAACTTGCGGACAAAAATATTAGGAACGTGAGGACTAAAGGTTGTATATTTGCCTAATTTTTACTCTTACTTTCCTTTTCTATTTAGATTAGGATTATGATTCAATATCAAACATGATCAGGTCTATTTAGATTATGATTCTAACTCGTAAGAGCACGGATTATATATATAAGTCCTGATGGAAGAAACTTTCCATTGTCCGGAGAGAGACGGACAAATAAATGGATGGACGAAAAAAAGAGCCTGAAATTTTACCTCTTTATTATTAGGTATAGATATATTCATGCAAATAGGACTCGTATTTATAAAAGGAGAAATTGGTTTCATAGTATTGAAAGATTGCGATATCCGAAAAATACTATTGAAAGTTTACCCGTCCATGAAATAGCACCGAAAGAATAACCATTATCTAAAAGTACCACTCCGTTACGTTTTGAGATAACGTTGGGAACTTCTATTGACCTCCACCCACCTGTGAAAGAAAAAAACACAGCTACTGTGTCCATGCTCCACGGCATAGCAAGTAGTAGCATGTCCAATTCTCCATCTCCATCCTCCTCACACCTGATGCGTGAGACCTCCATGACTCCACGTCCGCCATGTCCATGCTCCGCTTGCTCAACCTCCCGTGACGTCAGCGACAACAACCCCAATCCATAGGTCGTCATTTATGACCTGGTGAATGGTGACCTGCTTCTGCTAAACGGCGATGCTAAGGGCTGCGTGCACTAGGGCTTCAGACATCAGCTTGCAGCCGGTTTTGTACTCGCCGCTGTTCACCACACACAGGTACCATATTGAACCAGCGGCTCCAGGTCCTGTCTGTCACCATGTTCACGGAAGAGGGGTAGAGCTAGCTACACGGTGACGAGTTGCCACACTTGCATCCTTGTTGTCTTGCCTGGAATTCCCAATTGCAGCTCCACATCCGACCATGGTGGAAGTTGTTGTCTTGCCTGGAATTCCCAACTCCAGCTCCTCATCCGGCCATGGTGGAAGGCCTTAGGCTCACCAAGCACGTCGTCGTGTCCGACAATGGTGGGCTATCCTATCGCGCCTGCACCAGGTGATGGAGAAGGATGACACCGATGCGACGTCGCTGTAAGTAGCTGCTATCCACGGCGCCCATGGCCCTGTTGCGAATTGCGAGTGAGCCCGTGCGAGTTGTAGTACGTGCAAGGATGACAATGGCTGGGCTGCGCGTTGCCGAGTAGAAGCTAGCGTGCGTGCCACCAATGCTCATGTCTTGTCGCGTCCCCTCTGCTGTAGGTGAGCACGCCTCCCTCTGCAACCAGGGAGCAGGAGCCGCGCCTGGTGGGTCTTTGGCACAGCTCGATGTACAGATGGCCCCAGCACGACGAGCTTGACGTACAAGTGCAGCGAGACAAAACAATATGCCATAGCCAAGTCCTCGATCGGCCATCTCCATCTGAGTAGAGTCAAGCGAGGAGTGGAGAGGGCTTGGCCAACGCTTGAAATGAGGAACTGTGCAATATGCCAAGGGGATTGGTGAGAGGGTTGGAAGAGGATGACGAGTGGGACTGTCCTCTCTGAGTGAAACAGAGTGAGAATGAAAAAAAGCACACGCGATGTTGCTGCGCGGCCTTGCAGGGTGCCCGCCTTATGTTACGAATAGTTGCAAGGCAAAGGCCGATAATGATGAAATCGTGGACTCTGGTGTGTTGGCTGCTATTGCCGTTGACCATGCAAGATAGGTCGATGACCTCCAGCACGGGCTAGCGAGTGCCGGTGCCAAAATGGCACCGAGGAGCCGGCCAATCCACCACGCCTAGTGAGCCGCCACACGCCGCAGTCCAGCTGTGACGGACGGTGAGGACGAGCTACGTCAGGGGCAGTGTGCGCTCTCACAACAAGCCGAACAACACGGTGTGGAGTCCCGTGAGGCCACGATATGATTCAGACGAGGAAGGGAGGAGGCAATCGGGAGATAGAAACATAGAATGTAGGAGGACGAAAGTTCAAGATGATCGCTACTTGTTTTACAACAATGATTCAGAATCAGAGTATATTGAAACCTACCTCTTAGATGATCTTTTGTTTCACCCATGATAAGTGTGCTATAGATTCATTGAAAGAGATAGAGAGCCTAAGGGACATGCGGTCCTTATATATAGTTGGTAGGTGATGGTGCTTGTATTTTCTAGAAGAGCTTCTACTAGCGCTATTGAGTTACGACCCTGTAGATGACGTGGCCTTATGATTTGCTTGAGCTTGGCTCAGGATTAGAGTGTAGAGATACTCAAAGTTGTAGTAAAAGCCCTAACAATACACCTCTAGAAAAAATGAGATGACGTTCCAAACCTCGCCAACACTGCAGGTGCTTGCGTAGATGTTACTTTCTTTTATAGTTCACCCCTCAATCGTTGGTACTCCTCTAGGCTCTACCTCCTGCATTGTGCCAATGCCACCCTTTCAGTCTTCGCCACTGCCACCTGCTTCGTGGCCCACTGGATAGCTGACATCCTGGCCGTTGATGAGTCCCTCGAGTTCTCCATGCTCAAGGGTAAGGTTCCAAACCCTAACCTCCTCCGCTGTTCGCCTGGATGCTTTTGGTCTCTGTCTCTCACCTGATCGGGTTATTGGCTTGTTGGCGAGCCCTGCTAATGGATTGGGCTAGAATGGTTAAACAATTTGGGTTGTACTTCAACTGGCTCTGGGCTGGGATAATGGATTCAGGTGCGTTATGAGCTGGATTGGCTTGGGGTTAAGGAGGTAATGGGTTGGGCTGGTTCAGTTGGAGTTATGATTTTTCAGTTCCAAATACGTTCCCAATCCATGGGTGCTAAGGGCACCACCAATAGAGGCTAACACTCTTAGTGGTTCTAGTATAAACAAAGTGATCCACGTAGACTATAAAATGTCGAGACTACTATTCACACAATGCAAACAATCACTACATGTGGTTTGCAAAGAATTTTTTTCCTTTCATTATGTCTCACCTTTATTCACTCTCTGAAAGTTCTAGTTTGGTTTTGGTGAATTGATGAAACCCTAGCTACTAACCTATGTTCTCTAAGTGTATGTGAGATAGGTTGGTAGATATGCCAAGTGGTGGAGCAAATGGATGAAGATCATGGTGGTGATAGCCATAGTGATCAAGTGCTCGGCTTGAAAAAGAAGAAAAAGAAAAACAAAAAGCTCAAGGCAAAGGTATAAGTGGTAGGATCTTTTTAGTTTTGGTGATCGAGACACTTAGCGAGTGTGATCATATTTAGGATTGATAGCCGTACTATGAAGAGGGGTGAAACTCGTATCGAAATACGGTGGTCAAAGTGCCACTAGATGCTCTAACTCATTGCATATATATTTAGGATCTAGTGGAGTGCTAACACCACTAAAAATATTTGTAAAAATATGCTAACACATGTGCACAAGATAATACACTTGGTGGTTGGCACATTTGAGCAAAGGTGGAGAAGTTGGTGAAGTAAAGGAGTTATTTTTCACTGAAAAAACACTGACCGAACTCAGCTCTCGAGATGACCGGACTCGGAGTGGGTGTGTCCGGTCAATTGTGAAAGAAGGTGGCACGCCCAGGCTTGACTGGACAGCGACCGGACGCTGCGTAGTCATTGTGACCGGACGTGCAAGGCCTGCGTCTTGTCACATGGTGACGTACGCTAATGCAAGCCATTTTGTGAAGCAAAGAAGAGAAGGAGAGGATCGGATGCCGCTGTGCGTCTGGTTGATGGTGAGCTGACGCGTTAGGTCGGGTTTTATGCACTCGGGGAGCTCTCTGTAATCGACCTGACTCGCGGTAGCAATAGAGGACCGACATGTCCGGTCATGGTGTGGTGGCAGTGCTAGGGCGCGCGAGCAGACACGGAGGCGCACCGTCAGGTCATGGTGGGTGCATCCGGTCATCACTAACTCGCGTGGGAGATTTCGAACGTTGGAGATCGGCTGCCAACGTTCAAAGGCAGGGACACATGGCGAGGATCCCACAACCAGATGCTGGCGTGGGTGCGTCTGGTCATCCTAATCTACGCGTCCGGTCAGCCCGAAGAAGCTGAATGTGTGAGCCCAACTGCTCTATTTCCTGAGGGCTTCTATTTAAGCCCCATGGCTGGCTCTAGCTCACTCTTAGCCATTTGCATTGACATAGCAACCTTGTGAGCTTAGCCAAAGCCCTCCCACTTATCCCCATCATTGATTCATCATCTTTGTGAGATTGGGAGAGAATCCAAGTGCATTGCTTGAGTGTATGCATCTAGAGGCACTCGGTGATTGTGTTTCGCTGTGGGATTCGCTTGTTACTCTTGGTGGTTGCCGCCACCTAGATGGCTTGGAGCAGTAAGGATCGTCAAGCAGAGGTTGGTGATTGTCTCCGGCTCTAATCATGATGATTGTGAGGGGTTCTTGACCTTTTCTCGGTGAAAAGCCAAAAGGTACTCTAGTAGATTGCTCATGGCTTGTGTGATCCTCATCTTGTATTGGTTGTGTGGTACCCTATTGAGGGTTTGGCGTGTGATGCCAATTAGCGTGTGAAACCTCCAAGTGAGTGAATCGCCACAACGAGGACTAACTTGCCGATAAGCAAGCGAACCTCGGTAAAAATTCTTGTGTCATCTTATCTCCGAGGTTTTCATTAGATTTCATTGTGGTTGTTTAGCTCCATATTGTGATTGGCACACACCTCGACACGTTGGATTAATCATCGCCATCCTCTCTTGTATTACATTCCTAGTGTGTAAGCTAAGCTCTTTAGTGTAATTAGTTTTGAGAGCTAGCTTTGTCGAGTCTAGTGGTTAGTGAGGCTCTTTAGTTAGTCTTTGAGAGCTCACTAGCTTAGTATAGTGACATAGCTATTGTGTGATTAGAGACAATAGCAACTAGAATTGTGGTAGGTGGCTTGCATTTATAGTAGGCTAGCGCAACATTCGCTTCACCTCATAATTGTCTAACCACTTTGTTTATTATTGTTGTAGAAATTTTTATAGGCTATTCACCCCCTCTAGACATTAGGATCTTTCAAGTGGTATTGGAGCCGTGGTCACCGTGATTTGAGGCTTAACAACCTTCAGTGTCAAAATGGCTCAAATCAACAATACCAAGAAGCCATCCCAATTTGATGACATAAATTATCCATATTGGAAGTCAAAGATGACCACACATATCAAGTCAATAAATAGAAAGGTGTGGAAGGTGGTGGAGACCAAAATTGAGATAGAGGATCTGGAGAATCCCACCCCTGCGGAAGAAGTGTTTCTCCAAAACAATGATATTGCTCTTAGTGTCATTCATGATGCTATTGATGAGAGAACATTTGAGCCAATCAAAAACATTGAGATGGCTCATGAGGCATGGAAGAAGTTAGAGGAATCATTTGAGGGCACCAAGGCAATCAAGGGTGCAAAGGCATACATTCTTAAGGAGAAGTTTGCTAGTTTCAAGATGAAGGAAGATGAGAGTGTACCGGACATGTTAGATAGGATAAAGGTGCTTTTCAATGGTCTCAAAGTACTTGGTGAGAAGGTAGAGGACACGAATTTCTCTCATAAGTTCATGAAATGCTTACCCGCTAGATTTGGGATGTTGGTCACCTTGCTAGTGAGGACCGGTTTGGATACAATGACACCAAACCAAATCTTGGAAGATATCATGATCGATGATGCTTATAGAGATGATGATGAGAAGGAAGAAAAGAAGGAGAAGAAAGATGAGAAGAAGGATGAGAAGAAGGATGAGAAGAAGAAGAGTGTGGCATTCAAAGCCACATCATCATCAAAGGGCAAAGCCAAGCAAGATACATCTAGTGAAGATGATGACTCAAGCTTTGATGACATGGATGATGAGAAGATGGCTCTATTTGTTAAGAGATTTAGCAAGTTTATGGTGAAGAAGGGCTACCGTGCTAGAAGAAAGAAGTCTTCATCCAAGAACAAGGAAGAGTCAAGAATGTGCTTCAAGTGTGGAAGCAAGGCTTATCTTGTTGCTCAATGTCCATACAATAGCAACAATGATGATGATAACAAGAAAAGCAAGAAGAAGGATAAGAAGGATAAGAAAGAGAAGCATAAAAAGATGACCATCAAGAAGAAGAAGAAGGGTGGTTCGTATATGGTCACTTGGGATAGTGATGCTTTCTCAAATGATGATGATGATAGTGATGATGACAAGACCACCAAGAAGAAGGGTCATGCAAGCATTGCCATACAAGAGAAGCCTTCTCTCTTCGACACTCCACATGTTTCATGGCTAAGGCCACTAAGGTAAAAACTTATGATGATGGATGTGATCACGAGGAACATGATAATGAAAGTGAAAGTAAAAGTGATGATGATGAACCAACTAACGATAAACTAATTGACATGTTCAAAGATGCTAAAGAAAATTTTGACATCTGTTGACATCTCTAACACGATTACAAATAAAGGTAGGTCAAACCCTTTCTTAGCAAAGGCATTAAAAATGTTCGGGACATCTCTTAGCATTGCTTAAGCCAGGTTGTCATCCCCAACACAATATCAAAAGATGTGGTTGTACTTATGATCATAGCACTTATAAAATATGAATAAAGGTTATCCGCAAGCGCACAGATAAAATACACCCGTTGTAGCATTTCACTCAGGAAAGTTCCAGGTATTGTTATTTATAATTCTACCACTGGGAAGGCACTTGGAGGTATAAAGATTAAAAGCTATATCTTACACTTGTGATAAGAGTGTCATAAGATTAATCTTAAAACAAGGATCAATCATAATAAAGGATAATTAATAACAGATCATGGTAATTCTAAAAGGGGTTCCATCGAACATTTTCCTACTTGGGCGTGACTCTAGAAAAAATTAGAAAATAGAGACTAACTCCTAGGGTTATTCTAACTATTGGTCATTGAGCTACATCGATTAGTGTAATTACATTTAGCAATCATGGTCAGGGTAAGCTCATATTTAAACTCAAGAGACATTGCTAAGGTGGATCAGGAATAGAGCAACATATCACCCCGCAACTCAGCCTTACTAATCCTATATTCAGGGAGTGGACTACAGAGGACTCAACGAAGCTATAATAGTCACCTTCGTGATCTACCACATGGCCCAAAACCTAGGGAGCACTCATAGATAGATATTGCCTAAGCACCACGCTACACAACTCCTACCACCCACCCCTTGATCATCGGAATGAGCGCTATACGAACAAGGGTATAAACACAAAACTACTCCAACTATACTAAACATATAATCAATATAGGCAATGAACATTATAATTATGAATCTAAAATTATACCAAGTCCTATCAAGTATTCGACTCATACACAAACTAGAACAAGAACTAGAGGATCAACACAAACTAAACAAGAACATGATGAACTAGAACAACTAATTAGACAAGAATATGATGAGCTATAAGATAAACAAGATGAACTAGAAGAACAAGTAGATGAACTAGAAGATGAACACAATGAACTAAAAGACAAATAACACAAATAGATTAATAATGTTGAGTACAAGAGAGAAGTACAAGGCTGTACCTAGCCTCCTCGCGACTAGATCCGGAATCCAAGCGTTGTTTGCCTCCTCTAATTCCTATTCTTATATTCTAGCTATGCCCTAGCTGGTGGAGCTCTAGGTTATCCTTTCGAGGGACTACCCTGAACTGAACAATGATGGATGATTGATTGATTCATTGAAGGGGGGTCTGCCTCTGCTTATATAGCCCGGGGGGATGAACCACAACCCTTGGATCAAACCGACATGAAACAATGGTCAAGATGCGTCGTAGAGGTCTGTTGGAGGCCACCACGTGAAGTTGATCTCTCTTGGAGGTGGGACCAGGTCGGCCGGCCTGACATGTTGGGCCAACCAGCCCCACCTGGCATCCACCGGTCCTCTGCTTTGTTTCCGTGCCTTCTGGTGTCTTCTACGTCCTTCTAGTGCCACTTTTTGATCCGTTCACGTAATGAGTTGTGTCTTGGATGGATTCCTTCCTTCCCAGCTTCTGGATAAATCCCTGGAAAAGATTATTTTGCAAAGCTATGGAATCTTGTCGGTTTAGTCCCTGGTCTTGTAATGATGATGGTTTTAGGGTCTTCTAGAGTCTTCCGAGTCGTACCCATCGAGGACTTTCTCTCCGGTGCTCCAAATATGGCAAATGATATGTCCGTCTCGATCGTCTCGACAAGCTCTTCGTAATGGTGTGCTCAGATTCTTCACTTGAGATACTTTTATATGATGAAATACTACATATCCTGCAAGACAAGTGAGAACAACCCAACTCGTGGAACTCATTAGAATAAACCCCTATAACACTACTTTTCATATTATTTCATACCTTTTCCTGAGGTAGTTGACGGCTTAAAGGTGGAGTTAATTAACGTCAACAAACTCCCCCAAGCTTACCCTTTGCTAGTCCCTAGCAAACAGTGGTTTGGTTTAATATGATGGATCAGGACTTTCTACAATGCTTTCACACCTCAAAAGTACACAGATGTTTAAACAAAAATTCTTCTCCGAGTTAGAATAAACCATTTCAATTTCCAACTTACCCATATTACCTTCAGCTGTGGGGCTTGTAAACTTCACTTGGGTCTTGAGTAGTTGAAAAGCAGAATGATCAAGTCAAGTACTATGTCTCAAGCTCTTCGATCAACCTTTATTCTGGAGTTTTGCAAGGTTTTCAAAATAAAACTCAGAGATTCCTTCATATGATCCTTTCAAGTCTCTCAGATGTGGTTTTTATGGATTCCTCTCTAAGGCAACAATGGTGTTCTGCCTTCTCTTCTCTCAAGATTTGTGGTATTTTTGGCATAAGGCAGAGTAGCATCATACCTCCCCTCTTCTCTCCCTATAACTATCAAACTTATGTGGAGGTGAAGGTATTTCAAGGGTGTAGCATACTTACCTAGTATGTATTGCCCAATCAAAATCGGGATCCTCGGAGGGGAAATCATACCCTTAGATCATGATGTGCATGTGTGTGAACCTATATATATGTGGAATGGGTATGTATGTGGTAGTGGATATATGGTGGAACAATGGTGATAAAGGGTGTGACATGGCGAGGTTGAAAACATGGTGGAAACCTTATCTTACTTTGCTCCTTGAGGGGATACTTTCTCTTTTAAACTTTGAAGACTTTAAAGAATACTTGGGCTCGATACTCTTTCTCTTTTTCTTTTTTTTTTCTTTTTTTAACTAAAACCCAAGCTTCTTTTGCTGGTACATATCAAGAGATAACAAGGACTATTGGAGTAATTTGAATGACAATGACAAGGTTTAATGGATGAAATGGGAAAAAGGAAATATTTTTGGTTGTTCATTCCCAGGGTAGGAATAGAACATTTTTTGTGGATCTAAGTGGAAAGCATGTTGTTGCGTACTTTCAGAGTAGAAGTAGCATATTTGGGGGAGTGTACATGATCTTGATCTTGGGAGTATGATGAACCTCTCGACAAGGGTCTTACACTGGTTGATCAAACTCAATACAAAGCAAGTAGCCTATGAGCTGGTTTTCCTAGTCTAGCAAATATATAGCCGTGGTAGGAATTTAATCACTCATCATACAGGAACTCATCATGTAACAATTTTAAGTTTTCAAAAGATAAATCTCTAGAACTCTAGTATAACTAGGAACAAGATAAATAGCAGCTTAAAACCTTCTCATATCATACTCATCAAACACCTAGACTTAGATCAAGCTTTTACAACCCACAAGTTTTAGGTTTAGAGCAAATCTTCATGTCAAAACAATCATATCCTAAAACTCAGGATAATTTAAGGTTGAACACTAGGCACTTAAAAGGGATTATGGCAGAGCAACTATTCATCATTTCCATGCAAACAGATTATCCAGAGCTCAATTCCTTTAAAGACAGGTTAAACAGACTTGTATACTCTCTCTTTATTACCTAAACATTTAATAACTAATATAGATAGTAGACTCTTTTTATTTTTTTTTCTAAATTATTTATCTTTTTATTTCTTTTCTAAAATAAATCACACATAAGGAATGAAATACTTAGCTAGATACATGGGGGATGCTCTTCTCCCAAGCTAGATGTTGACGTAGTCGTTCATCTTGAATCTTGACAACGTAGATGTTCCTTGTCCCTCTGGATTTTCAAAAGTGGATGGTCGATGAAGAGGTCCTTCCAGAATGGATGAAAACTTCTGGCTAATCTTCTCATTGAATCCTGCTTAACTCAAAATAGGCAACAAAGCTCGTGGAACAGATTAAGCGTTAGTGGTAAAACCATTTATGCTTTATCCATTTTTAGAACCTTATGGACTTCCAATTATGTAATTTTCAACAAGATCTCAATATTTTTAGATTTTCTGTTTTTATATGCAGATGCAAAAATTATTTTTATGCCTCCACAGTAAACAACCGAGACTTATTCACATGGGGCTTAAGTTTTTTAGATGCAATGATATGATGCAAAATAAACTAATTTTTATTTTCTTTTTAATGCAATGGAGGAAATATAAATATGCTAAATGCTTATGACTAGATGTGAAAAAATAAATATGCTAAAGTAAAACTATGCAGGAAGATAAATATGAGGATAACTACCGATGTAACCTTTCGGCGAAGGTTCGGAGATTTAGGTCCGTCGAACCGGACCTTTTAGCTCGATTATGCACTTGAGGGGGTGTCTGAGGGGACAGAGTCCTCCCCTGATTTCTCCTCTTCTTGTTGTACCTGAGTATCTGGTGAGTCGGGAGATAGCGATTCTTCTTCTTGTGCGGGAGTGCTTAGTGGTGTTATCTCTTTCTTTTTCCATACTTTCTTGGTCTTCGGTTTCTGTGGTTCCTTGTCTAGAAGCTTCTCTTCTTCTTTTGCCTCTAAGGCAGCTTCTCCTTCAATAGCTTTCTTTTCTGATCAGCCCCTTCTTCCTTGATGACTTGCTGTCTTAGATGCTGAGAGCGGCGTCTCCTATTCCTGTTCTTCTTGGGCTTCTCATAAGTGGTATAGCTATTAAAGTAACAACATACCTTCTCCCCAGGGAAGTGAAAATGGATTTTCCCTTGCTTCATGTAGATGATCGCGCTGGTGGTATGAAGGAACGGTCTCCCTAGGATAAGGTGGACGTCATCTTCTTCACCCATGTCTAGAACCATAAAGTCGATGGGAACTTCTTGATCCCTGATCTTGACTGTTATGTCCTTGGCTATTCCTTCCAGAAAAAGGAACGATTGGTCCGCCAGCTGCAGCTGCAAATATGTTGGGCACAAGGGTCTATCACGATATAAATGTTTATATGTTACTGTAGACATGATGTTGACGCTTGAGCTAATGTTGCAGAACATCTTGTAGAAGGTACTTTCTTCGATCATACAATAGATGGTGGGTACTCTAGGATCTTCCTTCTTTTCAAGGTGTGATGGAGGAAAAACAGGGTCAATAGGTGGTTCAATAGTATTAACCATCAAGACCGATTCTTGAACAGGTTGCTTTGCTTTGCTCTTCCCCTTCTTGTTGTTGTTCTTGTTTGGAGTAGGCAAGATGCCTTCATAAATGTAGACGTTCTTCTTGACTGGAACCTTCTTTTCTAGAACCTTCCTTTCTGGAATCTTGTCAAAATCGAAGTAATCGTACGGGTGCTGAGGATGGACTCGTGTTGTGAGTGTACGATTCTTGAAGCTAAATCTCTCCTTGGTGTCTCCAATGGTGAAACAGATCTTAGCGGTGTCGGCGTAGATGATGGCTTTGGCTGTGCTGAGGAATGGTCGTCCCAAAATGATGGGTGCTCTATCATCTCCTCCTGTTTCTATCACCACAAAGTCTACTCGTAGAGTTGAGTGTCCAACTCCCACAAGAACATTTTCAAGAATGCTCTTAGGGTAGCACAATGTCTGATCTGCAAGCTATAAACACATGGTTGTGTATAACAAAGGTTGACCATGAATTTTCTCGTAGATTACCTTAGGCATAATGTTTACACTTGCTCCCAAATCACAGACGGCTTCGTTGAAAGTGTGAGCTCCGATGCGGATGATGGGTCTTCCTGGATCTCCTTTCTTTTCTGGCATGTCGTCTTCTCCCCATACTTGTCTCAGTGGTCTGGATGGTGCGACGAAGTATTCTTCTACATTGAAAATGTCTACAAGATTCGCAGTTTCTAATTCATCCGGATTCTCCAGAATCTTACCTTTTTTAGCCATAGGTACTGAAGGGGCTAGTTGAGAGATTTGTGATTCTATCATTTTATTAAAGATGAGTTGATTCTTTGTGGCAGAAGTAAAGCTATCCATTCTATTATTTATAGTTTCAAGCACTTTATCATTGAAAGCTATCTTTCTGGACATATTATCAATAACTTTATTCTGATTAACAATTATTTCTCTCAAAGGTGGTTGGTTGAAATTGTTATCTTGGTAGTTACCTAGGTAGTGAGATCTTTGTTGCTGATTCCGCCTTTGATTCTATTGGTTCCATCCTTGATTCTGTTGAGGACGATAGTTAGTGTTGTTGTTGATACAGTTGGCATCCTCTTGGACTTCAGGACAGTTGCTTCCTGCGTGGCCAGTGCCTCCACACTCTTCACAAGTCATGCGAGAATCGTGGATATGCATGACTTCCTTCTTTTGTTGATCACGTTCGTCAAGCTTCTTCATGAGCAGGTCCATCTTGGCAGACAGCATGTCCACCTCCTTGACTTGATGCATTCCTCCTCTCTTGCGTGGTTGAGTGCGTTCTTCGTTCCATCCCTAGTTCAAAGCTATCTTCTCAACAAGAGTGGTGGCTTCATGAATAGTGAGTGACAAGAACGATCCTTCAACAGCTGCATCAATATTCTCACGGGCACTTGTGGTGAGCCCATGATAAAATGTCTGCATGAGTAACCAATCCTCCATCCCATGGTGAGGGCATTCTGATATGTAATCTTGAAAGCGTTCCCATGCCTCAGGGACAGACTCATCGTACTGCTGCTGAAAAGTTGAGATCTTTGAATGTAGGGCATTGGTTTTGCATATGGGAAAGAACTTTGCTAGGAAAGCAGTGGAGCAGATATTCCATGTAGTGTTTTTCTCTCTGTTGGCGTAGAACCATTGCTTCACCCTTCCCAAGAGTGAAAATAGAAAAAGGCAGAGTATTATGGCATCTCTTTCAACTCCTTTGATGGTGAATGTGCCGTAGATCTCCAGGAAGTGTTGGAGATGGGCACTTGCATCTTCATGTGCTTTCCCACAAAACTGGTTGGCTTGCACCATGTTGATCAAGGCTGGCTTGAGCTCGAATCCTTCTTCTCCCACATTGACTGCTGGTCCAGTCCTGATGTTGGTAGTGGTTGGAGCAGAGAATTCATGGAAAGTCTTGTTAGCCATGGCTTCGAACACTGGTGTCAAATTTCTTCTTGGCTAGTCTTCTTCTGACAAAGTGGTTGGGGATTTCTTTTTCTTGAGCTTGGCTCTGGCTTGTGTAATTATCTCTTCTGGATCCTCAACGTAGTTTGTCGGACGAAGATATCTAGACATACATTTGTAACACCCCTGGTGTTACAGACTCGCTTAGCACCGTGGTTAAGGTCTAAAAGAAATTAACAAACCAAGTTTTCGTGTTTATAATTTCGAGCTCACATGAAACGATAATCGAATTGTATGTCTCATCTTCACGGAGAAGAGGAATCAAATATAGTGAGTTAATTTAATTAATGTGTAAACATGCTTGCGAAGTCCTAATATGAAAAATAAGTTGTGTTAATAGTTGGCACGAAAAACAATTTAATAAACAAATAAAAATATATAGAGGTATGTATACACTCACGTATTTCGTTTTAATAAGCATGTCGCTATAATTAAAGTATGGTATCAACTTATTCTTTTCCCAGTGTATATCTATAGATAAGTATATGTTTAAACATACAATAAATATATGCATGTGTGTATGGACATTAGTGATAAAGAAATAATGACATATTTGTAATTACATAATTATTTATATATATTGGGTAAAAGAAAAAGAAAGGAAATGGCAAAACACACGCATGTATACAACACTCATGGACGCCTATGTGCACGCCTAGCCTCGTCGCTGCCTTGCTACGCGCTGGCCTCGCAGCTAGCCTCGCCTCTGCGGCCGCGCTGCCGACGCCGTTTCTCGGCAGGCTGTCTGCACCGCTGCTGCTTGAGCCGTTGCTCGCTGGCTACCACTGCTTCATGACCGTTGCTTGCCGATCGCCGAACTGCGTCTCTGCTTACGACGTTGTCGCGTTGCCCTCCCAGTCGGGCGCTGTGCTGTTGCTGTTCCGCTCACGTGTGGGCATGTCCCTGCTGTTGGCGCCGTCACCTCAACGTCGTGTCCGCACCCCTGCAGCTCTGCGTTGCGTCTGGCCGTTGCTATGCCGCGCTGCTGTGCGTTGTTGCTATATACGCCTGCCGCGTCGCGACACCATGCGACTGCCCGCACATGGCCGTATGTAGGTGCACCGACTCAAGCCTTTATGGCTCGTTCAAGCACGACTCAACGTGCCCATGCCGCACAGCCGAGCTGCTGTTGCCGTGCTCTACTGCTCTCCCTCCCTGCTCTGCTCGATGCTGTTCGCGGTCACCATGTCAGCATCGCCCCATGTGCCTCTGCTAACGCCGCCTGCTGCCGCTGCCGCGCCACGACGCGCCCGTACTGCATCCGCATGCGCGTCCCTGGACCGCTGTGATGCCTACATCAAGGCCGAGGCCCTCTCTTTCTACTCTCACCCTTGCCCAGTTCGTCGTCTGCCTTGGCCGGCGAGCAGAGCTCCAAGCCGCCGAGTTCCCAGGCCTCTGGTCTCTCTCTCCCGCGCCCCAGCTCTAGCCCTACAGCTGGGAGCGCTGCTCCTCCACCCCCATGCTCTCGACCCCACCACTCCGGCCAAGCCGCCGCCAGAGCCGCGCCGGTGTGCGCTGGGTCAGGCGGGCGTAGGCACTGGCTGCTGCTAGCAGCCGCGTCCGGCCCTCCGCAGGCCACAGCCGCCGTGGCCGCGCGCGAGCCGAGCCAGGTCACGCCCCAGTCGCTCGCCGCCAGCCGCGGTCTCCAGCCGACCAGCCGGTCTCGATCCCCGGTCTCCGTCCGTGCGTCTGTACGTAAGGAAGAAGAGAGAGGGTGAGAAAATAAATAGAAACTCTTTACTATGTTCATTCTGTAAAAATGCTAGACTCATTGATTTACATATATGGGCTTTGTATATTTCTGTAAAATTCAGGGTTTAGAGCTAGGAATGTCCAAACGCAGTGAATCAAATTTGGTTAGCTTTGTTATAAAGTGCTCCTAAAACTTGATAAATGGAAAACTGGAGTTAGGAGTGTGATAAAAATGTGGTTCCAGTTTTGTTGGTTTTCTCTTAACAAGTGTTAACTACAAAATATAATGTTAAGCCTAGTCAAATACATTTTCTGTAACGTACTTGGTTAAGTTTGTTTAATGCTTGTTTTGATAAAGAAAATGGGAATGGGAGCTATAGGTATCAAAACTGGGTGCAACCAATTTTCATGAATTCTCGGTGACATAACCTTTGCAAGAAAAATATAAAACTTGCTGTTTGCTAAAGTTAAAAAGGCTGAACCTATTTTAATAGGTTTCATCCTTTATTGCTTGCCATTGTTGTGCTGGCTGTTATGCATGTCTAAAACTTGTGAAAATTATTTTAGATGCTAGTTAGGACATATATGAGATGCTGAAAATTTTCTAGAATTAACTATGAACAGAAAGTATATATTTTTTCCTTTTCCGTGTGTGTTTGCTAGGTAAATAGAAAAAGGTACATAAATAATTAATCTGGGGCTAAGCATTAGACTTTCTAGCATGTGTAGGATGTGTTCTAATAGTTTCTAACATAACATGACCATGTGTTCATATAAAAAAGTTTAGTTTTAGATTTATCTTGTTTTACGTGCCTTGTTGCAATTAACTTTTGTTTTTGTTGTAATAAATGAAATATAAAGCAACACTTTGGGTTCATATGACTAAATACTTGTTGGGTAAATGATGTCTTATTCAACAACTTGGGTACGTAGCTTAGTGCGTTAGAGTTAGCTCGTGAGCTTGCGAGGCGTACCGTGCTCTCCTAATTGCAATTATCGTTGTCTATTTACGTGTCTGCATTGCATCCACGAATGTCATAATAGGAGCGATAGTGGATCGCGGAGTCACCCGGAGGTAGCAGAAAAGATGGTGCCTTGATGATCGTGTCACCCTGATGGAATACTAACTTGGTTATATTTTACTCAGGCAAGCCCCGGTGCATAACCCCTATTATTCTGCACTTTATTTTATGCTTGTGCATTAAGTTTAAAGGAATTGAATGAAACCCACCTGCATATATATATATATATATATATATATATATATATATATATATATATATATATATATATATATATATATATATATATATATATATATATATATATATATATCCTATGAGTCTTACTAGTATGATAGGATCGTGTAGTGTGCTATGCTATAGGATCCCGGTAGAAGCCGAGTGATTACCTGTCACTCGCGAGAGATAGGAGATATATTCTTGTTACTATTATCATGTTACTATCACATGGAATATAAATGTATATGGATAATTAGAGACCGGGCGGAACGGGTTGGATGGACTTGGACCTAGTTGGGCAACAAAGCGGGGCTCTGGTTGCATTTGTACCGCCTGTGTCAATTAAGGACCGTTCGTTGCATGGACCCTGGTCAAGTCACAGATTTATTGTCCCGAGCATATACTTGCTTATGGGGGCGAGAAGGCTTGTTTCTCTCTTGTAATGGGTTCTGGCTCTTTCCGGACCGGCTTTTTAGGGTGGTTATATATATTGGGTTGAAGAGGTCTAAGCACCATACTGAGGCCGGGCCTGCAGTGTTGAGGGCTTAAGAGTCTGAGCTTGGACGGAGACCTGGACCCCTTGATAGGAGTGGAACAGATTGGTCTTGCTTGTGCCTGGGGTACGAGCAAGGCGTGTGTTTTCGGGGCACCCAGCTGGGCATATTGATTCGCGAATCGCCGCTTCTGCGTGACGGTACGATTTGACTACGCTCTAGCATCGTAGTAAGAACTGACGGTTGAAAGATGAAGAAATGGTTCCTTTGCTCAACCTTGCTTGATTATAGACTAGGTGCTTACATAGAAGGTTGGATAAGAAATAAAATACGGCTATTAAAAGTAAGAAATTAAGGACACACTCTTAGTGTTACTTCTCGTAAATAGAAACCCACAAGTCAAAAAGCTTTGCATAATCCTTAGAGTCTTTTTACTTCCTCCTGACGGGTAAGTCTTGCGGAGTACAATTGAGTACTTAGGGTTTGTTCTACCCTGTTGCAGGTAACAGGTGTTGATGAGCTGACACTTGTGTGTGGAAACCTCCTGGTGGGCTCAGCGAGGATTTCCTTTACGATGCGGAGTAGAGTTTATTTATTAAATCTCTCACTAAAAGTTTTACAAGGAAAATACTATTAATCTGTTATCATTTCATGCATTTAAACGTTCTTCATGTTAATGTTTAACTTGTCATTAAATGGTTTCATTTTCGCTGAACTCTGATAATGTTTTATATTCCGCTGTTATAACTACATAATGAATTACTCTGATGTTGTCCTAAAAGTGATGTAAGAAATGGTAAGGATGTTGTAAGCTTTACTCTCTCTCATTTGTGATCCGAATGTAAAAATGTGGATCTTTGAGTTCTCCCTTGCGGTGTGCTCGACGAAATTACTTAGTTTAGTGTTCTCCCTTGGGTACTTAGTGTCTAATGGAAGACAAGTACTCTTGGGAGGGCATTAGATTAGGAGATTCTGCCACAACATTACCATGTAATAAGATATTCACAAATAGACAAAAGACAGGGTAAGCTTGTTTGAGTGAAAGATCAATAGTGTGTCTCAATTATCACATGTGTAAGATTATTCCTAGATATTCAATATGTATTATTCTAAACCTCCTTTGCCTTCCCCGGCAACGACGCTAGAAATGCTTGTTGACATCTCTAACACGATTACAAATAAGGTAGGTCAAACCCTTTCTTAGCAAAGGCATTAGAAATGTTCGGGACATCTCTTAGCATTGCTTAAGCCAGGTTGTCATCCCCAACACAATATCGAAAGACGTGGTTGTACTTATGATCATAGCACTTATAAAATATGAATAAAGGTTATCCGCAAGCGCACAGATAAAATACACCAGTTGTAGCATTTCACCCAGGAAAGTTCTAGGTATCGTTATTTATAATTCTATCACTAGGAAAGCACTTGGAGGTATAAAGATTAAAAGCTATATCTTACACTTGTGATAAGAGTTTCACTAGATCAATCTCAAAACATGGATCAATCATAATAAAGGATAATTAATAACAGATCATGTAAATTCTAAAAGGGGTTCCACCGATCATTTTCCTACTTGGGCGTGACTCTAGAAAGAATTAGAAAATAGAGACTAACTCCTAGGGTTATTCTAACTATAGGTCATTGAGCTACATCGATTAGTGCAATTACATTTAGCAATCATGGTCAGGGTAACCTCATATTTATACTGAAGAGACATTGCTAAGGTGGATCAGTAACAGAGCAAGATATCACCCCGCAACTCAGCCTTACTAATCCTATATTCGGGGAGTGGACTATAGAGGACTCAATGAAGCTATAATAGTCACCTTCGCAATCTACCACATGGCCCAGAACATAGGGAGCACTCGCAGATAGATATTGCCTAAGCACCACGCTTACACAACTTCTACTACCCACCCCTTGATCATCAGAATGAGCGCTATACGAACAAGGGTATAAACACAAAACTGCTCCAACTATACTAAACATATAATCAATATAGGCAATGAACATTATAATTATGATTCTAAAATTATACCAAGTCCTATCAAGTATTCGACTCATACACAAACTAGAACAAGAACTAGAGGATCAACACAAACTAAACAATAACACGATGAACTAGATGAACTAGAACAACTAATTAGACAAGAATATGATGAAATATAAGATAAACAAGATGAACTAGAAGAACAAGTAGATGAACTAGAAGATGAACACAATGAACTAAAAGATAAATAACGCAAATAGATTAATAATGTTGAATACAAGAGAGAAGTACAGGTTGTACCTAGCCTCCTCGCAACTAGATCCGGAATCCAAGCGTTGTTTGCCTCCTCTAATTCCTATTCTTATATTCTAGCTATGCTCTAGCTGGTGGAGCTCTAGGTTATCCTTTAGAGGGACTAACTTGTACTGAACAATGATGGATGATTGATTGATTCATTCATTGAAGGGGGGTCTGCTTCTGCTTATATAGCCCGCGGGGATGAACCGCAGCCCTTGGATCAAACCGATATGAAACAATGGTCAAGATGTGTCGTAGAGGTCGGTTGGAGGCCACCACGCGAAGTTGATCTCTCTTGGAGGTGGGACCAGGCCAGCCAGCCTGACATGTGGGGCCGACCGGCCCCACCTGGCAGCTGCCGATCCTCTACTTTATTCCCGTCCCTTCTGGTGTCTTCTACGTCCTTCTAGTGCCACTTTCCAATCCGTTCACGTAATGAGTCGTGTCTTGGATGGATTCCTTCCTTCCCAGCTTCTAGATAAATCCCTGTAAAAGATTATTTCACAAAGCTATGGAATCTTATCGGTTTAGTCCCTGGTCTTGTGATGATGATGGTTATAGGGTCTTCTAGAGTCTTCCAAGTCATACCCATCGAGGACTTTCTCTCTGGTGCTCCAAATATTACAAATGATATGTCCGTCTCGATCATCTCGACAAGCTCTTCGTAATGGTGTGCTCAGATTCTTCACTTGAGATACTTTTATATGATGAAATACTGCAAATCCTGCAAGACAATTTAGAACAACACAACTCGTGGAACTCATTAGAATAAACCCCTATAACACTACTTTTCACATTATTTCAGACCTTTTCCTGAGGTAGTTGATGGCTTAAAGTTGGAGTTAATTAACGTCAACAACATCAAGAGAAGGGAATGCAAAGACTTACTTAAGGAACTAAAAACCCTTAAGCAAGCCTTTGATGAGCTCAATGCATCTCATGAGAAAGCCCATAAGAAGCTTGGCAAGGCTCACAAGAAGCTTAAAAAAGCTCATTCCTCTTTGCTTAATGAGAAAAATGTGAAGAAGCATGTTGTAACATACTAACGTGTGATAGGCTTAACATGTGATATAATTGATGAATCATTCTATAAGCCTATCATTGTTTCTTCCACTAACCCTTCTTGTAACACTTCAACTTCTATCTCATCTAGTAGTGATGATTTCACTTGTGATGTCTCACTAGTGGTTGAGAATGAGACACTCAAGGAGGTGAAAGAGCTCAATCACACCTTGGCCAAGGCCTATGGTGGTGAGGACCGCTTGCTTATGTGCTTGGGTAGCCAAAGGACATCTCTCTATAAAGAGAGATTGGGCTATATCCCCAAGAAAGGCAAGACCGTCTTTGCTAAGCACAAAACAAGTTTTATGAGGAACAATGGCCAGTATTGCAAAAGTTGCAAGCAAATTGGTCACATAGAGCAACAATGCATGAACAAGAATAAAAGTGCTAAAGTATCCTCAATTAAGTTTGATTCCTTCTATATGCTTACTAAGGGTACAAATGGAGTTTATACTAAGTTTATTGGTGCACCATGGATGGGCTCAAAGAAGAAAGTCATATGGGTGCCAAAGAGCTTGATTGCTAACCTCCAAGGACATAAGCAAATGTGGGTACCTAAAAAGAATTAATCTTATTTTGTTGGTCAATTACAAAACTGGAGCAAGGCATTGGGTTCTTGATAGTGGGTGCACTCAACACATGACCGGTAATGCAAGAATGTTCAACTCAATCAACACCAATGATAGTAATGGCTATGATAGTATCACATTTGGTGGCAATGGCAAAGGCAAGATCAAAAGACTTGGTAAGATGCAATATCGAATGACTTGAGCATATCCAATGTGTTGCTAGTAGAGAGCTTGAACTTCAACTTGCTATCCGTAGCTCCATTATGTGATCTTGGATTCAAATGCATATTTGGAGTAGATGATGTAGAGATCTTAAGTGTAGATGGCTCTAACTTGATCTTCAAATGCTTTAGATATGAGAATCTATACTTGGTTGATTTCAATGCTAAAGATGCTCAATTGTCAACATGCTTGTTCACTAAGTCTAGTATGGTTTGGTTATGGCATAGAAGGCTTGGTCATGTTGGAATGAAACAATTGAATAGATTGGTCAAGCATGACTTGGTTAAAGGCTTGAAAGATGTTGTGTTTGAGAAGGATAAACTTTGTAGCTCTTGTCAAGCCAGCAAACAAGTTGGAAACACCCATCCTAAGAAAAGCATGATGAGCACTAGTAAAGCATTTGAGTTATTACACATGGATTTATTTGGGCCAACACAATACACTAGCATCGGTGGAAACAAATATGACTTTGCGATAGTGGATGACTATACAAGATATACTTAGGTATTCTTTCTAGTGGACAAGGGTGATGTGTTTGTAACTTTTAAATCATTTATCAAGGGCATTCACAATGAGTTTGAAACAACCATCAAGATAGTTAGAAGTGACAAAGAACATAAGAATTGATGAGTTGTGTGATGACTTTGGAATTAGACATCAATTCTCGGCCAAGTACACTCCACAATCAAATGATCTTGTTGAGAGGAAGAATAGAACACTCATTAATATGGCAAGGTCTATGCTTAGTGAGTACAATGTGAGTCAATCTTTTTGGGTCGAAGCAATTAACACCGCTTGCTACTACATCAACCGATTGTATTGTCACCCATTGAAAGAGAAGACACCATGTGAGCTCTTGAATAATAAAAAGCCCAATATTGCATATTTTTAGGTCTTTGGTTGTAAATGCTATATCTTGAAGAAAGGCACTAGATTGGGTAAGTTTGAGAAGGAGCGTGATGAAGGATTCTTACTTGGATACTCAACCATAAGCAAAGCATATAGAGTTTGGAATTTGGCAAGTGGTACTCTTGAGGAGATTCATGATGTTGAATTTGGTGAAACCAAGGGTTTCCAAAATGAGAATGAGAATCTTGATGATGTTAGAGGTATTCAACTTTCAAATGCCATGAAGAACATGGATGTTAGTGAATTGTGGCCTAGGCAAGTGAATGATGAAGAAGATGATCAAGTGCAAATGCTCTCTAAGTCAAATGTGCAAGATGATACTAATCAAGCAAGTTCAATTGGCTCTCATGACAATGTGCAAGATCAACAAGTGGCTAGTACATCATCTCAACCCAATGATCAAGCAAGTGCAAGAAATCAAGTTCCAATACTCCACCCAACTAATATTGCAAGAGATCATCCATTGGACACTATAGATTGGTAAGTTTGAGAAGGAGCGTGATGAAGGATTCTTACTTGGATACTCAACCATAAGCAAAGCATATAGAGTTTGGAATTTGGCAAGTGGTACTCTTGAGGAGATTCATGATGTTGAATTTGGTGAAACCAAGGGTTTCCAAAATGAGAATGAGAATCTTGATGATGTTAGAGGTATTCAACTTTCAAATGCCATGAAGAACATGGATGTTAGTGAATTGTGGCCTAGGCAAGTGAATGATGAAGAAGATGATCAAGTGCAAATGCTCTCTAAGTCAAATGTGCAAGATGATACTAATCAAGCAAGTTCAATTGGCTCTCATGACAATGTGCAAGATCAACAAGTGGCTAGTACATCATCTCAACCCAATGATCAAGCAAGTGCAAGAAATCAAGTTCCAATACTCCACCCAACTAATATTGCAAGAGATCATCCATTGGACACTATAATTAGAGATTTCTAGAGGTGTACAAACAAGATCAAGATTGACTTTATTTTGTAAGCATTTCTCATTTGTATCATTCATTGAACCAAAAAAGATTGAAGAAACATTGAGAGATGTTGATTGGGTGAATGCTATGCATTAAGAATTGAATAACTTCACAAGAAATTAAGTATGGGAATTAGTTGAGAGACCAAAGAATCACAATGTGATTGGAACCAAATGGGTCTTTAGAAACAAGTAAGATCAAGATGGGATAGTAGTAAGGAACAAAGCAAGATTGGTAGCATAAGGTTACACTCAAGTTGAAGGTCTTGACTTTAGAGAAACCTATGCCCTGGTTGCTAGATTGGAAGCAATTAGAATCTTGCTAGCCTATGCTTGTGCCCACAACGTCAAGCTCTATCAAATGGATGTCAAGAGTGCATTTCTCAATGGCTACATAAATAAAGAAGTATATGTTGAGCAACCTCCCGGTTTTGAAAATGACAAGAAACCCAACCGTGTGTACAAGTTGAAGAAGGCATTGTATGGCTTGAAGCAAGCACCTAGAGCATGGTATGAGAGATTGAGAGATTTCTTGCTCTCCAAAGGGTTCAAGATGGGCAAGGTTGACACAACTCTTTCCACTAATAAGATTAGCCGAGACTTGTTTGTATTGTAAATCTATATTGATGATATCATATTTGGATCAACCAATCAAGACTATTGTGAAGAGTTTGGAAAGATGATGGCTAATGAGTTTGAGATGTCCATAATTAGAGAGTTGAGTTACTTCCTTGGTCTTCAAATCAAGTAATTGAAGAATGGTATATTTATGAGTCAAGGCAAGTACATCAAAGACATGCTCAAGAAGTTTGGCATGATTAATAGCAAAGCCATTAGTACACCAATGGGAACAAATATAATGGCAATTTGGATAGTGATGCAAGTGGCAATATGGTGGATCAAAAGTTGTATCGGTCTATGATTGGAAGCCTACTCTATGTGACTGCATCAAGGTTGAATGTCATGTTTAGTGTGTGCATGTGTGCAAGATTTCAAGCCTCACCAAGAGAAAGTCATTTGAAGGTTACAAAGAGAATATTGAGGTACTTGAAGCATACACAAAATATTGGTTTGTGGTATCCCAAAGGAGCAAAATTTGAGCTAATTGAATATTCCAATTCGAATTATGCGGGATGCAAAGTAGAGAGAAGAAGCACATCGGGCATATGTCAACTATTGGGAAGATCACTTATTTCATGGTCATTAAAGAAGAAAATAGTGTTCCATTATCAACCACCGAAGCTGAAGACATAGCCACCGGTAGTTGTTGTGCACAAATACTTTGGATGAAGGCCACATTGAATGACTTTAGAATCAAATTCAAGAATGTGCCATTTCTATGTGATAATGAAAGTGCTATCAAGCTCACTAACAATCCGGTTCAACATGCAAGAACAAAGCACATTGATGCCCACCACCATTTCATTAGAGATCATCAACAAAAAGGGAACAATTGTATTAAGAGTGTGGGCACCGAAGATCAACTTGCTGATATATTCACCAAGCCATTAGATGAGAAAAGGTTTTGCAAGCTAAGGAATGAGTTGAACATATTGAATTTCTCAAATTGTGTTGATGCACCCCCACTAATATGACATGCCTCTCCTTCGAGCTACGAAGGTAAAAGTTGTTTGGCATGGCATACATCTTTTGCTAAGGACATGTTTAGTGCATCTAGTCATTCCTCATGTCTTATAGGCTCATTCATGAAAATCAAATGAATTTGTTGCTTGTATGGTACCACTATTGCTTCTATGCTTGACTTGATCTAGTGGTAGCATATAACATGTTTGTGGGATTGTGAACCTAATGTTTGATCTAGAAAATGAGCTATAAGTGTTTAACTCAACATGGTATAAGATAACCCTTATTTGGAGGTGTGAAGAAGCTTGTCCTTGGATCAAACCGAGTTAAATATCTTTGGCAATTGTTCTAGATTGAACCAAATTTGGGAAAATGATCCTCACCCCATTAATTGACATTGATAATCTTGATTCCATCTAAAATTTTACCTTTGTGGCCATTGATGACAAAGGGGGAGAGAAACAAAGATATAAGTGATAAGGGGAGACTTTGACATAGGGGGAGAAATATGATAAAGTAAGGGGATCAATTAAAATTTGAGCACACAAGTAGGGGGAGCAAGCTCATGAACTTGTATGATGCATTTGAATGTGCATTCTCATACTTGCTTGCATTTGTCAAGTTTAAATTCAATTAACATGCTTGTGTGGTGTATGCTAGTTGTAGGCTTGAATGATGAAATGAAGAACTAGCATGCATAGGTTGAGTAACTAGACTTGGGTTTACATTGTGAAAACTAGACCCTTGCCTATAATGTTGATCTCACGGGGTATTCTAGTTTTTATGCTTGTCTAGTTACTAATGGTGCTAAGGATGGTATATTGGTGCACTCTGATTGGAAAAAAAAGAAAAGAAAAACAAAAAGCTCAAGGCAAAGGTATAAGTGGTAGGAGCTTTTTGGTTTGGTGATCGAGACACTTAGCGAGTGTGATCACATTTATGATTGATAGCCGTACTATTAAGAGGGGTGAAACTCGTATCAAAATACAATTGTCAAAAGTGCCACTAGATGCTCTAATTCATTGCATATGCATTTAGGATCTAGTGGAGTGCTAACACACTTAAAAATGTTTGTGAAAATATGCTAACACACATGCACAAGGTGATACACTTGGTGGTTGGCATATTTGAGTAAGGGTGGAGAAGTTGGTGAAGTAAAGGAGTTGTTTTTCACTGAAAAACATTGACCGGACTCAGCTCTCGAGATGACCGGACTCAGAGTGGGTGCGTCCGGTCAATTCTAAAAGAAGGTGGCGCTCCCGGGCTTGACTGGACAATGACCGGACGCTACACAGTCATTGTGACCGGACGCGCAGGGCCTGCGTCCGGTCACATGGTGACGTACGCTGATGCTAGCCATTTGACGAAGCAGAGAAGAGAAGGAGAGGATCGGACGCCACTGTGCGTCCGGTCGATGGTGAGCTGACGCGTCAGGTCAGGTTTTATGCGCTCGGGGAGCTCTCTGTAATCGACCTGACTCGCAGTAGCAATAGAGGATCAGCGCGTCCAGTCGTGGTGTGGTGGCAGCGCTAGGGCACGCGAGCAGACGCGGATGCGCAATGTCAGGTCATGGCGGGTGCATCCAGTCATCACTAACTCGCGCGGGAGATTTTGAATGTTGGAGATTGGTGGCCAACATTCAAAAGCAGGGACACATGGCGAGGATCCCACGATTAGACGCTGGCGTGGGTGCATCTGGTCGTCCTCATCTGCGCGTCCGGTCGGCCCGAGGAAGCTGACTGTGTGAGCCCAACGACTCTATTTCATGGGGGCTTCTATTTAAGCCCCATGGCCAGGTCTAGCTTACTCTCTTGTCCATTTGCATTGACAAAGCAACCTTGTGAGCTTAGCCAAAGCCCTCCCACTTATCTCCATCATTGATTCATTATCTTTATCAGATTGGGAGAGAATCCAAGTGCATTGCTTGAGTGTTTGCATCTAGGCACTTTGTGATTGTGTTTCGCTGCGGGATTCGCTTATTACTCTTGGTGGTTGCCGTTACCTAGACGGCTTGGAGCAGCGAGGATCGTCGAGCGGAGGTTGATGATTGTCTCCGGCTCCGATCGTGGTGATTGTGAGGGGTTCTTGACCTTTCCCCGGCGGAGAGCCAAAGGTACTCTAGTGGATTGCTTGTAGCTTGTGTGATCCTCATCTTATGTTGGTTATGCAGCACCCTATTGAGGGTTTGGTGTGTGATGCTAATTAGCGCGTGAACCTCCAACTGAGTGAATCGCTATAACGAGGACTAGCTTGCCGACAAGCAAGTGATCCTCTGTAAAAATTCTTGTGTCATCTTTGTCTCTGAGGTTTTTATTAGATTTCATTATGGTTGATTGGCTCCATATTGTGATTGGCACACACCTCGACATGTCGGTATAATCATCGCCATCCTCTCTTGTATTACATTCCTAGTGTATAAGCTAAGCTCTTTAGTGTAATTAGTTTTGAGAGCTAGCTTTCGTCGAGTCTAGTGGTTAGTGAGGCTCTTTAGTTAGTCTTTAAGAGCTCACTAACTTAGTATAGTGACATAGCCATTGTGTGATTAGAGATAACAGCAACTAGAATTGTGGTAGGTGGCTTGCATTTGTAGTAGGCTAGCTGAAAGGTCTTGATGGCTAGAGGGGGGTGAATAGCCTAATAAAACTTTCTACAAAATGTGCCAGACAAGTTGATTAGTAACAACAATTAGCGAGATGCAAGTATTGCCTAGCCTAAGGGGTGTTGCAAGCCACCTATCCAATTGATAATTCTAGTTTGGTTCACACAATCGCCACAAGACAAATCGCAAGCTAGCAAAGCTACAAAGCTACTATAACTAGAACTACAGAAGCTAGCAACTAAACAAGAGCAACAACAAGCTAAACAAGAAGATACCAAAGTAAGTACAAGAGGAGATTTGGAATGTTATACCGAGGGGCGATGATTGAGCCAACCAAAGTGAATACCAAGATAGCCAAAGAAATAATCAATCACCGGGATGAAATCCAATTGATCAAACACAATTGAGACACAAGATTTATCTCGAGGTTCATGTGCTTGCCGGCACGCTAGTCCCCGTTGTGTCCCCCTACACCATGTGGTTCAGTGGCTAATCGGTATCACACTCCAAGCCTCTCAAAAGGCGCCACAAGAACCTACCAAATGGTGAGAAGTTCTGACACGAGCAATCCACTAGAGTTGGATTTTGGCGCTCCGCCGGGGAACCACAATAACCCCTCACAACAAGCTCACCGGAGCCGGCCACGAACAATTACCAACACGTGCTAGACCTCCACCACTGCTCCAAGCCGTCTAGGTGGTGGCAACCACCAAGAGAAATAAGAAACCCGCAGCAAATGAACACCCAAGTGCCAACTAGATGCAAACTCACAAGCAAATGCACTTGAGATCACTCAATCTTGCTTTGATTAGGCAAACAAGCAAGAGAGATGAGTGGAAGGGGATGTGCTCAGCTCAAAGGAGTGCTAGAATGATCAACAAGCCAAGAGTACCTCCAAAGAGCCGGCCAACAAGTATTTATAGACATCCCCAACAAGAACTAACCGTTAGGCACTTGATTCTGCTGCAGTCGCGCTGACTGGACGTGCTGGTCGAACTGACCGGATGCGCAGGTGCGCACACCACCCATGCGCGAAGCATGACCGGATGCGTTGGTCCCGTGACCGATCGGACACGCTGGTCAAGCCGAGCAGCGCTCTAGCGAGTCAGCGACCGGACGCGCACGCTAGACGAACCGGACGCCACAGTGCTAGCGTCCGGTTGTTTCCAGTAAGCCTCCACGCGTGACCGGACGTGTTCGATTGATCGTGACCGGACGCGTGAAAGCTCTATGTTTGGTGTTGGTAATTAGTGACAATGCCCAGGTGCTAATCATGTGCTTAAGATTGTATGTAGCAAAGAATGATTAGCACATAGCATGGTGAAGCATGATGATCAAGTGTGGATGATGAAGTGCTTACCATGGTGATGGAGTTGGGTGAAGATGCAAAGCCAAATCATGGATGCTCAAGGCAAAGGTATCATGTAGGGATTTTCATTTTACATCCAAGACACCATAGAGGGTGTGGATGACATAGGATGCATAGCCGTACTATAAAGAGGGGAATTGTCGTATCAATTCTAGTCCTACATGTGCCTCTAGGTGACATTTCATTGAGCATATACATTTGGATAGAGCTAATAACGCCTCAAAAAATTAATTTTGAAAATGCTAACATACGAGCACCTGACGGTTTACACATGGTGGTGTTAGCACGTTTGCGAAGGTGTTGGAGTTGTTTTTGATCAACTTCATGAAGAGAGAAATGTTTTTCGGTGTTCTTTGGACACTATGATGGCTCTTTGAGTGGAATACTGCTTTGATCCATTGATAATTGGATCAAATGCTTTAGTGGGTTGTGTATCCCTCTGAGTAAGCTTTCCAAAATGTCCTAGATCATCGAAATCGGAGTTCAGAGCTAAGAGATATGACCGTTTTAACGCCGGGTGGTCTGCGACGGACGCTGCGACAGACGTGGCCACGGGGGCGACAGACGCGGCCTCGGGGGCGACAGACGCGGCCACAGAGGGCGACAGACGCGGCCTCGGGGGCGATAGACGCGGCAATGGAGGGCGACAGACGCGTCTGTCGGACCACCCTTGCTTCGGCTTGCAGCGGAGGTGGCGACAAACGCGGTGGTGCTGACCACTAGACGCGTCTGTCGATCGATTTCGTGAAATGGAGCTTACTGGAGTGCGCACTTCGACGTGACGGACGCTGAGGCCAAAACCGAAGGACGCGTCTATCGCTACTGTTCATGACCGTTGGATTTCGAAGCTCGTGGACACGTGGCGCGATTGTGTGTGACAGACGCGGGCACTGCGTCTGTCGGTGGTGCGACAGACGCGTTTGTCGCCCACGCAGTGAGCTCAACGGCTCTATTCAAAGGGGTACGTCTATATATTTGTGTTGGCCAGCTCTTAGCTCTCACTCTTGGACATTTGACATACTTGTGAGCACATTGAACTGAGCCAAAGCATTCCCTCTCATCCCAACTCATCTCCTTTGCATTCAATTGCGATCTTTGAGTGAGATTGAGTGATTCAAGTGCATCGATCATTGACTTGCATCTAGAGGCACTTTGGGGATTGATTTGCTATGGTTTTTCTTGTTACTCTTGGTGGTTGCCGCCACCTAGACGGCTTGGAGCAGCTTAGAGGCGTGGCAAGTGTTGGTGATTGTTCTTGGCCACCTCCCGTGATCTTGTGAGGGGTTTGCACCTTCCCCGGCAGAGTGCCACAAGGTAGCATTAGTATATTGCTCGTGTCATTGCAACTCCTAGCCATTTGGTAGGTTCTTGTGGTGCCTTTTGAGAGGCTCGGTGTGTGACCAATTAGCCACCGAACCACGTGGTTGAGGGGGACACAATGGGGACTAGCGTGCTGGCAAGCACATGAACCTCGGGATAAATCATCGTATCTTCACTTCATTGATTGTGATTGATTTGTCTCAGTTAATTGGTTATCTTGGATATTATCTTTTGGATATTGATTGGTTGGCTTAATTCATCGCCCCTCAGTGAAATCTCTCGTATCTCTAACTTGCATTACATTTCAAGTAATTGGTTGCTTGCTCTTGCTAGCTTGTTGTTGTAGCTTGTGTAGTTTTAGTTTTGTGTAACTTGCTAGTTTGTTTAGTTGTTGTTCTTGCAGTTTGACTTGTGCGGTTGAGTGAAATATATTAGAATTGTCATTTGGATAGGTGGCTTGCAAACCCCCTTTAGGCTAAGCAAAACTTGCATCACACTATTTGTTATATTGATAAACTTGTTTAGCATACTTTGTAGGGATTTTTAATAGGCTATTCACCCCCCTCTAGCCATCAAGACCTTTCAAGTGGTATCGAAGCCGTGGTCACCGTTTGCAAGGCTTAACAACCTCGGTGTAAGATGGCTCAAGTTGTGTTCAACCATGTCGGGGGCAAGCCTCCATTCTTTGATGGTGTCTCATCTTTTGATCATTGGAAAAGAAAGATGAAGCAATATCTTGGCTCTATTCATGAGAAGGTTTGGGAAGTGACACATCATGATTATGCTATCATTGATCCCGACAACCTCACCAACAATGACCGCATCAACAACCAATGCAACACTATGGCTCTCAACACTCTCTACAATGGGTTTGATGCAAAGGTCTTTGAGCAAATCAAGGATCTTGAGAAGGCAAGTGAGGTATGGACAAGGCTAGAAGAAACTTATGAGGGCACTTCAACGGTAAAGAGTGTCAAGTTCTATATGCTCAAGGACAAGTTTGCAAGCTTCAAGATGAAGGATGATGAGTCCATACCGGAGATGTTCTATAGGCTACAAGTCATTGACAATGATCTCAAGAGGCTAGGAGAAGATGTCAAGGACAAGGACTTCTCACACAAGTTCTTGATGAACTTACCTAAGAAGTTTGCTATCTTGAGGAAGATGATCCAAAGAGAGGGTTTGGACAAGGTGACTCCAAACCAAGTGCTTGGAGATGTTATGACCGATGCCCAATATGATGATGATGAAGATGAAGATTGTTGACGATAATTAACTATCATTATAAACTGTCAACTAAACATATAAAAAGGATAAAAATATGATTCCCACCTTAGAATAGGGGTTCTACTGACAATTTTCACGAGTTTTGGTGAATTGTGATTTTTAGGGATTAAATAGGAAAATGGAAGAAAAGGATATCTTCCATGAGAAGGAACCCACGCCTATCGGACTTATCTCCACGTCACGGCCACGCAAGGACATTCTAGAAGACACTAGAGGACTCCACAAGGCAGCCCACCTCGACCTGCTGCCAGGTGGGGCCGACCGGCCCTAACCCTAGGCCGGCTTGCCTCCCCCCACGTCGCCACGGCTCCTTCCTTTGCAAGCTGCCTCTACCACCTCCTATGATGCATCTCAACCCTACGTGAAGGTCAGTTTCATCCAAGGGCCACGGTTGATCCCCCAGGGCTATATAAAGCGGCCTCCAGACCCTCAGGCCTCATTCAATCTCTCCAGATCAGAACCTCCAACAGAATTAGAAATCATAGGAGAAGGATTGAAGAGCCAGCGATCAAGAAGACTAGATCTCCCTCTAGTCTTGAATTAGAACTAGAAGAGAGAGAAGAGGAGGAGATTTAGAAGTAGTTCTGGCCTGTCGGATCTTCTTCAACATCTTGTACCTGTGGATTCAAGTTCTTCAAGATCTTGCATCTAGATCTCTCTGGTAATCAACGTCTATTTTCAAGTTGTTCTTATTGTTCTTGAGGTTTGTGACTCATTTGAGTACTTTAATTCTAGTAGCGCTAGGATTAGAGGAGTTAGAGGGTGTAAGCGCGGTGCTTAGACTTGATAGCTCATGAATGTACCCTATATTTTGGATTTCAGTGGTAGTTCGCAAGGGTGACTCTTATAGCCTTGTTGATTCTTCTATAGCCCACTATCCCGTTTGTAGGACTAGCAGGATAATTTATTGGTAGGAGAATTCATACTCTGCTTATGACCTCCTATGACAATTTCTCCATCAAGAACACTATTAGCATTTCATACTTGAAGTAGAATTAGACAGCCTTAGTGATCCCCTCTACCTTCAAAATTCTCAGTCCTTGATATCTACTCAAGGATTAAAGCTTAAGACTTAAGAAGACCATACTCCGTTCCTTTGGGTTCGATATTAAAACTGGGTCATCCTGGTGAACTGCTACATCAGTAGATGTTATCTGTGCGCTTGCGGATAAAGTAGAGTGTGCATTAATTTATACCAACAAAGATGAGAAGAAGGAGATCAAGGTCAAGCAAGAGAAGACCACCGCATTCAAAGCTTCATCCTCAAAGGGCAAGAGCAAGATTGATAGTGATGATGACGATCCATTTGATGATGAGGCCATGGCCCTTCTAGTGCAAAAGATGGGTCGGTTCATGAAGAAGAAAGGCTATGGTGCAAGAAAGAGAAGAGACTTCATGAAGTCTAAGGAGGTGCTTTACTACAATTGCAATAGCCCCGATTATATAGTGGTGAAGTGTCCCTATGAAGACAAAAGATATCATAATGGGGAGTAGAAGTTGAAGAAGAATAAGGAGAAGAAAGAAAAGAAGAGTTTCACTATCAACAAGAAGAAGAAGGGTGGTGGCTATGTGGTCACTTGGGATATTGATGATTCTGATAATGATGATGAAGAAAGCTCAAGTGATGATGAGAAGCACATCCGTAGAGCATTTGCAAGCATCGCTCTCACCAACAAGCCATCGATCTTCCATGAGAAGGAACCCATGCCTATCGGACTTATCTCCACGCCACAGCCACGCAAGGACATTCTAGAAGACACCAGAGGACTCCACAAGGCGGCCCACCTCGACCTGCTGCCAGGTGGGGCCGACCGGCCCTAACCCTAGGTCGGCCGGCCTCCCCCACGCCGCCACGGCTCCTTCCTTTGCAAGCTGCCTCTACCGCCTCCTATGATGCATCTCAACCCCACGTGAAGGTCGGTTTCATCCAAGGGCCACGGTTGATCCCCTAGGGCTATATAAAGCGGCCTCCAGACCCCCAGGCCTCATTCAATCTCTCTAGATCAGAACCTCCAACAAAATTAGAAATCATAGGAGAAGGATTGAAGAGCCAACGATCAAGAAGACTAGTTCTCCCTCTAGTTTAGGAATAAAATCTAGTCTTGAATTAGAACTAGAAGAGAGAGAGAGAGAGAAGAGGAGGAGATTTAGAAGGAGCTCCTAGCCTGTCAGATCTTCTTCAACATCTTGTACCTGTGGATTCAAGTTCTTCAAGATCTTGCATCTAGATCTCTCTGGTAATCAACGTCTATTTTCAAGTTGTTCTTATTGTTCTTGAGGTTTGTGACTCATTTGAGTACTTTAATTCTAGTAGCGCTAGGATTAGAGGAGTTAGAGGGTGTAAGCGCGGTGCTTAGACTTGATAGCTCATGAATGTACCCTATATTTTGGATTTCAGTGGTAGTTCGCAAGGGTGACTCTTATAGCCTTGTTGATTCTTCTATAGCCCACTATCCCGTTTGTAGGACTAGCAGGATAATTTATTGGTAGGAGAATTCATACTCTGCTTATGACCTCCTATGACAATTTCTCCATCAAGAACACTATTAGCATTTCATACTTGAAGTAGAATTAGACAGCCTTAGTGATCCCCTCTACCTTCAAAATTCTCAATCCTTGATAGCTACTCAAGGATTAAAGCTTAAGACTTAAGAAGACCATACTCCGTTCCTTTGGGTTCGATATTAAAACTGGGTCATCCTGGTGAACTGCTACATCAGTAGATGTTATCTGTGCGCTTGCGGATAAAGTAGAGTGTGCATTAATTTATACCAACAAAGATGAGAAGAAGGAGATCAAGGTCAAGCAAGAGAAGACCACCGCATTCAAAGCTTCATCCTCAAAGGGCAAGAGCAAGATTGATAGTGATGATGATGATCCATTTGATGATGAGGCCATGGCCCTTCTAGTGTAAAAGATGGGTCGGTTCATGAAGAAGAAAGGCTATGGTGCAAGAAAGAGAAGAGACTTCATGAAGTCTAAGGAGGTGCTTTACTACAATTGCAATAGCCCCGATTATATAGTGGTGAAGTGTCCCTATAAAGACAAAATATATCATAATGGGGAGTAGAAGTTGAAGAAGAATAAGGAGAAGAAAGAAAAGAAGAGTTTCACTATCAACAAGAAGAAGAAGGGTGGTGGCTATGTGGTCACTTGGGATATTGATGATTCTGATAATGATGATGAAGAAAGCTCAAGTGATGATGAGAAGCACATCCGTAGAGCATTTGCAAGCATCGCTCTCACCAACAAGCCATCGATCTTCCATGGGAAGGAACCCATGCCTATCGGACTTATCTCCACGCCACAGCCACGCAAGGACATTCTAGAAGACACCAGAGGACTCCACAAGGTGGCCCACCTCGACCTGCTGCCAGGTGGGGCCGACCGGCCCTAACCCTAGGTCGGCCGGCCTCCCCCACGCCGCCACGGCTCCTTCCTTTGCAAGCTGCCTCTACCGCCTCCTATGATGCATCTCAACCCTACGTGAAGGTCGGTTTCATCCAAGGGCCACGGTTGATCCCCTAGGGCTATATAAAGCGGCCTCCAGACCCCCAGGCCTCATTCAATCTCTCTAGATCAGAACCTCCAACAAAATTAGAAATCATAGGAGAAGGATTGAAGAGCCAACGATCAAGAAGAAGACTAGTTCTCCCTCTAGTTTAGGAATAAAATCTAGTCTTGAATTAGAACTAGAAGAGAGAGAGAGAGAAGAGGAGGAGATTTAGAAGGAGCTCCTAGCCTGTCAGATCTTCTTCAACATCTTGTACCTATGGATTCAAGTTCTTCAAGATCTTGCATCTAGATCTCTCTGGTAATCAACGTCTATTTTCAAGTTGTTCTTATTGTTCTTGAGGTTTGTGACTCATTTGAGTACTTTAATTCTAGTAGCGCTAGGATTAGAGGAGTTAGAGGGTGTAAGCGCGGTGCTTAGACTTGATAGCTCATGAATGTACCCTATATTTTGGATTTCAGTGGTAGTTCGCAAGGGTGACTCTTATAGCCTTGTTGATTCTTCTATAGCCCACTATCCCGTTTGTAGGACTAGCAGGATAATTTATTGGTAGGAGAATTCATACTCTGCTTATGACCTCCTATGACAATTTCTCCATCAAGAACACTATTAGCATTTCATACTTGAAGTAGAATTAGACAGCCTTAGTGATCCCCTCTACCTTCAAAATTCTCAATCCTTGATAGCTACTCAAGGATTAAAGCTTAAGACTTAAGAAGACCATACTCCGTTCCTTTGGGTTCGATATTAAAACTGGGTCATCCTGGTGAACTGCTACATCAGTAGATGTTATCTGTGCGCTTGCGGATAAAGTAGAGTGTGCATTAATTTATACCAACAAAGATGAGAAGAAGGAGATCAAGGTCAAGCAAGAGAAGACCACCGCATTCAAAGCTTCATCCTCAAAGGGCAAGAGCAAGATTGATAGTGATGATGATGATCCATTTGATGATGAGGCCATGGCCCTTCTAGTGTAAAAGATGGGTCGGTTCATGAAGAAGAAAGGCTATGGTGCAAGAAAGAGAAGAGACTTCATGAAGTCTAAGGAGGTGCTTTACTACAATTGCAATAGCCCCGATTATATAGTGGTGAAGTGTCCCTATAAAGACAAAATATATCATAATGGGGAGTAGAAGTTGAAGAAGAATAAGGAGAAGAAAGAAAAGAAGAGTTTCACTATCAACAAGAAGAAGAAGGGTGGTGGCTATGTGGTCACTTGGGATATTGATGATTCTGATAATGATGATGAAGAAAGCTCAAGTGATGATGAGAAGCACATCCGTAGAGCATTTGCAAGCATCGCTCTCACCAACAAGCCATCGATCTTCCATGGGAAGGAACCCATGCCTATCGGACTTATCTCCACGCCACAGCCACGCAAGGACATTCTAGAAGACACCAGAGGACTCCACAAGGTGGCCCACCTCGACCTGCTGCCAGGTGGGGCCGACCGGCCCTAACCCTAGGTCGGCCGGCCTCCCCCACGCCGCCACGGCTCCTTCCTTTGCAAGCTGCCTCTACCGCCTCCTATGATGCATCTCAACCCTACGTGAAGGTCGGTTTCATCCAAGGGCCACGGTTGATCCCCTAGGGCTATATAAAGCGGCCTCCAGACCCCCAGGCCTCATTCAATCTCTCTAGATCAGAACCTCCAACAAAATTAGAAATCATAGGAGAAGGATTGAAGAGCCAACGATCAAGAAGAAGACTAGTTCTCCCTCTAGTTTAGGAATAAAATCTAGTCTTGAATTAGAACTAGAAGAGAGAGAGAGAGAAGAGGAGGAGATTTAGAAGGAGCTCCTAGCCTGTCAGATCTTCTTCAACATCTTGTACCTATGGATTCAAGTTCTTCAAGATCTTGCATCTAGATCTCTCTGGTAATCAACGTCTATTTTCAAGTTGTTCTTATTGTTCTTGAGGTTTGTGACTCATTTGAGTACTTTAATTCTAGTAGCGCTAGGATTAGAGGAGTTAGAGGGTGTAAGCGCGGTGCTTAGACTTGATAGCTCATGAATGTACCCTATATTTTGGATTTCAGTGGTAGTTCGCAAGGGTGACTCTTATAGCCTTGTTGATTCTTCTATAGCCCACTATCCCGTTTGTAGGACTAGCAGGATAATTTATTGGTAGGAGAATTCATACTCTGCTTATGACCTCCTATGACAATTTCTCCATCAAGAACACTATTAGCATTTCATACTTGAAGTAGAATTAGACAGCCTTAGTGATCCCCTCTACCTTCAAAATTCTCAATCCTTGATAGCTACTCAAGGATTAAAGCTTAAGACTTAAGAAGACCATACTCCGTTCCTTTGGGTTCGATATTAAAACTGGGTCATCCTGGTGAACTGCTACATCAGTAGATGTTATCTGTGCGCTTGCGGATAAAGTAGAGTGTGCATTAATTTATACCAACAAAGATGAGAAGAAGGAGATCAAGGTCAAGCAAGAGAAGACCACCGCATTCAAAGCTTCATCCTCAAAGGGCAAGAGCAAGATTGATAGTGATGATGATGATCCATTTGATGATGAGGCCATGGCCCTTCTAGTGCAAAAGATGGGTCGGTTCATGAAGAAGAAAGGCTATGGTGCAAGAAAGAGAAGAGACTTCATGAAGTCTAAGGAGGTGCTTTACTACAATTGCAATAGCCCCGATTATATAGTGGTGAAGTGTCCCTATAAAGACAAAAGATATCATAATGGGGAGTAGAAGTTGAAGAAGAATAAGGAGAAGAAAGAAAAGAAGAGTTTCACTATCAACAAGAAGAAGAAGGGTGGTGGCTATGTGGTCACTTGGGATATTGATGATTCTGATAATGATGATGAAGAAAGCTCAAGTGATGATGAGAAGCACATCCGTAGAGCATTTGCAAGCATCGCTCTCACCAACAAGCCATCGATCTTCCATGAGAAGGAACCCATGCCTATCGGACTTATCTCCACGCCACAGCCACGCAAGGACATTCTAGAAGACACCAGAGGACTCCACAAGGTGGCCCACCTCGACCTGCTGCCAGGTGGGGCCGACCGGCCCTAACCCTAGGTCGGCCGGCCTCCCCCACGCCGCCACGGCTCCTTCCTTTGCAAGCTGCCTCTACCGCCTCCTATGATGCATCTCAACCCTACGTGAAGGTCGGTTTCATCCAAGGGCCACGGTTGATCCCCTAGGGCTATATAAAGCGGCCTCCAGACCCCCAGGCCTCATTCAATCTCTCTAGATCAGAACCTCCAACAAAATTAGAAATCATAGGAGAAGGATTGAAGAGCCAACGATCAAGAAGAAGACTAGTTCTCCCTCTAGTTTAGGAATAAAATCTAGTCTTGAATTAGAACTAGAAGAGAGAGAGAGAGAAGAGGAGGAGATTTAGAAGGAGCTCCTAGCCTGTCAGATCTTCTTCAACATCTTGTACCTATGGATTCAAGTTCTTCAAGATCTTGCATCTAGATCTCTCTGGTAATCAACGTCTATTTTCAAGTTGTTCTTATTGTTCTTGAGGTTTGTGACTCATTTGAGTACTTTAATTCTAGTAGCGCTAGGATTAGAGGAGTTAGAGGGTGTAAGCGCGGTGCTTAGACTTGATAGCTCATGAATGTACCCTATATTTTGGATTTCAGTGGTAGTTCGCAAGGGTGACTCTTATAGCCTTGTTGATTCTTCTATAGCCCACTATCCCGTTTGTAGGACTAGCAGGATAATTTATTGGTAGGAGAATTCATACTCTGCTTATGACCTCCTATGACAATTTCTCCATCAAGAACACTATTAGCATTTCATACTTGAAGTAGAATTAGACAGCCTTAGTGATCCCCTCTACCTTCAAAATTCTCAGTCCTTGATAGCTACTCAAGGATTAAAGCTTAAGACTTAAGAAGACCATACTCCGTTCCTTTGGGTTCGATATTAAAACTAGGTCATCCTGGTGAACTGCTACATCAGTAGATGTTATCTGTGCGCTTGCGGATAAAGTAGAGTGTGCATTAATTTATACCAACAAAGATGAGAAGAAGGAGATCAAGGTCAAGCAAGAGAAGACCACCGCATTCAAAGCTTCATCCTCAAAGGGCAAGAGCAAGATTGATAGTGATGATGATGATCCATTTGATGATGAGGCCATGGCCCTTCTAGTGCAAAAGATGGCTCGGTTCATGAAGAAGAAAGGCTATGGTGCAAGAAAGAGAAGAGACTTCATGAAGTCAAAGGAGGTGCTTTGCTACAATTGCAATAGCCCCGATTATATAGTGGTGAAGTGTCCCTATGAAGACAAAAGATATCATAATGGGGAGTAGAAGTTGAAGAAGAATAAGAAGGAGAAGAAAGAAAAGAAGAGTTTCACTATCAACAAGAAGAAGAAGGGTGGTGGCTATGTGGTCACTTGGGATATTGATGATTCTGATAATGATGATGAAGAAAGCTCAAGTGATGATGAGAATGTGTTTGAATTCGAGGATGAATATTTTTCCAAATTTAGAAATACCTCGAATTATCACCTTATAAGGAAGCCTCAGAAATCAAAACCTTATCCCGAAGAACTTTTGCAGTTTACTGAACACGCTTTCCTTACAAAGACTACGAAAAATCTAGCTTCTGTACTAAGCCATGAATGGTTAGAAGAATCAGAACTTTCTTCTGAAGTGATTCGCCTAGATTCACCTTCCACTTCCATTCAATGCCAAATTAATCTGGAACCTTCGAAGCTCTTTATAATCCTGTTGTGGGTGTCAACATCATGTCTGCATCTTTTGCTCAAGATTTATTGAGTTACATGCCATTGACCCCAACAACAAAATTGTTAAAAAGCCCCTCAGGATATATTCTTCCTAGTTTGGGAATTTTATATGTCCTTCCTATTGTGGTAGATGGAATTCTAGTGCGTATGAGATTTTATATCTATGACATCATTGAATTCAACCTCCTGATAGGTCAACCAATCCAAAGACTTCTTCTCGAAGGTCAAACAGGGAAATTAAATATTTATCTTGGGAAAAATCTTCAAAGATCCATACCAATCATTCACTCCCTAAATACTAAGAGTGATCCATGTCCCGAGATAGATCGTATGGAAGAAATTAAGGAAGCATCCCTTGAAACTTTAGAACAACCTAAGCTTGAAGAAGATGCTGAATTCTTCATAGAGGAAGAAGATCATCCTTCTGTTCCTGATCCTTTAGACTTCCTCGAAGAACCACCTAAACCTCCCATAGAGTTAAAACCCCTACCTGCTGGCCTTAGATATGCTTTCTTAAACAATGATCCGGAATCTCCCATGATCATAAATGATAAACTTTCTCAAGAAGAGACATTTCGTCTGATCACTGTCTTAGAAAAGCATAGATCAGCTTTTGGCTATTCACTCCAAGATCTTAAGGGAATCAGCCCTGCTCTTTGCACCCATCGCATTCCTACTGATCCTAATGCTACACCTTCTAGAGAACCTCAACGAAGACTTAACAATGCGATAAGAGAGGTAGTAAAGAAAGAGGTTTTGAAACTCTTGCACGCTAGGATTATTTATCCTATGCCACACAGTGAGTGGGTGAGCCCTGTTCAAGTTGTGCCTAAGAAGGGAGGCATGACTGTAGTTAAAAATGAGAAGAATGAGTTAATTCGACAAAGAACCATCACTGGTTGGAGATTGTGTATAGATTACAGGAAACTTAATAAGGCAACAAAGAAAGATCACTTTCCGCTGCCTTTCATTGATGAAATGTTAGAACGTTTAGCAAATCACTCTTTCTTTTGTTTTCTTGATGGGTACTCTGGATATCATCAGATTCTAATCCAGCCAGATGATCAAAGCAAAACCACTTTTACATGTCTATACGGAACTTATGCTTACCGTAGAATGTCTTTTGGATTATGTAATGAATCTTCCTCTTTTCAAAGATGTATGATGTCTATATTTTTTGATATGATCGAAGAAATTATGGAAGTTTTCATGGATGATTTTTCTATCTATGGAAAAACTTTTGATGATTGTCTTGAAAATTTAGACAAGGTTTTGCAAAGATGTGAAGAAAAACACTTAGTCCTTAGTTGGGAAAAATATCATTTCATGGTTAGAGAGGAAATAGTGTTGGAACGCTTAATTTCTAAACGTGGAATTGAGGTAGATAAAGCTAAAATTGAAGTAATTAAATCACTACCTCCTCCTGTTAATGTCAAGGGGATTAGAAGTTTTCTAGGCCATGCTGGATTTTATTGTCGGTTTATTAAAAAATTTTCTTATATTGCAAGACCGCTTACAAATCTACTGGCTAAGAATGTACCCTTTGAATTTGATGATGCATGCTTGAAAGCTTTTGAAACTTTGAAACTCGCACTCACTTCTGCACCAATCATTCAACCACCGGATTGGTCTTTGCCTTTTGAAATTATGTGTGATGCAAGTGATTATGCTGTAGGAGCAGTGCTAGGACAATATAAAGATAAAAAGCATCATGCAATTGCTTATGCTAGCAAAACTTTGATAGGACCTCAACTTAATTATGCTACTACTGAAAAAGAACTCCTGACTATTGTTTTTTGATGAGGACATGACACCAACGGATACGAACATTGATTATAAGGTGCGCTTGTTTCTACATTTATATAGTAATTTTATATACAATTCACTTGGTTCCACATGTACATGTCGTTATTTTAATGTAGGTACAAATGTGTTTCAAAGTATAAGTCCATCAAAGTTGAACTTTCGGTTCGTCGGCAGCCCGATAGTGCTTTATTAGGAAGGCCATAACTCATCCATCTGGAGTGCGATCGAGGTCAATGAGCACTTGATGGAAAGATTATTTGATAAGCTTTCAAATAGATCTAGTCCCACCTCAATATCACATTGGCAAGGTTTCAAAATCATCGAGACATTCTGCCGCTATTTCTGTCGGGTTTTACGGCGTCGTCGTAGGCTTGTTATTCACACTTGGGACCTAGACCCAAGTTGGAGCATGCCCCAAGAAGATGAAGAACACCTAAGAGATTCCCAAGGACGTCCGCCTCTTTGGCCACAACCTTAGGAGGCCAGCAAAGACGTCCAAGCCAAGCCGGAGGCCCAGTCCAATTCGAGTTCGAGTCTGCCTCGGTCTTCTAGACCAGTCTGCAATAAAACAGACGCCTAGGACACATACGGACTCCGTTTTTTATGATCCACATATGGATGGAAAGATAATTTCATAAGCTAACCAATGCCTTTGGTTTGAGGCCTAAATTACATCAAAGTCAATGAGAATCATCGAAACAAGTTGATGTCCAGAATCTGTCAGGACGCTGCGTCGTCGTCTTTTGGGCTGTTTGGGCCATTTAACGTGTCGAGACTCCTTAGAGACGTAAGTGGGGGTCCTTGGACATCCCTTAGGCTTTATAATTAGTAGTCGCCACCTATGTTAGGGTTTGGGTTTTTCTTAGATTATTCTGTCCATTGACAATCGCCTTCTTTCGGTTTGCAAGACCCCAACTTTGAGTGCTTAATCATATATACACAATTGTCACTTCAATTGAGTTGCGTTTTATCTTGTTCTTGCTTGTGTTCTTCAATTCGCAGCAGGGATTAGCCTTCGTGGTAAGGTCAACCGGAATGTGACACGGTTGATAACCAGAGGAGACGTGGTGCTAAGGTTGCAGGGTTCGGGTCTTTGTGATCTGAAGCCGGATCGGTGTGTCGCTTCCGACCAAATCGATAGTTATCTTGAACCTGACGGAAGATCGAGAGTCACGATCCACATCAAGTGGTATTCAGAGCTAAGGTATACCGTCAAGTTCATATTTACCCTAGTTTAGTTGATTTTTGCCTTCGTCCCATAGTCCACAGCCATATTTGTTTCCTGTCCTATAACCATTCGCGCCATAGCCTTTGCATATTTCAGTTTCAGAGTCTGTCGTGTTGAGTTTGTGTCCTAGGTCAAGGTCTTGTTGCTGGTTTAGATTATGTTCTTTTCTAGTTTGTGTTGATCCCTCCATCCGCCGCCATCCCATATCACCATCAGTTTGCATCTTGTGTCCACTGAAACCCTGATTCGAGCAGCTTCCTTAAAACAGTCATAACTTTTGTATCCGAACTCGAAATAGGGCAAATTTTATATCTATGGAGAATGCCAGAAAATTTTAGATCCGTTTCATCCTAGACGAGCTAGGTTCATAAAAATTAGATTTGCGAAATTTGATCAGGAAAATCAAGTTTCCAGGCCCACAAGTTTTGATATGCTTTTTGGAGCACAATCCTAATTTTCTATAGGCCACATCTTTTATCCAATTGAGCTCAAATTTTTTTAGTGTTTATTGTTGTGTGCTCCTTGCTGAGAAAAATATCAAAAGAGCAAAAGCAAGGAAAAAAATTTGGACAAAAAAAGAAAAGAAAAAATAGCAAAAGAGAAGAGAAGAGATAAAAAAGGAGCACATAAGGAACACTCGATAGCTCTATTGTTTGTGGTGCCTTTTGCCTTCCGTATTTCCATTGCTATCTTTCATACTTGTTTTACTCCCTTGTGTGTCACAACTGGTGCTAGGAACACATATAGGCCAGCAACTAGGACAAGTGCTCTGAACATTTATTCAATATTGCTATCTGTTACTGAATTGTGTGCCACATATATATATTTATTCTTTGTGTGCCTTCCAAGCTCCACATATATACTCCAGATCAGTACAGAAAAAGATCCTTCCAATCTTGGTGCCACGCCCTCACAGGTATCACGAACCAGCCACCGGTTGTACCGTCTACTGCTTTGTGTTGGTAAGAACCTTATAAGAACTTGGTAAGACGTGTGAGAGTGTATTTCCACCGACACATATAATAGTTGATAGGAATTTATTTTGATTTCTAACGTTATCAAACAATGTGTTTCTGTTTAAGAGTGAATTGCAGGAAATCATGGTCTAGATGTTTACAAGGATGGACCGCATGACGAATAATCCGTCATCACATATTGACTATAATCATCAAGGTATAAGAGGTAAATTTACCATACCATCTTTTGTTAGATCTTATGATGGAGAAGCATATTTAGATTGGGAGATGACTGTAGAACAAGAATTTAATTCTCGCCTAGTTCATGAGATACATAAGGTTAAACTTGCTACTAGTGGATTCAAGGATTTTGCTCAAATCTGGTGGCGAAAATTAGCTAATTTGCATCAACAACCTCAATCATGGGATAGACTTAAAGAAGCAATGCGTGATAGTTTTGTTCCTGTTTCGTATAAACGAGATTTGCGTAAGAAATTACAGCGCTTAGAGCAGGGAGATATGTCTGTTCAAGAATATTTTGCAGAGCTTCATAAGGGCATGATTTATTGTGGGATAGAGGAGGATCTAGAGGATAATGTGTGTCGTTTTTATGGTGGATTGAGACGTGAAATTCAATATATTGTTTATTATAAAGATTTTAATACTACAAACCAGTTGTTCTAGCTAGCTATGCTTGTAAAAAAAGAATTGCAGGGACATCAACAAAAGAACCAGACCAACATTGGCGACAACCTCAACCAGGTTTTAAGAAGGGTGGAGCAAGCATTCGCGAGGATCGAGACTGCAATAAGTAGACAAGTGGTCGTTTCCCCCGCTACAGCAGCATCTTCACCACCACCTCCCACACCCACTTTGGAGCTTGGTAAAATTTTAAACTCGACTGAAATTGTACAACTTCATAAACAGAGTGTTCCTACTAAGAACAAAGAGGTTGACATTAAAAATAAAAATCACCAAGTATCTAAACTAGAAGATCCTTTTATGCTTGCTACAAAATATGATAATGTTCAAATTGGTGATGATGTGCTGAATTTGTCCTCCACTCATGCTATAATAGAGCAACATTTAGTGAACACAAAGTTCGAATTTCCTTTGTCACAAAATAATTGTTCTGATAGCGCTTGTGATAAAGAAGAGTTGGATGACAATGCTTTTATTGTACCTATGCCACAACTAGTGAATGAGCATGATGCTTTCATTTTAGGACCAAGTACTTGTTCTGAAAATAGACATTTTCTTCCAATTGCTACTGAAAAAGATGAACTGAAATTGTTGTCTTCTTTAAATACTTTGGGTTATATAGAATTTGGTACTCTGTGTGCTCTAAGTAATTTGGAAGAGAAATTTACGTTTGCTGATTTGTCACAGTTATCTAGACATACATTACACTTTTTTGAGAAATATAATAATAAAGGAGAGTATATGGTACATAGAGTTTATATTTGTTCAAATCTGAAATCTCCTTTTGTTGTGTAACAATATGGTAATTTCGAGGCCTACAATAGATATAATCATGTCATGTCAAGATCCCCAAGTTTTGTTATAAAGCAACAGGTTAAATTTCAAGAAGGGGAGCAATATTCGCTACAACCTATAATCTGTTCTCCAACTAAGCTCAAACCGAGGACAGATTGTCAAGAAGAAGAGGATGATGAGGACATGACACCAACGGATATGACCATTGATTATAAGGTGCGCTTGTTCCTACATTTATATAGTAATTTTGGATACAATTCACTTGGTTCCACATGTACATGTCGTTATTTTAATGTAGGTACAAATGTGTGTCTCAAAGTGCAAGTCCATCAAAGTTGAACTTTCGGTTTGTCGGCAGCCCGATAGTGCTTCATTGGGAAGGCCATAACTCATCCATCCGGAGTGCGATCGAGGTCAATGAGCACTTGATGGAAAGCTTATTTGATAATATTTCAAATAGATCTGGTCTCACCTCAATATCACATTGGTAAGGTTTCCAAATCATCGAGATATTCTGCCGCTATTTCTGTCGGGTGCTACGGCGTCGTCGCAGGCTTGTTATTCACTCTTGGGACCCAGGCCCAAGTTGGAGCATGCCCCAAGAAGATGGAGAACACCTAAAAGATGCCCAAGGACGTCCTCCTCCTTGGCCATCACCTTAGGAGGCCAGCAAGGACGTCCAAGCCAAGCTGGAGGCCCAGTCCAATTCGAGTTCGAGTCTGCCTCGGTCTTTTGGACCAGTATGCAATAAAACGGACGCCCAGGACACATCCGGACTCTGTTTTTTATGATCCATAGATCGATGGAAAGATAATTTCATAAGCTAACCAATGGCTTTGGTTTGAGGCCCAAATTCCATCGGAGTCAATGGAATCGTCAAAACAAGTTGACGTCCAGAATTTGTCAGGATGCTACGTCGTCGTCTTTTGGGCCATTTGGGCCATGTAACGTGTCGAGACTCCTTAGAGACGTAAGTGGGGGTCCTTGGACGCCCCTTAGGCTTTATAATCAGTAGCCACCACCTATGTTAGGGTTTGGGTTTTGCTTAGATTATTCTGTCCATTGATAGTCGCCTTCTTTCGGTTTGCGAGACCTCAACTTCGAGTGCTTAATCATATATCCGCAATTGTCACTTCAATTGAGTTACGTTTTATCTTGTTCTTGCTTGTGTTCTTCGATTTGCAGCAGGGATTAGCCTTCTTGGCGAGGTCAACCTGATTGTGACATGGTTGATAACTAGAGGAGACGTGGTGCTAAGGTTGCAGGGTTCAGGTCTTTGTGATCTGAAGCCGGATCGGTGTGTCGCTTCCGACCAAATCGATAGTTATCTTGAACCTGACGGAAGATCGGGAATCATATCCCCATCATTTTTGCTATTGATAAGTTTATATCTTACTTGCTTGGAGCTAAGGTGATTGTTTACACTGATCATGCTGCACTTAAATATTTGCTCACTAAGAAAGATGCTAAACCACGTTTGATTAGATGGATTTTACTACTCCAAGAATTTAACTTAGAAATAAAAGATAAGATGGAAGTAGAAAATTCTGTTGCTGATCACTTGTCTAGAATGCAATTTAAAGATCCACAGGAATTACCCATAAATGTTTCACTAAGGGATGACATGCTCTTTCAAGTTAACAGATCTGACCCCTGGTATGCAGACATTGTCAATTTTATAGTTGCAGGTTATGTACCACCAGGAGGGAACAAAAAGAAGCTCATTTATGAAAGTCGCATTCACCTATGAGATGTGCAGTACCTCTTCAGAGTATGCTCTGATGGGTTGCTCAGAAGGTGTGTACCAGTGGAAGAAGGACTCAAGATCATTGAACGCTGTCACTCATCACCATATGGAGGACATTATGGAGCATTCTGAACACATGCAAAAATCTGGGAAAGTGGATTCTTCTGGCCAACCATGTACCAAGATACAAAGGACTTTGTCTGGAGGTGTGGATCATGTTAGAGGCATGGTAATATCAACACCAGAGATGCCATGCCACTCACTAACAACCTTCAGATTGAGCTCTTTGATGTCTGGGGAATCGATTACATGGGGCTGTTTTCCGAAGTCAAGAAATTGCGAGTATATCTTGGTTGCGGTCGACTACGTCTCCAAATGGGTAGAAGCCTTGCCATGTCATGCTGCGAACGCTAAGAACTCTAAGAAGATGTTTGAAGAAACCATATTTCCAAGATTTGGAGTACCCAGAATGGTAATTAGTGATGGAGGAACCCACTTCATTGATAAGAACTTTCGCAAGTATCTGTCAAAACATGGGATCCTTCATAACATTGCTACTCCTTATCACCCCCAGATAAGTGGCAGGCAGAAACATCGAATAAGCAAATTAAGAATATTCCATAGAAGACAGTCAACGAGATGGGAACGATGTGGAAAGATAAGCTTCCTGATGCACTGTGGGCCTACCGCACAGCCTACAAGACACCATTAGGAATGTCCCCCTATCAAATAGTCTACGGAAAGACTTGTCACTTACCAGTAGAGCTTGAATTCAAGGCCCATTGGGCGATCAAGAGATGGAACATGGATTTAGAAGCCGTAGGAGTTAGAAGAAAAATGCAACTCTCAGAACTCGATGAATGGCGTGAACGAGCATACCACAATGCAAAGATTTACAAAGAAAGAACCAAAAGGTGGCATGACAAAAGATTCAAGAAGAAGAGTTTCACTCCAGGAGACAAGGTACTAGTTTTTAATTCTAGGGTAAAGCTATTCGGACATGGAAAGCTACGAAGCAAGTGGGAAGGACCTTTCACGGTTCTGGCAACTTCATCACATGGAGCAGTAACACTTCAAAATGACGAAGGTACATTATTCAAGGTAAATGGACAACGCCTTAAAATTTTTCTAGAATCTGACAAAAGTCTTGAGGAGTTGGATGTCATCCAATTCCTCATTTTTCCTTAAATATTACATATCTACCACCTCCGATATGTTTTGTACACCAAGGGATAGTTTTTAGAGGTTAGTTAAGAGTTATTAGGCGCCACAAGAAAGTTGGTCACGGGATCTCCTGAGGACAGGCCGATCAGCCCCACCCCCAGGCCGACCGGCCCCCTCTGGGCATGGTTCGCCCCGCGTCGCCTCTCGAGTCCCTTCTTATCTTATCCTCTTGATAGTTATGCAGCTGTGATCTATGAATTTTTCGTCCCTTGTACCGAAGCCATCCAATCTAGATTGAACCCTTCTGCAAGCTGATCCGGACTATAAAACCAGGCCCCTGCCTGCCCCTAGACTCATAACTTTCCATCTACGAAGCCTGCAACCAGCAGCGAAGCTTTCTTCCTCCTCCAATGGCCAGCCAACGCAGCAACAACTCCAATGAGTGCAACTCCAACAACAGATCAATGGCTCTCGCCATTGTTCCACCAAAACTGCTTGTTGTTGTTCCGCCAAAGCCTCTTGCCACCATGCCATCAAAGGAGATCATCCTTGCATCCTCAGGAACTCAGCGGGAGCACCCTCCGCAACAATCTTTCTACACCCGCGAAGTTTCTACGCTTAGGCTAGAGCCACCTCCTCCATGCCACACTGTCGTAGACAGATCTCGCCAGTTCAACGTGTCTAAAGAAATTGCTCTTCTTCCTCCTAAGCCCAATGAGACGCTGACGGGGTTGAAGACCAACAAGTTTGGAGATGTAACCTGCGCCAAATACAAATCTACCACTCCTCGTCCTGCTTTCGAAGGAGTTAGAGCCAACCCAAATCAGATTTGTGTCACTCCTCCTACGAAGAGATCTTCATCGTCTTCTTCCTCTTCTCGTGAGCCTAAGCAGCCTAGAGTTACCACAGTGCAGCTGGAGAAGATGATAGAAGAGCAAGGGATGGAGATAGAAGATCAAAAAGAGTAGCTACAAGAACAGGAGAAGAGGATATATGATCAAGAGAAGATGATAAACTCCTTAGATAGAAGGCTAGGTGAGCGGTGGCAACTGCTCACCCGATTGAGAGAATCTAGCTCTGTGACTGATCAAACTATCGAGCAGACTCGAGGCCTAATGGCTACGCTAGCTGACATGATAGGGAAGTCTAATGCTAGGATCGATAAGCTAGTCATCAGGCAGAAAAGCACTAAAACTCTTGCAAACACTCTATGCCATAGACTTGATGAGTTAGAGAAAGATGAAGAATAGAGAGAGTATGAGTTAGTAAATTGATAAGGCACAGAGTCATTTGAGTGTGAGAGTTTTATTAAAAGTGAGATTTATTATTTAGAGTTATCAAGTTGTTATAGTGTGAGAGTTCTATTATTAGCTAGATATGTAATAAGTGCCTTAAATGATATCAATAAAGTTTTATTAGAGTCAAGTGTTTTCTCTCTTTATTATTATTTGGAATATTTTGTCTTGTCTCCACATGTTGCGCTTGAAAGAAAACAGGAAATAAGTGTGGGGGAAGACCACAGGATTACCAGAGAAGATTAGGTCGCGAAAATAAAAGAACACAGAAGCAAACGTCGCCAAGACCTCACACAATGAAGCGGGCCTCCACTGGGCCTCAGCCCAGGCCGACCGGCCCCCTATCGCCATGCCTTGCCTCCTCCTTCGTCCACGGTACGGTACACATTCCATATATTTTATTTTTCACTATTTAATCTTCTGTTTTGAATTAAATTAAGAATTCCCTGAATAAACACCTGATCTATTAATCCTGATTAAAGGAATAAATTACTTTGATATAATTTAAAGATAGACTCACACAACACTTTTCCTAGAAGCCTTGTTACTGTTGGGAACCTTTTTAGGGACCCCGCATTGCTTAAGTTGTGGGATATGAGATAGTAGAATAAGAGAACCTAAATCTTTAAGTCTTGTTCTTAGAGAACTTTTATTTTTAAACTTGCAAAATTAATAGTTTTACTTCTCCTTTGTAGTTGGGTAATATCCTACCAAAGCCTTACATGATAAATTTTTAAGACCAGCTTATAAGCCTTTTATTTTTGTATTGAGTTTTGTCAAACCTTGTTGACCTGTGTCGAGAGATTTTTCATGCTCCCAAGATCAAGATCACTTACACTCCACATACATCTGCTATTCCTACACTAGGAGTACGCAAAAACATGCCTTACCATTCAAAAATATTTTATAGGTTGAATAAATGCTCCAAGTTCTTTGATCAATATCTATCTATAAGTTTTCTGTTACAGGCAAAAAAAAGACTTGGGCTATGCAAAAATAAAAGAAAAATAAAAAGATAGGCAAGTACTTAGAAAAAAAGAGAAAGAAGAAGAAAAACAATGATAGCCCATGATCTTAAAAGCCTCTATATAATTTTTTAATTCTTCAAAACAGAGAGATATACACTCAAAGGAGCAAAGTAGAAATAAGTTAGCCACTATATACCGCACACATGCACATCTTGATCTAAGAGTATGACAATTCCCTCTGTGGGTCCGAGTTTTGACCTAGCAATAAATGCAAGGTAAAAGTGCTACATCCTTGATCATACCTTTCACTCCAGATGCAGCTTTTAGAGATAGGATGTTTTAAGGCACCAGTCATTTATGCCTTGGAGAGGATTCCATAAATACTACATATGAGTGACTTGAGTGAGCTACATAGGGAGAAGGTGAACTATGCTTTTGTTTTAAACTTGTGCAAAAATCTCCAATTGACTTGACTGACAGGAAGAAGGTGATCAAATTCAAGTTGTTCTGTTCTTCAACTACCCAAAGTGTTGTGGTAGACACATTGAATCCCATAGTATAGGTATGACTACGAGAGGTCTAGTGTTGATGTCTTATCTTAAAGTTATGTCTTGAGGTAATTCAACCTTTACCCGAGAACGAGCAAAGACTAAGTGTGGGGGAGTTGTTGACGGTAATTAACTATCATTATAAACCATCAACTAAACATATAAACAGGACAAAAATATGATTCCCACCTTAGAATAGGGGTTCTACTGACAATTTCCATGAGTTTTGGTGAATTGAGATTTTTCAGGGATTAAACAGGAAAATGCAGGAAAAGGATATCTTCCATGAGAAGGAACCCATGCCTATCGGACTTATCTCCACGCCATAGCCACGCAAGGACATTCTAGAAGACACCAGAGGACTCCACAAGGCGGCCCACCTCGACCTGCTGCCATGTGGGGCCGACCGGCCCTAACCCTAGGTCGGCCGGCCTCCCCCACGCTGCCACGGCTCCTTCCTTTGCAAGCTGCCTCCTATGATGCATCTCAACCCTACGTGAAGGTCGGTTTCATCCAAGGGCCACGGTTGATCCCCTAGGGCTATATAAAGCGGCCTCCAGACCCCCAGGCCTCATTCAATCTCTCTAGATCAGAACCTCCAACAAAATTAGAAATCATAGGAGAAGGATTGAAGAGCCAACGATCAAGAAGAAGACTAGTTCTCCCTCTAGTTTAGGAATAAAATCTAGTCTTGAATTAGAACTAGAAGAGAGAGAGAGAAGAGGAGGAGATTTAGAAGGAGCTCCCAGCCTGTCAGATCTTCTTCAACATCTTGTACCTGTGGATTCAAGTTCTTCAAGATCTTGCATCTAGATCTCTCTGGTAATCAACGTCTATTTTCAAGTTGTTCTTATTGTTCTTGAGGTTTGTGACTCATTTGAGTACTTTAATTCTAGTAGCGCTAGGATTAGAGGAGTTAGAGGGTGTAAGCGCGCTGCTTAGACTTGATAGCTCATGAATGTATCCTATATTTCGGATTTCAGTGGTAGTTCGCAAGGGTGACTCTTATAGCCTTGTTGATTCTTCTATAGCCCACTATCCCGTTTGTAGGACTAGCAGGATAATTTATTGGTAGGAGAATTCATACTCTGCTTATGACCTCCTATGACAATTTCTCCATCAAGAACACTATTAGCATTTCATACTTGAAGTAGAATTAGACAGCCTTAGTGATCCCCTCTACCTTCAAAATTCTCAGTCCTTGATAGCTACTCAAGGATTAAAGCTTAAGACTTAAGAAGACCATACTCCGTTCCTTTGGGTTCGATATTAAAACTGGGTCATCCTGGTGAACTGCTACATCAGTAGATGTTATCTGTGCGCTTGCGGATAAAGTAGAGTGTGCATTAATTTATACCAACAAAGATGAGAAGAAGGAGATCAAGGTCAAGCAAGAGAAGACCACCGCATTCAAAGCTTCATCCTCAAAGGGCAAGAGCAAGATTGATAGTGATGATGATGATCCATTTGATGATGAGGCCATGGCCCTTCTAGTGCAAAAGATGGGTCGGTTCATGAAGAAGAAAGGCTATGGTGCAAGAAAGAGAAGAGACTTCATGAAGTCTAAGGAGGTGCTTTACTACAATTGCAATAGCCCCGATTATATAGTGGTGAAGTGTCCCTATGAAGACAAAAGATATCATAATGGGGAGTAGAAGTTGAAGAAGAATAAGGAGAAGAAAGAAAAGAAGAGTTTCACTATCAACAAGAAGAAGAAGGGTGGTGGCTATGTGGTCACTTGGGATATTGATGATTCTGATAATGATGATGAAGAAAGCTCAAGTGATGATGAGAAGCACATCTGTAGAGCATTTGCAAGCATCGCTCTCACCAACAAGCCATCGATCTTTGACACTACATCGACATGCCTTATGGCCAAACCCACTAAGGTAAAATATGATGATAATGATGATGATTCTTGTGATGATGATGGTTGTAGGAGTGATGATGATGATGATGAGAACTACTCTAAGGATGATCTTGTGGACATCATTGACCAAATGAGCAAGGGCTACAAGAGGCTACACAAGAAGAGCAAGACGTTTGAGAAAGAGCTCATTGCAAAGAGCAATGAGAACAAGGCTTTGATGGAGGAACTTGAGGACCTCAAGAAGAGCAAGGAGTGCAAAGGATTAGAACAAGATCTTAAAGCTCTTGGAAATCCTTTGATGAGTTCAAAGCTTCTCGTGAGTGTCTAAAGGAAGACCACGAGGATCTTGAGATTGCTCACACTAGGCTTAAAGAAACCCACTCCACTCTACTTGAGCTTGTCAAGGAGAAGGACATCATGCTAGAGAAGCTCAAGAAGAAGGCCATGGAGGAGAAAGTCATTGTGACTTGTGATATTGGACTAACATGTGATCTTATTGATGATTCTATTATTGTTGAGTCCACTAACCCTTCTTGTAGCACATTCACTTCTACCTCTACTACTAGTGATGCCTCACTTGTAGTTGAGAATGAGAACCTCAAGAAGGAGGTCAATGAGCTCACTCGTGCCTTAGGCAATGCCTATGGTGGAGATGCCCGCTTGCTAAAGTGCTTGGGTAGCCAAAGGTTCTCTCTCAATAAAGAGGGATTGGGCTATACCCCCAAGAAAGGCAAGGCAGCCTTTGCTACTCCAAAGCCTAGCTTTGTGAAGGGCAATGGTCGATTTTGCAATAGATGCAAGTAAGTTGGGCATGTAGAGCATAATTGCACTAAAATAAACAAGAACAAGTTAAATGCTAATGTGACTCGCATTCCTTTTAATTCTTGTTATGTTCTTACCAAGGGTGAGAAGGGTGTGCAAGCTAAGTTTGTTGGTACACCAATTGTGGGTCCAAAGAAGAAGGCCATTTGGGTACCAAAGAGCTTAGTTACTAACCTCCAAGGACCCAAGTAAGTATGGGTACCTAAAAGATATTAATTTGTTTTGTAGGTAAATTACAAGGCCGGAGGAAGGCATTGGGTGCTTGATAGTGGGTGCTCTCAACATATGACTGGTGATGCAAGAATGTTCAACTCTCTCAAATCAAATGATAGTGACATTGATAGTATCACAATTGGTGACAATAGCAAGGGTGATGTGAAGGCTCTTGGAAGGATTGCAATCTCAAATGATCATAGCATTTCCAATGTGCTCCTAGTTGAAAAGTTGAACTTTAATCTTCTCTCGGTTGCTCAATTGTATGATCTAGGTGTCAAGTGTATCTTTGGTGTTGATGATGTGGAGATAGTTAGTGTTGATGGCTCTAACTTGATCTTCAAAAGTTTTAGATATGAGAATCTATACTTGGTTGATTTTAATGCTAGTGACACTCAACTTTTAACATGCTTGCTCACCAAATCAAGTATGGGTTGGTTATGGCATAGAAGACTTGGTCATGTTGGCATGAAGCAAGCAATTGAACAAGTTAGTGAAGCATGACTTAGTTAGAGGCTTGAAGGATGTCACATTTGAGAAAGATAAGTTGTGTAGTGCATGTCAATCCAGAAAGCAAGCATGCAACACTCATCTATTAAAGAGTATTATGAGTACTTCCAAGGCATTTGAGTTGTTGCACATGGATCTATTTGGGCCAACTACATAAACAAGCATTGGTGGCAACAAGTATGGCTTTGTGATTGTGGATGATTTCACTAGATACACATGGGTATTCTTTCTTGTGGACAAGAGTGATGTATTTGACATATTCAAGAAGTTCATCAAGAGAGTGCAAAATAAGTTTGAGACCACAATCAAGAAAGTGAGAAGTGACAATAGAAGTGAGTTTAGAAACACAAGAGTTGACGAGCTATGTGATGAGCTTGGAATCAAGCATCAATTTTCGGCCAAGTATACACCTCAACCTAATGGCTTAGTTGAGAGGAAGAATAGAACCTTGATTGATATGGTAAGATCAATGTTGAATGAGTATAATGTGAGTCACTCTTTTTGGGCCAAAGCAATCAACATGGCTTGCTTCTATAGCAACCGCCTCTATTGCCACAAGTTCTTAGAGAAAACACCATATGAGATCTTGAATGGAAGAAAGCCCAACATTGCATACTTTCGGGTATTTGGTTGCAAATGCTACATCTTGAAGAAGGACACTAGATTGAGCAAGTTTGAGAAGAAATGTGATGAAGGCTTTCTACTTGGCTACTCAACTTCAAGCAAAGCTTATAGAGTTTGAAATTTGGCTAGTGGACAACTTGAAGAAGTACATGATGTTGAGTTTGATGAAACAAATGGATCTCAAGATAAAGAAGAAAACTTGAATGATGTGAGAGGAACTCAATTGAGTAATGCTATGAAGGAAATGGATATTGGTGATATTAGGCCAAAGCAAGTGATTGATGTGGATGACAACAAAGATCAAGTGCTCCAAAGTCCAATTACACAAGCTAGTGGCTCTCTAATGCAAAATCAAGTTAGTACATCATCTCAAGTGCAACAAGATCAACAAGTGGCTAGTTCATCATCTCCAACTCATGATCAATATCAACATCCAAGCAATCAAGTCCAAATGCTTTAACCAACTAACATTGCAAGAGATCATCCATTGGATTCTATCATTGGTGACATTCAAAGAGGAGTTCAAACTAGATCAAGATTGACATCATTTTGTGCACACTCTTCTTTTGTGTCAATGGAAGAACCTAAGGATATTGATAAAGCATTGAGAGATCCAGATTGGGTAAATGCAATGCATGAAGAGCTCAATAACTTCAAGAGAAATGAAGTATGGTTACTAGTTGAGAGACCTAGTGATCACAATGTCATTGGAACAAGATGGGTCTTTCGCAACAAGCAAGATCAAGATGGGATAGTAGTAAGGAACAAAGCAAGACTAGTGGCTCAAGGTTACACACAAATAGAGGGTCTTGACTTTGGTGAAACATATGCCCCGGTTGCAAGATTAGAAGTAATTAGGATCTTACTTGCCTATGTTTGTGCTCACAATATCAAGCTATATCAAATAGATGTGAAGAGTACATTTCTAAATGGGTACATCCAAGAGGAAGTGTATGTGGAGAAACCTCCCGGTTTTGAAGATGACAAGAAACCCAACCATGTATACAAGTTGAGGAAGGCTTTGTATGGATTGAAACAAGCGCCTAGAGCATGGTATGAAAGATTAAGAGATTTCTTGCTATCCAAAGGATTTGTCATGGGCAAAGTGGATACTACTCTCTTTACCAAAAAGATTGAGAAAGACTTGTTTGTGTTGCAAATATATATTGATGATATCATATTTGGATCAACCAATCAAGATTATTGTGATGAGTTTGGGAAGATGATGGCAAAGGAGTTCGAAATGTCAATGATTGGTGAACTTAGCTTCTTCCTTGGACTTCAAATCAAGCAAATGAAGGAAGGAACATTTGTGAGCCAAACCAAATACATAAACGATATGTTAAAGAAGTTTGGCATGGAAGATGCAAAAGGAATCACTACTCCAATGAGCACTAGTGGAAGCTTGGATAGTGACAAGAGTGGCAACATGGTGGATCAAAAGCTATATAGATCAATGATTGGTAGCCTACTCTATGTAATGGCATCAAGGCCCGATGTGATGTTTAGTGTATGCATGTGTGCAAGATTTCAAGCCTCGCCAAGAGAGAGTCATTTGAAGGCAACAAAGAGAATATTGAGGTGCTTAAAGCATACACAAGATGTTGGATTGTGGTATCCCAAAGGTGCAAGCTTTGAGCTAGTTGGATATTCGGATTCCGACTATGCCGGTGACAAAGTTGAGAGAAAGAGCACCTCCGGGACTTGTCAATTGTTAGAAAGATCACTTGTCTCATGGTCATCCAAGAAGCAAAATAGTATTGCACTATCTACCGCCGAGGCCGAATACATCGCCGCGGGTAGTTGTTATGCACAAATCTTGTGGATGAAGGCCACATTGAAGGATTTTAGAATCAATTTCAAGAATGTGCCATTGCTATGTGACAATGAAAGTGCCATGAAGCTTACCAACAATCCGGTTCAACATCAAAGAACAAAGCATATTGATGTTCGTCATCATTTCATTAGAGATCATCAACAAAAGGGTGACATTGCTATTGAGAGTGTGGGCACCGAAGATCAATTAGCTGATCTATTCACCAAGCCACTTGATGAGAAGAGATTCCACAAGCTAAAGAATGAGTTGAACATACTTGACTTCTCCAACATGAGTTGATGCACCCCAATGATATGACATGCCTCTCCTTCGAGCCCCAAGGTACAATTGGTTGACATCTCATACATTCTATGCTAAGGACTTGTTTAGTACATCTAGTCATAATTTACATGTTCTAGGATCATTCATGAAAATCAAATGAATTTGAAGTGTATATGGTGCCACTATTGTTTCCATGACTTGTATGATCTAGTGGTAGCATATAACTTATTTGAGTAGCTTGTGATCCTAAGTGTTTAATCTAGAGAACTTGTCTAAATATTTACTTCAACATGGTGCATGATAACCCTTCTAGTGAGGTGTGAAGAAGATTGCCCTTGGATCAAACCGAAGCATTTTTATTTATGCAAGCAATCTAGGTTGAATCACAAACTTGATCCTTACCCCATAATATGACATGATAATCTATCTAAAATTAGTCCCTTGTGGTCATTGGTGCCAAAGCGGGAGAAAATGTTGTTCACAAAGATAGATTCTAAAGGGGAGAAAATGATAAAAGAAGGGGGTCAACTAAAATTTTGAGCACACAAGTAGGGGGAGCAAGCTCTTAAACATGAATGTTGCATTTCTTTGTGCACTTCATATGTATGATGCATAGTTATGTATTTCTTTTTCTCCGATACATTGCTTGTGTGATGTTTTGCTAGTATACAATTGAATGATGTATTGAAGTACTAGCATGCATAGGTGTTAGCTAGATATGTGCTTATTTTTGGTTCTTTAGCTTTTCTAGAAACCTCCTTATAATGTTGATCTCACGGGGTATGTAGTTGTTTTATGTTTGCATGTGGTATCTAGCTACACAAGGTGCTAAGATGGTGTTTATCGCTACTCCGATGGTATCACGCTTCAAAGGTCTATAATCTAAAACACTTAGCACCAATTGATAGTCAATGCTCCTATATTTTCCTATCTAAACATGTATGCTTCCTAAATCCAAACATATAACATACATGTAGGGGGAGCCATTGCTATCAACTTGAATTCATGATCACTTGTCCATATTTCTTACATATGGTAACATATTTGGACAATGTGATATGAGTTCAAATCAAAATTTTATCACAACATCTTTGTGGAAGGGTTGTCACCAATTACCTAATAAGGGGGAGATTGAAAGCTCTATGTTTGGTGTTGGTAATTAGTGACAATGCCCAGGTGCTAATCATGTGCTTAAGATTGTATATAGCAAAGAATGATTAGCACATAGCATGGTGAAGCATGATGATCAAGTGTGGATGATGAAGTGCTTACCATGGTGATGGAGTTGGATGAAGATGCAAAGCCAAATCATGGATGCTCAAGGCAAAGGTATCATGTAGGGATTTTCATTTTACATCCAAGACACCATAGAGGGTGTGGATGACATAGGATACATAGCCATACTATAAAGAGGGGAATTGTCGTATCAATTCAAGTCGGAAAAAGTCTACTTAACCCCATGAACTATCAGCTAGTGTCTAACCTACACCCCTAACTATAAAACCGTCTGTTTTACACCCTGAACTTTTCAAAACCGTTCAAATTACACCCTGGAGCGGTTTTGGACGGCGGTTTTGCTACAGTAACCATGGTTTTGCTACAGTGACGGCGGTTTTGACTTTTTCTTTTTCTATTTATTTCCGTTGAATCTTTGAAAAATCATAGTAAATCATAGAAAAATTATAAAATAGAAAATCTAATTTTGTTGGACTCCATATGAGTAGTTCTACACAATGAACATATAATATAGTATGTTTTAGTATAATTTTTTCCTGTAGCTTTAAATTAGTTAGAAAATCAAATTTTGTCTGTAATTAATTGGAATAATTCATAGCTATAGCTTCTATAGTCCAATTGTGGTGAAATTTTTATGATGGGGTTATTATTATATTCTTGAACTATAGTAAAAATTTCATACTCATTGGATCATATATAACTTAGTTATAGATTTATTTAGGTTTATGTTTAGGTTTATGCTTGTTAAATATAAATAAATCTATAACTAAATTATACATGATCCAATCAGTATGAAATTTTTATTATAGTTCAAGAATATAATAATAACCCTATCATAAAAATTTTACCACAATTGGACTATAGAAGCTATAGCTATGAATTATTTTAATTAATTACAGACAAAATTTGATTTTCTAACTAATTTAAAGCTACAGAAAAAAAATTATACTAAAACATACTATATTATATGTTCATTGTGTAGATCTACTCATGTGGAGTCCAACAAAATTAGATTTTCTATTTTATGATTTTTCTGTGATTTACTATGATTTTTCAAAGATTCAGCGGAAATAAATAGAAAAAGAAAAAGTCAAAACAACCGTCACTGTAGCAAAACCATGGTCACTGTAGCAAAACCACCGTCCAAAACCACTCCAGGGTGTAATTTGAACGGTTTTAAAAAGTTTAGGGTGTAAAACAGACGGTTTTATAGTTAAGGGTGTAGGTTAGACACTAGCTGATAGTTCAGGGGGTTAAGTAGACTTTTTTCCAATTCTAGTCCTACATGTGCCTCTAGGTGACATTTCATTGAGCATATGCATTTGGATAGAGCTAATAACGCCTCGAAAAATTAATTGTGAAAATGCTAACACACGAGCACCTGACGGTTTACACATGGTGGTGTTAGCACGTTTGCGAAGGCGTTGGAGTTGTTTTTGATCAACTTCATGAAGAGAGAAATGTTTTTCGGTGTTCTTTGGATACTATGATGGCTCTTTGAGTGGAATACTACTTTGACCCATTGATAATTGGATCAAATGCTTTAGTGGGTTGTGTAGCCCTCTGAGTAAGCTTTCCAAAATGTCTAAGATCATCGAAATCGGAGTTCAGAGCTAAGAGATATGACCGTTTTAGCGTCGGGTGGCCTGCGACGGACGCTGCGACAGACGCGGCCACGGAGGCGACAGACGCGGCCTCAGGGGCGACAGACGCGGCCACAGGGGCGACAGACGCGGCCATGGAGGGTGATAGACGCGGCCTCAGGGGCGACAGACGCGCCCACGGGGGGCGACAGACGCGTCTGTCGGACCACCCTTGCTTCGGCTTGCAGCGGAGGTGGCGACAGACACGGTGGTGCTGAGCACCAGATGCATCTGTCGATCGATTTCGTGAAATGGAGCTTACTAGAGTGCGCAGTTCAACGCGACGGACGATAAGGCCAAAACCGAAGGACGCGTCTGTCGCTACTGTTCATGACCGTTGGATTTCGAAGCTCGTGGACACGTGGCGCGATTGTGTGCGACAGACACGGGCACTGCGTCTGTCGGTGGTGCGACAGACGCGTCTATCGCCCACGCAGTGAGCTCAATGGCTCTATTTGAAGGGGTACATCTATATATTTGTGTTGGCCGGCTCTTAGCTCTCACTCTTGGACATTTGACATACTTATGAGCACATTGAGCTGAGCCAAAGCATTCCCTCTCATCCCAACTCATCTCCTTTGCATTCGATTGCGATCTTTGAGTGAGATCGAGTGATTCAAGTGCATCGATCATTGACTTGCATCTAGAGGCACTTGGGGGATTGATTTGTTGCGGTTTTTCTTGTTACTCTTGGTGATTGCCGCCACCTAGACGGCTTGAAGCAGCTTGGAGGCGTGGCAAGTGTTGGTGATTGTTCTTGGCCACCTCCCGTGATCTTGTGAGGGTTTTGCACCTTCTCCGGTGGAGTGCCGCAAGGTAGCATTAGTGTATTGCTCTTGTCATTACAACTCCTAGACATTTGGTAGGTTCTTGTGGTGTCTCTTGAGAGGCTCGGTGTGTGACCAATTAGCCACCGAACCACGTGGTTGAGGGGGACACAACGGGGACTAGCGTGCCATCAAGCACGTGAACCTCGGGATAAATCATCGTGTCTTCACTTCATTGATTGCGATTGATTTGTCTCGGTGGATTGGTTATCTTGGATATTATCTTTTGGATATTGATTGGTTGACTCAATTCATCGCCCCTCAATGAAATCTCTCGTATCTCTAACTTGCATTACATTTCAAGTAATTGGTTGTTTGCTCTTACTAGCTTGTTGTTGTAGCTTGTGTAGTTTTAGTTTTGTGTAACTTGCTAGCTTGTTTAGTTGTTGTTCTTGCGGTTTGACTTGTGCAGTTGAGTGAAATATATTAGAATTGTCATTTGGATAGGTGGCTTGCAAACCCCCTTTAGGCTAAGCAAAACTTGCATCATGCTATTTGTTATATTGATAAACTTGTTTAGCATACTTTGTAGGAATTTTTAATAGGCTATTCATCCCCCTCTAGCCATCAAGACCTTTCAACGTGCCACCGCGTCTGATCAGAAGACCGAGACACGCGCAAACACTGAGCACTGACCAGACGCGTCCGGTCACCTCTGTGATCTCCGTTCGCCTCCGTTTCTTCACCTCCGGCGCAGTGGAAAATAGGTGTTTCATTTTTCGAAAAGCGCTGAATCCCGCAACCCAAACCCCTCTCTGCCGCTCAAACTCCACCGCCTTCGTAAATGTGCTAACATCACCAAGTGTACAACACTATGTGCATGTGTGTTAGCATTTTCACAATCATTTTTGAGGTGTTAAGTTAGCTCTCTACTAGATCTAAGTGCATATGCAAATGAATCTTCATCTAGTGGCACTTAAGTGATCAATAGCCCCGGAAATTCCCCTCTTTATAGTACGGCTATCGATCCTAAGTCATCCACACCCTCTATGGTGTCTTGGATGCAAAATAAACATCCCTACATGATACCTTTGCCTTGAGCATCACTTGTTGCCCCTTGTTCCAACTCCACATCATGGTAAGCACTTCATCATCACATTACTTGATCACCATGCTTCACCATGTCTCGTGTCAATCATCATTGCTACACACATTCTTATGCATATGATTAGCACTTAGGCATTGTCACTAATTGCCAACACCAAACATAGGACTTTCACTAGCGCAACATTCGCTTCGCCTTATAATTGTCTAACCACTTTGTTTAGTATTGTTGTGGACATTTTTACATGCTATTCACCCTCCTCTAGCCAATAGGACCTTTCACTCTCCCTCTTCTTTTTTAGCATGGACCATCTTCTCTCCCCAAACATATGTAGTTTTTGCAAGCCACTATAACATCCAATCCTACATGGCTCTTGGGGCTACTGGTAAAAAAAGCAGGCTTGGGAAGCCCTACTGGGTTCAGGTGAATGGTTTGCATCGCCTGTTCCAGATACGCATACACTCACTCACGAGTGCGTCGCCACCGCCACCACCAGTTCATGCATGCATTGGCGCCGCTGCCGCCACCGCTCCTCCATATCAAGATCCCGAGTGGGCACCGCTCTCCAAGATGTGTGTTTCTCTCTGCCTTCTCTCTCTCCCTCTTCTTCTGTTTTTCTGAATCTTGCTTTCAAAAGAAAAGAAATCATGGATTCCTGGCCACCTCCATCGTGCAATGTCCATAGGTGCCTCTCCAAGAACGCCTCATGGATCCCGTAAGGAGGAGCGTGGTGGATTCACAGCTACTACCCAAGCCCGCCTATTGGAGATGTAGCCATTGCCGAGGTGGATTTCTCTCATTGGAGATGCAGCCAATTACTAGGTCACCATGATCCCCATCAACAGTGTCTTTGGTGAGCACACCCTTGATCTTGTGCCTCTGAGAACTCGGTCTCGTTGGTCTCATCAGTGAGTTGCTTGAGCCATGCTAGCTTCAATTCCTCAAATAAAAAAGGAGAGGATGCTAGCTTCATGCATGCAGCTCTAGAGCTTGCACGCAGTTCTAAAATTGTTATAAGAGTTAGAGGTTGCCCAGTTCTGTAGCCTTTTAATACAGTGACGAGGTTCTTGTTTTATTTGTTGGGTGTGCATGATTTATGACTTTATTTTGTGCCGTGAATAAATTCTTTCTAGTGGCAGTGCTGGTTCATTTGGTAGTCATAGGATATTTCAGGCTTTAGCTCAACTCATGCAAGGAACCGGTCCATAGCCTGACAAACCATTAGTGAGCATATTCCCAACATCATCTACATGTTTTACCTGATAAGCCATCCTAGCTGTCAATGCAAATATGTTTACCTAATTATTGAGTTACAAATAGTTCTCATTTTCCCCCCTTGAAGTCATTATTTTGTACTTGTGAATACTGTAATGAAATAATACGTGCAATGAAATAGAAATAACATAACGTTGGGGGTTGGGATGGTTTCTTAGTGGGTTAAACCACACTTTGGCCAATGCATTGGTACAGTATGGGCTGAAATAACATAACGTCGGGGGGTGAGTTGGCTTCTGTAGACTACAGAAAGGATTGGGGTGGGTTTATTTTTTGTTGAATGCTAATATGGATTGGTGTGGTTACAGGTTGGATTTCAGCCCACTAGCAGGGCTAGTCTGCAGCACTGGCGGGCTCCACGTGGGAGCCCATCGTGGGCGCCCCGGAGGCCACGCGTGAGCGGATCGTGCTCCGGTGCCTGCAGGAGGTATCGTCTGTGATAGCTGCTGGGGGTGATGCTGCGGCGACGGCAAGGGTGCTTAGGGTTGATGGCACCCGGTCATGAGAGGATGTGTTGTTTCGGCTTATCAGAGAGGTGCGTTGTTCATATGCTGGGATGCGCACTCTCGTGATCCACATTTGCCTTCCAATCTTGTCAGATAGCGCAGAAGTTTTGTTAAGTGCTTGCATTTGTTTCTGTTCATGTTTGGAAGCATTTCGTCTAGGGAATAGTGGCAGTGGGTAGTTATTTGTAGCCTCCCGTTTCCTAATTCAGCATTGCTGCTTTATTACTTTGGGTTGTATGTTGGTAGAACAGTAGTGGTAGATCCATTGGGATGGACCATGGAATATTTCCTGGAACTAGATTGTTGGTATTGGACTGTTGGGGATTGGTATAAATCTGGACAGGATGTCTCGTTGCAAACTTATCTTGCTACAATGTCATTATCACAACTTGTTGAAAGGAAAACAAATGTAAACATATTGGTGTTAAATTTTTAGGAATCCTTCTCCATGTTAGCAATAGTGATTTGTATTCTGGTGACATGCTCTGAGATATTCCCCAACATTGGCAAAATTCATAGCTACTTCCTCCTGTTATGCCAATTATGTGCTGCCTTAGCACCAATTATTATAGAACTGTTATGACTGGCATGACATTTCTGCTACTCTGCTGCACATATGACTATGAAGTTCTAAAAGACTTTACATCTCCTTAAGATGGACGTTTCCCTGATATTTTTCTTTTTGCAGAAATTCAGTGTTGCCATCAATTTATCATTTATCACACGAGTGTACATGGACATTTTTGACAATTTATTATATTATACAGCAGACAATTTTGACAGATGCTTCATGCTACATATATGGCTCTTACCAAGCATCAACATCCTAGTTAGAAGAAACCCTCCATTCCTACTTGGCAGTGAGGAGTTAGCACATTCACTGTGTACTACTACCACATCAGTGTTCCAATATATTCTAGTACCTCATCAGTGTTCACTATGTACTACTACTACATCAGTGTTCCGATATGCTCTCGTACCTCATCAGTGTTCCATGTGGGCGGCATTGGATTTGTAGATGAACTCAAAGAGGTGAAAGTATGGTTAGTAATTCAATATGACAACTGCTACATATATGTAAGATTGCCAGCATCAGTAGCCAGCCCACTTCTTCATGTTCTGCCACTTGGCAGGCGCTTCCTGTGAAACACATCACTGCCATATTCTGTTGAATTTGGGGAAAACTCTAGAACACACCCACTTGCTAGTCTTGATATACATATACATATATACATTGATATTGGGCTGGGCTTATTATACAAACATGGCCCAACACTACCCCTCAAGATGGATGATAGATATCTATCATTCCCATCTTGCTACATGCTAAATTACATTCTTTTACTCCTAAACCTTTTGTCAAACAATCAGCTATTTGAGCACCTGAATTTACATGGCTTATCTCCAGTATGCCCTCATCTAATTTCTCTTTGATGAAGAAGCGGTCTATCTCCACATGCTTGGTTCTATCATGCTGAACAGGATTATTTGCCATACTGATTGCTGACTTGTTATCGCACCACATCCTCAAAGGGTCTTTTCTTAGCACATGTAATTCAGATAAAAGATTCCGTACCCATAACATTTCACAAAGTCCAAGAGACATCGCTCTATATTCTGCTTTGGCTGTTGAACGGGATACAACAGACTGCTTCTTGCTCCTCCATGACACTAAGTTTCCCCCAACAAAGACGCAATAGCATGAAGTTGATCTCCTGTCATAAAGACAACTAGCCCAATCAGCATCACAATAGCCTTCCACTTTCAAGTGGCCATTACTCTTAAATATCAAGCCCTTTCCTGGACTACTCTTTAAGTATTTCAAGATCCGGTATACAGCATCCAAATGTCCGCTCCTTGGGTCATGCATGTATCGACTCACAACACTTACCGCATAGGATATATCAGGTCTCGTATGACATAGATAGATAAGGCGCCCAACAAGCCTTTGATATCTTTCCTTATTGACTGGATGACCTGATTCGGCACATAACTTGTGATTTAAATCAATTGGTGTTGATACAGTTCGACATCCAAGCATACCGGTCTCACTAAGCAAGTCAAGAACATACTTTCTTTGTGATAGAACAATACCTTTTGGATTTCGTGCAATCTCAATACCTAGAAAGTATTTGAGTTGACCAAGATCCTTAACCTCAAACTCTCTACTTAGATTCCCCTTGAGGCATTTGATCTCCGTTTCATCATCGCCGGTAATAATGATATCATCCACATATACGGCCAACACAGAGATCTTGCGCCCTGAATGTTTATAGAATATAGTATGATCTCCATTGCACTGTTTGTATCCCATGGCACATAATGCACGTCTGAACCTATCAAACCATGCCCGAGGAGATTGCTTGAGTCCATATAAAGATTTCTTTAGTCTGCATACCTTTCCAACCATCTCTGGATTAGAATAACCAGGTGGAACCTCCATGTACACCTCCTCTTGGAGATCGCCATGCAAGAAAGCATTTTTTACATCTAACTGGTACAAAGGCCACCCAAAATTCGCTGCACAAGATATAAAAATTCTCACAGTACTCATCTTCGCCACAGGTGCAAATGTCTCGTCATAGTCAATTCCATATGTTTGGCTATAACCCCTCGCAACAAGTCGAGCTTTGTATCTTTCAACCTTTCCTTCAGGAGTTTGTTTCACAGTGAATACCCATTTGCAGCTTACAACTTTCTTTCCTGCAGGTAGTTTTATGAGATCCCAAGTTCTATTCTTCTCAAGAGCTCTTAGCTCCTCCATCATGGCCTCATGCCACTTGGGATCTTGTTTTGCTTCCTTCCAATCTCTAGGAATATATGCAGATTGTAATGAAGCAATGAATGTTCTATATGCAGGAGATAATGATGTGTATGAAACATAGTTACTTATGTCATGCTCAAAACCATACCTCTGTGCAGGCACTCCAGCATTGACTCGTGTACCTTTTCTTAGTGCAATGGGTAGAGCATCTGAGGAGTTTTCAACATCAATCTCTGAGGTTGAAGATACATCAATAATTTCTGGTCCACTTTCACGCACTGGGGCAGAAGGGCATAGTTCAGATGTTGGTGTTTGGAGCAACTCCGTGTTCTCTTGTTGGGATCTAAACTTCCTTCTTGTATATACTTTTGAGATAACTCTATTTTGTAACCCATACCTGTTCCATTTGGTTGAGTAGGTGTTAGACCACCAACTATCTCCTCCATTCTTCTTGACTGTTCCTGAATAGGTCCACTTTGAACAGTACCATTCTCTCCCTCTTCTACACTTGTAAGATTAGGGTCATCCATTGGCTGTGGAATTGTTCCAATAACAATTTCCATTTTCCTTGGTTGGTGATCACCTTCTCTAGTGTGTGAAGCTTCGTTCTCCCCCTCTCGACAATCACCATCCATGCTAGATGAGTCAAGCTCAAGAAATAAGGAACTCAAATCTGTCTTCTCTCCATAAAAAGGCTCATGCTCTCTGAATGTAACATCCATACTGACGAACAAGCGTCGTTCGCTGGGACTCCAGCACTTGTATCCCTTATGTGTTGAAGAATACCCCACAAAGATACACTTTACAACATGTGGATCAAGCTTTCCCACTGAAGGTCTATGGTCTCTAACAAAGCATGTGCAACCAAACAACTTGAGTGGTATAATAAATTCATTCTTCCCAAATAGCATTTCATAAGGAGTCTTCATATTGAGTACTCTTGATGGGATTCGATTGATAAGATAAGTAGCAGTTAAAACTGCCTCACTCCACAAGAATTTTGGCACATTCATCGTATACATAAGTGACCTTGCTACTTCCAAGAGATGTCGATTCTTCCTTTTGTGGAGGTGTATCTGGACAGGAAGTTTGATGCAATATTCCCTCAGCAGAAAGGAAAGTAGCAAATTCATTGTTCATATACTCTGTCCCATTATCAGTTCTAATCATCCGAACCTGGGTATTGAACTGATTCTTAACACATGCACAAAAATCCTTGAAACACTTGAGTACCTCACTTTTATTCCGCATGAGATAAACCCATGTCATGCGGGAATAGCAATCAATGAATGTCACAAAATACTTCATTCCACTAATAGAGACCACGGGGGATGTCCAAACATCGGAATGAACTAACATGAAAGGTAATGTGCTACGAAGTCCTTTACTAATATAGGATGCTCTCGTATGTTTCCCAAACTCACATGCATCACACACCAACTTTTTTTTATCAACCTTGCTCATAATATCAGGAAATGCTCTGGACATAGTGTCAAAGGACATATGACCCAACCGGCAATGTTGAAGTATCACCTTAGTCTCCTCTTCACTTGTAGAAATTGCCAGAGCAGTACACGTGGAATTGTCTATCCTTCTATCTAAGAACCATAGGCCATTACGCCTAATGCCACTCCCAAGCATCCTTCCTGTCTTCCTATCTTCAATTAAACAATTTTCTCGATCAAGAGTAACACGACAATCCATCTGATCCACCAATGCACTTATGGATACTAGATTAACCGGAAAAGATGGAACATATAGAACAGTAGATAATGTAATTGATGGAGTGCATTTGACTGTACCCACACCTCTAATAGGCAGAGCAGTTCCATCAGCAGTTTGAATGGTTTCCTTACGTGTGGGAGAAAATGAGTTATATGATGCAAATTCATCTAATGTCCCCGTGACATGCCGTGATGCACCTGAATCTAGTATCCAATTTGCATTAAATGTACCTATGCCAGGACGAGCAAGGTTGACGAGGTTGCCTAGAACTGTTGATGTATCATCTGCGCTTGAGAAATTTTCCCCACCATTAGACCCTTGTGAAACTAACATTAATTCTGAACTCTGCCAAAAATATTTGAGCTAGCTCCACCAGTTCCTTTGCTGTGAAATGTTCTACCAACTTCTTTACTTTGTCTTTCTCCTGGTTAATTTCACTTTGGAGTGTAGCCACTTCAGTGACCAATGCAACGTGCTTCTGTTCCACCTGGCTGGATTGCACAGCCTCCAATTCCTTCAATTGCTCATGAAACTTCACCTCCATCTCCTGCTTGTACACCTCGTTTTCCTTCTTGTTCTTGCTGATGCTTGATTTCTCTCTCTTCTGGGATTGGACACTACATGCCGACACCCTGGAAGCCTTCAAATGCCTCTCCAGTTTGCTCATCTCCAGGTTCAAGCTCCTGCCCTTCAATTCAGCAGTCGTGGCCTCCAATTCAGCCACCTGCTCAGCTACAGTCGCCTGCTTCTTATCCACCACCATGCAGATGCAGTCATTCTCCACCGAGCTCTCTGGCTCCTCAGCAGGAGGCGCCTTCCTCTCTGCCTCCCTGGCCGCCCTCTCCTTGGCCTCCATCTGCGCCCTAATGGCCGCCGCCATCAAGGTGACTTTGCTCACCTCCGAAGGGTCGCGGAACAGTCCGGACCCGTGGTGGACAACATCGATGGCCGCCTGGAGGAAGGGGAGCACCCTGCCGCTCCTCTCCAGCACGCTCTTGAGGGCCTCCATGACGCTCGAGCTGGCTGCTCCCGCCAACTGAAGCCACGCCTCGGCCTCGACCTCGCTCCTGGCCCCGTCCTCTCGCGCCGCCTCTACCTGGGCGCACCCCAGCGAGTCCTGCGCCGCCGCGAGATGCCCCAGCAACACGACTCGCTCCTCCTTCACGACCTCCACGTCGCCCCATTCCGGCGACGAGCACCGCCCTGGCTCTTCCGGCCCCCGAGCCTCGGCACCGCGACTAGCCTCCATCGCCGCCTGCGAGTCGGTCACCGTCGCCATTGTCAATACCAGCTCCGACACCATGTTGAATTTGGGGAAAACTCTAGAACACACTCACTTGCTAGTCTTGATATACATATACATATATACATTGATATTGGGCTGGGCTTATTATACAAACATGGCCCAACATATTCTAATATCTAAATCCATGGAATTTGCGCATCATTCTGTGGAGTGAATTTTGCCATCGCTTTCTAGATCATCACATTGAATTTTTTATGGAAACATCTTAAGGAGATCAAGGAATAAATGATAGCCTGATGGCTGTGATGCACCTTTGTAGGAGATCTTAAGCAGATCTTATAATGTTGCCATATTACGAGCTGAAGCAAGCTGGTAATAACAACTCATCTCATGAAACAAGAGCTTCATCTCAGAGAAGATGTGATCCTCCTTCAAATCAGGACGTTGAGGCTAACCAGGAGGATGGTCTTACAGCTTCTAGCCAAGCTGGTGGTTCTGATGAATTAGAAGCTACATCTTCAAATGAATTTGGCAAGCAATCATCACCCCCTTGACGTAATATGAGACACAACAAAAAAATATTGCAAGAAAAGGAATCAGTTGTATTAAGTAAATCTAGAAAACCTATTGCAAAGTAGGATCAACATATGCCTACTTCACCAAGAAAAAGTAATTCTATACACACACACACGAAAGCGCTAGTAAGTGTCAGAATGCAGTTACAGTACCACTTCTTTTCTTGACATTAGTCTCAATTGCTGTGTTTACAGAGTAAAAAGGTTAATCAGTGATTTAGTACAGCTCTGCTAGATTAACTAAACCAGACTAAGGTATGTACCTGATTTAGGACTGAATGATATTTGAGTGTTCTGGTCTACATATGCAAATAATAAAACTCTACATGGATATTAGTGGGGGTGGCATTTGCATGTACCAGGTCTTTTGTTCTTGGTCAAACAGTTTCCATTATTCGGTTAGCTTGGCATAATGGATAACATGGTGGTGATCAGTTTGACACTATTCAAACTTTTAAGGTCTTAGGCCTTTTGAGAGATCATTAACTATGACATGACTCATGACAGTGATTTTGTGGAAAGCCTCATTTTTTATGCATTGTTTTCAAATTCTTATGAGAGTTTTTCACATGTTGGTTAGTTCTATGATATATCAAATTAGATCACACTTAATTGCAATATCCTAATATAGGTACTTAGCATTGGTGTTTCATTATTATGCAATGTTGAATGCGCACCGATGGTATTATACCCTGTGTTCTGTGCCATGATAAAATATTCTGCTCATATAAAAAAAAAGAGACTAGAGCATAAAAGTTGAGCTAACTGTCTTTTTGAGTACTACAAGTCTTGACTTCTCCATATATTCACATTTTCTATCTATTATAGGAAATTTCATCTCTGAAAATGTCCCATTTAATTCTATTTCAAGAACTAAGCACATGTGTCTTGCAGTTCCAATCTTGTTGCACCTACTAAAAGAGGCAAAAAACTCTGTTGAGCAGAAGAAGCTGCTGCTTTTTTAGGGTAATCGTTCTTTGGATGTAAATTTTATTGTTGAAACATCATCTTTTGCGCTGGTTATTCCTAGGCCGGGTTTATAGTTTGTAATTATGTCTTGCTTGGCTGTGTGTATTTATACTTTTGATTGTGATGATCTAGGAAGCGATGGCAAAATTCACTCCATAGAATGATGCGCAAATTCTATGGATTCGAATATTTGAATATGACAGTGATGTGTTTCACATGAAGCGCCTGCCATCTGATTTGAGGGTCAAGTGGAGGAACATGAAGAAGTGGGCTGGCTACTGATGCTGGCAATCAGGTACAGACCTAGTCATGTTTAGTTAATCCAGCGAAGCTGTACTGAATTACTGATTAACCTTTTTACTTTGTAAACATAGCAATTGAGACTAAAGTCAAGAAAAGAAGTGGTACTGTAACTGCATTCTGACACTTACTAGCGCTTTTGCGTGTGTATAGAATTTCTTTTTATTGGTGAAGTAGGCATATGTTGATCCTGCTTTGCAATAGGTTTTCTAGATTTACTTAATACAGCTGATTCCTTTTCTTGCAATATTTTTTGTTGTTGTGTCTCATATTACGCCAAGGGGGTGATGATCGCTTGCCAGAGTCATTTGAAGATGTAGCTTCTAATTCATCAGAACCACCAGCTTGGTTAGAAGCTGTAAGACCATCCTCCTAGTCAGCCTCAACGTCCTGATTTGAAGGAGGATCACATCTTCTCTGAGATGAAGCTCTTGTTTCATGAGATGACTTGTCATTACCAGCTTGCTTCAGCTCATAATATGGCAACATCATAAGATCTGCTTAAGATCTCCTACAAAGGTGCATCACAGCCATCAGAGATGTTGCCATGAAGCTATCATTTGTTCCCTGATCTCCTTAAGATGTTGCCATCAGAAATTCAATGTGATGATCTAGAAAGCGATCGCAAAATTCACTCCACAGAATGATGCGCAAATTCCATGGATTCAGATATTAGAATATAGCAGTGATGTGTTTCACAGGAAGTGCCTGCCAAGTGGCGGAACATGAAGAAGTGGGTTGGCTACTGATGCTGGCAATTTTACATATATGTAGCAGTTGTCAATTACTAACCATACTTTCACCTCTTTGAGTTCATCTGCAAATCCAATGCCGCCCACATGGAACCCTGATGAGGTACGAGAGCATAGCGGAACACCGATGTAGTAGTAGTACATAGTAGAATATATTGGAACACTGGCGTGGTAGTAGTACATAGTGAATGTGCTAACTCCTCACTGCCAAGTAGGAATGGAAGGTTTCTTCTAACTAGGATATTGATGCTTGGTAAGAGCCATATATGTAGCATGAAGCATCTGTCAAAATTCTCTGTTGTATAATATAATGAATTGTCTGAAATCGGCAGGTTACTATAAAAAGGACACGGATTGTTTATCCTTGGCTAATGACCTCATTGTGCACCCTGGAAAATATTGTGTACACTGTATCTCTGCCTTTTTGCATAGAATCATATTTTATTTTATTTTATTTTATTTTATTTTTATGATGTACCCTTATGTATTTTTTAAAAGAAAGATAGAAAAGTTTTTCTTTTGCGATGAAAAGATAGAAAAGTTTTGCTGTCTAATGGTAGGTGACATCGGCATTGTTGAATGTAAAGAGAAAACTAGCATGAAATTTCTAGTTTTGTACAGCGAAGTGTGGCAGGCCTGGCCTTAGCTGGATGGCAAAAAATGGTTGAGCCCAAATTTGGACGTGTCCCAAACCTTTACTGCATTCTGCTATTAGTGAATGATGATCCAAGGCTGGCAGGTAAGTAATTATTCCTGTATCCTTTGGCCGTGGTACTGGTACCGCAACAAATATCACAGCCTCTTACTTGTAGTTAAGTTAATATTGCAGCAGATGGCAATATGTAAACATGATTATCAGAAGGATTAGTTCGTTTGGAGAGAAGCTGACAGGTTCCGGCCTTCTGGTCGTGAATTACCAGCTAGGAAAGCACGAGATGTAGGAGAAAAAGAGGGAGGGCAGGTATGCGCCAGTGACTCAAAAGAGTACGTGCCGTCCTCGGCAGAGAAAGGGGTACTTTGTTTTTCTTGGTGGTAGGATAATGTTCATTGTTCAGTGATTATTTATGGTGCAGAGATGTGACAGCATGCTTGTTTATGTTAGCATGCCATCCAAGCAAAATCCTTTTTAAGACTGCAGAGGTCGAGCTTACGATGATACTTAAGTCTTATAGTTTATCCATGAGACTTAGGAAGATTACAAAAAATTATCCCGTTAATATTAATTGGACTTAGATGACAATACAAGAAAACTTTAAACCGGTTTCCGCCTTTGCCAAAGTGATTGTATGTTGGTAGAATCTGAGTCACCCTATAATATTATTACTCGTTCATTTCCTATGTAATGCGAACAACCCAGGAACAAATAATGTTTTGATGCTAGGATTGAATGGTCCAGCCATGATGTGTGAGTGCTATTGACATTCGCATCATAGTGTCCCTCCTAGTGAGTACCTTGCAAAATAAATAAACAAGGGACGTGCTATACATCGGGTGCCTAAAAACGCCGTCACTTTCACGCGACAATTCTGAGCCGTCTGATGCCCATTCAATGGCTCATGCCTTTTCTTCTTCCTCTAGTGATGCACTGTTCATCTTCCTCCTCTCGCCATGGTGTCCGCATCGGCCCACTCTTCGCCCCCGCCGTGGTGCGCTAGGGTTTTGCCCGCAGCCGCGGAGCTCCGGCAAAACCCTAGCACGCCCGCGGCTGCCACCTTCTTCCCCTCCCTCCTCCTTCTGCGGCGAGCTCGAGCCATGGAGCTCCCCCGCCCCAACTTGGCTTGGCTGCCTCCACCGCTGCCAGGGCCTCTAAACCGCCCTGCTGCCGTCCCCACCACCTGGTCGGCCATCCTCCCCTCGAGCCCCCTTATATGCCCGTCGGAGAAGGAGAAGAAGAGAGGGAGAGTTGGAGAGAGAGGGCGCTGAACTTACCCGACTCCGACGAGGTCTCGCCGGGACCCTAACCATAGGCGCGGGCACCGGTGGGTAGCGATCCAATATCACATTTCAATTTTTTCCTTGCTCCAACATCATGAACGCGTTCCTGTACAATTCTGACAACGCCAACATTTTATACTTCGAACTGCTGGGTTGCATGCTCCGGTTTGGTTCTTTTATTGTATATCATCTGACACTGAGTATTACGTTATTTTGCAGTTAAATTTTCAAATTGAGGTGCAAGATAGATGCCAAAAATCGACAGACATCTGACTGCCTTCAACTATACCTGGAACCTAATTCAAGCAAGTGCATTCAGTGAAATTACCTGCAAGACATAACAAATGACTGTAAGAAGCTTAAATATCTGTATCCACTAACAAAACAGAAATGGCAGTGGCACTGCAGGGGGAGTTGATTAGAGTGTTTAGCCAATATAATCGTAACGAGATCAATGGTGGCATGTCAACAGGAATAACTCACAGTCAAAACTAAAAGGCATATTCAATCATGCCTTACAACTTATTGAAAATTTCAGCTAACTTTGTCATCACTGAGCACAATCATGCCCTGGTCCATACTCCATACATTTGTCATAAATGAAAATGCAAATACACCTGGTGATGCTAATATATTAATTACAATTCAGAACGTAAAAGGAAAAGCTTGATAGAGAACTGCATAGCTCCAAGTCGTACCAACTGATGCATTTCATCCGTGGGTGCCACAATGCATATATATAGAGAGAGTAAACAAACAGACTCAGACAAGGTTTTCTTTATCAGATCCCATCGGACATCATGTACCACATATTAGGAAATATCCACATCATGAATGTGTGCAATCTTGCCCCAATCAGGGCCTACGTTCTTTTTGTAGCGTTCCTTGAGCTTAGTGTGGCAATTGTTGATGCGTAGATTACTCAGAGATGCAGGCATATCTGGAAGCATCTGCATCAGATTTGCATTGGATATCTGCAATGACTGCAGGGAGGTTAGACTTGCAATCTCTTGTGGTAAACGTTGCAAATGGGAAGCATCACGCACTACTATCTCTTCTAGGGCTTGACAGTTGCGCATAAGCCATTCCCCAGGTAAATTCCTTAGTTCAGGACCGCCAGAAATCCGGAGCCTCTTCACAATGGCCATGCTCCATAATGGCTCTTTGAGTAAGAGAGATGGGTGGTCAATATCAAGCTCGCTGATCTCCAAGGCACAACCGGATAGATCAGCACCCTCCCCTGATAAGTCAGGCGAATCTTGAACAAGGCTGTCACAACCAATGATTACCAAGAATGTGAGCGAGCCGAGCCCTTGAATTCCATCCAGTGACAGTAGCTCTTTGCAATCCCAGATGTCTAGATTTTCAAGATTTGTCAGTCTTGCAAAGTCTTGTGCGGAGGGGAGGGATGTCATTGCACAGTCGCTAAACACCACAGAAGCTAGCCCTGTCAAACACACAAAAACTTTGGAAGGGAGTAATGACATTGCACACCCATCTAAAAACAATCGTGTCAGTGATGTGAGATCTTGCAATGAGTAAATCAGTGGAGTTTCAGCATCACCACACGATCCCAAAGTGAAATATTTCACCGTAGGGGGCAACCTGACCTCTCCTGTCTTCAAATTTGGACACTTCACTATATCAAAGGTCTTCAGAGCAGAAGGTGAACAAAATGAATCCTCTGGTAGATATGACAGGCTCGCACATTGTTGGATGGACAATTCCTCCAGAACAGGAAGAGAGTACCCCTGCCACAAAGTTGACAGATCTGGGCAGCAAGAAATTGTTAACTTTGAAAGAGACAGACCCAGCCTCGGCGATGAAGAGGAACTTGCACCTAAACATGGTGGCAGTGGTATAGCTTGTAGACCAGCATTATGGATTTCAACATGTCGAATGCTGATAGGTATATTCGGCAGCTGTCTCAACTCCTTACAGTCACGCACCACAAGTGTTTCAAGCCGGGGAAATAAGTTCTCACCCTCTGGTCCAACCCATTCGGTGCATATAGGCATGTCTTGAATCTCTAATACCTTAAGGGATTGCAGTCCATAAGGTTTCTCACTTCCAAAAAATGAAGAATCCACAAGGTCAACTGATTCCAGGTTAATTATATAGAGATACTGGAGAGAAGGTAGCTGCCCAATAGGTGGAAGACGCTGCAATCTTTTACAATCACATATAAAGAGATATGTCAAATTAATGAGTTTAGGACTTTCCAGCCAACATGGAGATCGAGAGCCAGGATATCCTTGAATGTTCAATTTACAAGCATTAGGATGTGGTTGGAGTTTTTCAAGAAGCTGCTCGGCTTTGCTTGGGTCACATGAGTCAGAAGAGACTGGGCTAACTTTTAGTACGTCTCTAGGGCCTGGTGGAGACCAACTAATTGTTATTGCAGACAGATTCTCTTTCTGGTCCAACATAACTTCAGCAGCTTCTTCTGTGTTCATTACTTGGTCAAGACCTGAAACATCCAAATAGCAGAGGCTCTTTAGATTCTTTAGTTCACCAATAGTATATCCATCTCTTTGTTGGATGCAGAAACCATATAGCTCATGTAGACAAGTCATCTTTCCTATGTAAGGAATCTTAGCCATTATAAAATATGGTAACTGTATATGACGCAAATTAACTAGATTACAGAGACTGTCCATTTCTCCTCTTACAGGAACTGCAAGAAGAGGATCATCGTACTTCATTATTTGCAGGTTGTATAACTTGTACACGGACTGTGGGAACCATGAGACATGAGTCATGCTTTGTCCAACCCGAATAAGAGACAAGTAACGAAGGTGCACTAGACGCCGAAATTCATTAGGCAGCTTGAAGATAGAATTCGTGGTTAGGGACAACACCCGCAAGGTTTTGGACACAGTCAACACTTTGTTGAGTATGAGTTCTTGTGCTGCTTGATCTTGCTCTTGAAAATGCATGACAAGGGTGCGCAATTTCTTTGCTTGAGACATTTGTTCAACCACAGTAGGATTTATTATTTCAATGTACATGTGTCTAACAGTCTTTATATTCATTTCAGAAAAATTCCTGTCAACTCTAACACATTCCTTTACTGAAGCTGAAAGTGCCAATTCATGCAAAAGATCATGAATAACATATCTTTCTTCATAATATTCATCACGCAAATTGCATCTTATATCATGAAAAGATAGAGGCCTTGATTTGACATCAAAAAAAGATTTCTTGGTTAATATATCCAAGTACTCCATTCCAACATCTTCTGGCATCTTGTCATCCAACACATGTTGGAGCAGTCCTGATCCCATCCATAAGTACACCAATTCTTTCTTTGTGAACTCATAGTTTTTATGAAATAAGCTGCAGTACCTGAAACATGCCTGCAAATGAGTTGGTAGATGCTGATAACTCAATCTCAACACTGCCATGATCCCTTCCTTACCCTGTTCGATATTATAAATACTCGATGTCAACATTCTGTTCCAAGTGCTACTGTCCCTTTTGCTGTTCAACAATCCACCAAGAACTTTTGCTGCCAATGGAGAACCACTGAGATTTGCCACCATTTTCTTGCTAATCTGCTGCAGATTTCTGTAATCATCAGGATTAACGCCATAAAATGCATGCATGTTCAGTAGATCACGAAGGTCAGCTTCTCCTAGTCCACTCAATTTCAAAGACTGGCATTCTTCCTGCATTGCTCTTGCAGCAAGATCAGCTACCGATTGCATTCGAGTTGTCAGCAATATCTTACTCCCTTTCTTCCCATATCTAAACCTTTCTCCTTGAGCTCATTGTGAAGAGCATTTAGACCAACAATGTTTATTTGTTGTCTAGTTACATCTTGAAGAATCTTTCTTGTTAATGTCTCAACATCAAAATAGTAAGAAACGCAAGCCCAGATGATCGAATCGAAATAACCTTTCACCTTATCATCATTGCATATAACTTGGGCCAGTGTTGTCTTCCCCAGTCCACCAATCCCAACTATAGAAAATATAGGGATATTGTTGACGCCCCGTTCAGATGCACTGCTTCCAGCCTTGGTCAACCAGTGAACTACAGTCTCCCTCTCCTCCTCTCTGCCAAGTACCAGGCTTTGAGGCAGTGAGCTTGTTTCACGCCAGTTCCTGAAATCCACATCTTGTTTATGCTTGTTCAACTTATTGTTATCAAACTGATTGAGAACAGGGAGAAAACGCTGCACATCAGCAACAGCCTCATCTAAAGTCTTGACAGCACTCGTCAACCTCTTCAGAGATCCAGTGTTCAACGTGTGACTAAAATTCTGGACGAGCTTGCCTTTGCACTTATGCAGAAAGCCACTCACCTTGCTATCTCGCAATTTCACCTCTTCCTCAAGCTTGTTATACTCCAGCTCATCAAGCGCGTCCTCAGCTTCCTCGACGGCATCCCGGAGCTGCCACAACCAAGCATCTAGCGCCTCACTTTGATCTCTGATCTGCTCTGTGTCGACGGCGTCAAAGACTACTTGGATCTGAGGGAGTAGTTTCTCTAACCTTGCTTTGGTACTCTTCAAACCTCCAGCTTTCTTGTTATCCTTCAGGTGGTCGAAGGCCTTGTTGATGATATAGGAGATGGTTGATGTTGCAACAGCTTTTCCTGCAAAAGCTGCAGCAACAGCAGCCATGGCGGGTTCTGGAAAGTGGAAAGCTTCAACTCGAGAGGAGCTTCCGACGGGAAATGCATATCCTGGTTAGGGACTAGTGGACAGCATTGATTTGCAGTAATAGCCATCTACTTGGCACATGGTTTGTCTATTGTATATTCGCGACTAGACCCTTGGAAATTAGCAAGCAGGGCTGCTTGACTTGGTTTCCTTTGCTAATTATATCCACTAGTGGCTTACTGATGGATCATGACTGCTTGACCGAAGCCATCTGAGTCCTGTCGCTATGAAATCCTCCATTTACCATTTTTCTGAACGCTAATTGTGAATCATTGTACCATTTTCCTGGACGCTAATCATAGAGATCGAGGGCTAAATAGCAAAACAACACGCCACAGACAATGAGACAAGTACTGTATCTTATCTCTTACAGAGATGATAACCTGACAGTGATATTGGACGTACCTGATCGGTGAGCGGTAGCAACTGACGGGCGATGGTGCTTGGCGTCTAGGCTGTCAGTGGGCCGGCCAGCGCCAGGCAGCAGTCGCCAGAGGCTAGAGGATGCTCCAGTCGACATATACACATGATGCAATGCTCTTTTCAAGCATTTCGTCGACCACCTGGTGGTAGTGGGCGACTACGCGTCCAGCCCAGCCAGGAGCAATGGCATGTGGATGTAGGTGAATTCTCTTGAAGATCTATCTTCACCGCAAGTCCGCAATTGTCCGGCTCCATGGCAAATCTCTGTATAATCTTAATTAACGCCCTCCGTCGCTCCGTCATAGCTGAATAGGTGCGCGGCGAGCGTTGCGGGTGCTGCGTCGCGTGGCAGAGAAGGTGGATGAGCCCGCCGGCAACGTCCCGGGCATCGCAACTGCGGTCTGCGGGGAACTGGGAACAGAGGCGTGCAGACTGCAGAGGTTGAAATGAAGACAGCTAATTCCATTTGGGGATATTTCCAACAACAACAGCTGAAAAAAGGCAGGAGGGACTCGCTCGCACCACGGCCGGGCCGCCGCCGCCGCCGCCGCGGCCGGCTCCCCCGACGCCGTCCGGCCCCCGGTGTGCCTCCATCAGCCCCACACTGTCGTCCTCCCGTGCGCCTCCACAGCCCCGCCGCCGTCCGTCCACAGTTATGGCTTTCGCTGCGCTCAACCTTCGCCCGGGGAGGGTAGTCCAGACAGAGATCCTTCGACGACGCTATGGCTCTCCGATCAATTTCGATCCTTCTTCATCAGCTAAGGAATTCTTTCTGGTTCTCTCTGTTGGTCGATGCAAGTTTCGTCCTTCTGTTCTCTTTGCAGAGCATCTTCTTCAATCTATCATTGGTGGTATTGGTTCTGCTTTCCGGGTTGTTCAGCTCGATGACAGAGTGTTCAGGTTTTCAGTAGCCTGTCCGCAGGTTGGATTCCATGTTTACAACCTCCATTCTTATGAATGTCAAGAGTTCAAGGTCTTCTTCCACCTCTAGCATGGTGGCGGCCCGAATTATATTGTTGAGTATTGTAATTGGTGCATTGAGCAAGATGCTGAATGGGAAGAGGTCTTCAGGCGCAAATCGGTACGTCTCCCTGGTGCCAATGCTATTCCTGATAATCATTTTGATCTTCGTCTTCCTTCGTCGAGCTCCAAATCCATGGCGTTTTCAAACTCAAATTCTTCTTTCAGTAATGTTCGTCACTATCCTTTAATTCCTGAGCGTAACTCTGTCTTTAAGAGGATCTTTTATCCTCTAAATAAATCTTTCAAAAAAACCTACCGTTTCTTTTCTGGATGCGGGTGTTGTAGGCCCAATACCGAATTTGCAAAGCTGTTTTAGGGGCAATGGGCCGCTGATACAATTCTGCTCACATTGTTTGTCCCCGGACCATACCTGGCCCAACTGCAAAAATTTAGTTAGGTGCCGCATATGTCTCCTCCCAGGCCATGTTTCTGGAAATTGTTGTCTCTCGCCTCAAATGGCGCGTTTCCACTCTCGGCCATATGCCGCTTCAAATTCTCGTGATTTCCGCTCTACTGAGTCGCTGATCACTGGGCCTGCAGTTTCTCACATGCCCAAATTATATCACTCTCACCGAATACATTAAAGAGCATTCCGGCATTCAGTCACCTCCTCCCCCTATCACCGTCTCCTGGAGGTGGCCTTGGAGGATTCAGGCGCCGGAGTTCATCAACGACGAAGGATCGCCGTCAGCTGCCTCGCCATTGTTTGCGATCACCTTTTCATCCTTTCGTGAGTATGCACATCGCGTTCTTGGTTTTCATTCTCTGCCTCCCACTGTTCATGTGTCTTGGCTTCTGAAAACCCCTTTGTTGCTACATTAATCCCCAGCCTGACTGCAATGGCTTACCGATTCATTGGTCCAACCCCATTCATGCCACCTTGGGCCAGCGAATCTTTGTTCCAGGTAGACCTACAATGCGTAGAGTGGTTACTGGAAGACTTCGTCATGTGAATAATGATTTGGCGATTGCTTATATCAATCCTCTGCCGCATGCTCAAATGGATTTCAATGTTATTCGGGAAACTCTAGCAGAATTTCTGAATGTTCAGATGGGTATGCCATATCACTCTATCCAACCATGCCCTTTTGGTCAGGCATATGTCACCTTTAGTCGAGTTTCTCACAGGGATGCAATGATCAACAGTGGGCCTCATCAATTTGGAAATGCCCACATCACTTTTGTTCCACATGACAAGGCCTGGAATAACAGAACTTCAGTTTATACTCATGATGCATGGTTGATGTTGTTGGGTCTGAACATGGATGCCTGGTCTTATGCTCTGGTAGAGAAGGCAGTATCCAATTTTGGCAAGCTTATAGTGTGGTGTTAGACTACCTATGTTTAGTGTGTGAGTACCCGGTCTTAGTGTGTGAGTACCTGGTCTTGGTGCATGGGAGCCTCCCATCAATTGTAGGCATGGTGACCAGGCACCAATGGCCAGCAGTGCCTCAGCACCTCTATTTGTATCACGCATAGCATATGGAGAAGATCTAACAAGGACTCATTCACTTATATGGTATCTCGCTTAGGTTTGGTCTTCCGCTGCCCAGCCTTCCCCGCGTACGCCGGCTCATCGCCGCGTCGCCTTCCCTTCGCGAGCGCAGGCACCTCGCCGCGCCGCCTTCCCCCGCGCGCGCAGGCCCCTCGCCTCGCCGCCCTTACCGCGCCGCGATCATCTGCGCTGCGCACTCCTTCGACATGACGACGCCTCCATCGACTCCATCACCCCGACCCCCCTGCTTCCGTCCAAGGAGGCGCCGTCGCCCAACGCCTCGCCCAGGAGCAAGCGAACGAGGCCACCGCCGCTGCTCAGCGCCTCGAGCGCGAGCGCACGGCCGCGCGCGATGCCGCCCTGGCGCGCGCCCTCGAGGCCGAGCAGGAAGCCGCGGCTGCAGCCAAGGAGCACGATGACGCGGCCCTACGCGCCAGCGACGCACTCGCACGCGTCGCCATGGAGCGGGCGGCCGCCGCCGCTGCCCTCGCGCCCGAGCCGTCGGGGGCCGCACCTGGTGGCGCCTCGGCGCTGTCTGGAGGAACGCCTGCGCCGACTGACCTCCGCGCGGCAATGCTTCACCACGAAGCCGTGCCTCTACTCTAACTCCACTCTCAGGCTGTTGCCGTCAGCAACATCCGAAACCACGTCACCACCGTCCTCGACGTCGATTCCGGTAACTTCAACTGCTGGTGTGATCAGTTTCTACTCATCCTCGGCAAGTTCTCGCTATAGGGCCATGTCCGTGAGGATCCTCCAGACCCGATCTCTCCTGATTGGGCCCGGATGAACTACGTCGTCAAGTCCTGGATCATCGCCACGCTCACCGATGATCTTGGCGAGATCATCTCCGCCCGGGGCTCCACTGCCCGGCACGCCTGGCTCGCCGTCGAGTCGCAGTTCCTCGGCAATTGGGAGGCCCGCTCCATTCAGCTGGAGACGCGGTTTCGCAACTTCGTCCAGGGCGACCTCTCCATCACCGAGTATTGTCGCAAGCTGAAGAAGATGGCCGATGATCTCACGGCCCTCGATGAGGTCATCACCGACTACACCCTCGTCCTCAACATCATCTGCGGCCTCAACGAGCGCTTCAGCAACGTCGGGGCGCTTCTCCGCCGGACCAAACCCTTCCCTACCTTCCTGGAAGCCCGTGAGGACCTCATCCTCGAGGAACTCACCATGGAGAACCGCAAGGATGCTCCAGCCGCTGCACTCGCCGCCTCCACCACTCCCACCCCGGCCCCTGCGTCTTCTGGGGGTGCTGGTGGGAGTTCCAAGGCTCCCAACAACCGCCGCAGCAAGCGCAGCGGTGGCGGCAAAGGCCACGGCAGCAGCAGCTCTTCAGGACAGGGCTCCCGATCCCCTGCTGGCACGACGCAGCAGCAGCAGGCTGCTGGACAGCAGTAGCAGCCGGCTGCCGGGGGCGCCCTTGGCCCAGCTTCTACAACCCGTGGTCCGGCACCATCCAGATGTGGCCAGGGGGTCCTCGTCCACCCCTGGCGCCCATCCCGGTGCCCCCTCACCTCCAGGCGCAGCACCAGGCACAGCAGCAGGCGCATTAGCAGGCCCTGCTCGCCCAGCAGCAGCAGCAGGCGCTTGTTGCCCACCAGCAGCCCGCTCCCCATGGTGCTAGACAGTGGGTCGCTCCGGGGCACTACAACCCCATGACCGGCCTCCCTTCCTGGGACCCGACGGACCTCGCCGCGGCATTCAGCACGACGTCGCTAACCCCTCCTTCGACCAACGAGTGGTACTTCGACTCAGGTGCTACTTCACATATGACATCTCAGTCCTCCTCACTTTCACATGCTTTATTCCCGCGGTACCCTAACCCTTCATCTATTGTTGTCGGTAATGGCTCCCTTATTCCTGTTACTGCCACTGGCTCCACGGAGTTATCACCCACTTTACGTCTTAATAATGTCCTTGTGTCGCCACAAATTATTAAGAATCTTATCTCTGTCCGCCAATTTACTATCGACAATAATTGCTCTGTTGAGTTTGACCCCGCTGGTTGTTCTGTGAAGGTTCTTCCATCTCAGAAAGAGATCGTCAGGTGTGATAGCTCCGGGCCACCATACCCACTCCGCCTTCCACCAGCACTCTCCTTTGTCGCTCAGGGCTCCTCTCCACTATGGCACCGCCGTCTTGGGCACCCCGGTCATGAGGCCTTGTCGAAGCTCGCGTCTAGTGTTTCATTTCCTATTCAGGATTGTTCAGATTTATGTCATGCTTGTCAACTAGGGCATCATGTTCGTTTGCCCTTTCATGTGTCCACCTCTCGTGCGTGTAGCAAGTTTGATCTTATTCATTGTGATTTATGGACCTCTCCAGTTGTCAGCATTTCTGGTTATAAATACTACTTGGTCATACTTGATGATTGCACTCATTATTTGTGTTCCTTTACGACTTAAATCTGACACTTTCAGCACGCTTGCTCACTTCATCGCCCACGCCTCCACTCAATTTGACGCCCACGTCAAAGCTGTACAGTGCGACAACGGGAAAGAGTTTGGCAACTCCAGCACCCGACACTTCTTCCTCACCCAGGGCATTCACCTTCGCATGCCCTGCCCTTACACCTCGCCTCAAAACGGTAAGCTGAACGCATTATTCGCTCTATCAATAATGTTGTTCGCTCACTACTCTTTCAGGCATCTATGCCTCCCTCATACTGGGTGGAGGCCCTCTCCACGGCGACTGTTCTTCTTAACATATTGCCCACCAAGACTCTAGAGTTCTCCACTCCTCACCTTGCCCTGTTCGGCAAACCACCCACATACAATCATCTACGAGTCTTTGGTTGCAAATGCTATCCCAACATGTCCGCCACTGCCCCTCATAAACTCGCCCCTCGGTCTGTCTAATGCGTCTTCCTAGGATATTTCGCTCATCACAAAGGGTACCGCTGCCTTGACTTATCATCCAATAGAGTCATCATCTCCCGGCACATCATCTTTGATGAAACGGCCTTCTCTTTTGCTGAACGCTATGGTCCTAGTGCTCCGGCGGACCTCGAGTTTCTTGATGATGACACTACTGATGTTGTGCCCGATCCTATTGGACCGTTGCACAAGTGTTTTCCTGCAGGAACTCCACCCAGCGCTTCCAATGCCACCAGCGCCCCTGTCGGTCCCTCTGCGGTCGTGCCTAGGGCGCCCTTGGAGCCTCCAGAGGACGCTGATGATCCTCCGACGCCCGTGCTCTACGTCCCTCCTGCACTGTGGGCGTCGAGGACCCCTACCGTGCCACGCGCGGCCACGGCACCAACCAGCGCGCCTAGAGGTGCGTCCCTCCCGAGCGCACTCCGCGCCGGCTCGACGTCCTCTGCACCGTCCGCGGGCTCCACAGCGCCTCCTCTGGCGCCCCGCGGGCCTCCGCCTGGGTTTCCACCTCTTCGACCGGCTCGCGACTTCACGTACTACTACTCGCGACGGCCGTGACCACCACCAGACGCTCCAGCACCGGCCACCCCCTGCTGCTCCAGCACCGGCGCCTGCAGCAGCCGCCCCGCTGCCCAAAGGCGCGGTTGCTGCCCCTCCGGCGATCAACCAGCACCCCATGGGCACACGTTCAAAGAGCGGCTTTCGGATGCCCGCTGCCTACCATGTTGTGCCTCTCTCTCCGGTGCCAAAGACCTTTCGTAGCGCTCTTACCGACCCTAATTGGCGAGTGGCTATGGAAGAAGAACACAGTGCTCTCCTGCAGAACCACACCTGGGATCTTGTGCCCCATCCGCCCCGGGGCCAATGTTGTCACTAGGAAGTGGATCTTCGAGCACAAGCTTCAGTCCGATGGCTCCCTCGAGCGGTACAAGGCACGTTGGGTTCTCTGTGGCTTTACCCAGTGACCTGGTGTGGACTTTGATGAAACCTTCAGTCCTGTGGTGAAGCCTTCTACTGTTCGCACGGTGCTCTCTCTAGCGCTCTCTCGCCGCTGGCCCATTCACCAGCTAGATGTGAAGAACGCCTTTCTTCATGGCAATCTGACTGAGACAGTGTATTGCCAGCAGCCGTCCGGGTTCGAAGATCCAGCTCATCCGGATTTTGTCTGCCTCTTGAAGAAATCGCTATATGACCTGAAGCAGGCTCCTCGTGCTTGGTACAGCCGGATGACCACTTTTTTGTTGTATATTGGGTTTGTTGAAGCCAAGTCAGACACCTCACTCTTCGTCTACCAGCGTGGATCAGACACAGCCTATTTGTTGCTATATGTTGATGACATTGTCCTCACAGCTTCTTCGCCCGATCTTCTTCGGCGGATCATCTCAGCACTTCAGCGAGAGTTCGCCATGAAAGATCTTGGTGAACTACATCACTTCCTCGGTTTGCATGTTCAGTGAAGTGGTGATGGACTCCTGCTCTCACAGCGACAGTACATGCTGGACATCTTAGATCGCGCCGGGATGACTGAGTGCAAGCCATGCTCTACTCCACTTGACACCAATCCTAAGGTTGTTGCAGCTGAGGGGGCCCCTGTGTCTGATGCTACAGACTTTCGCAGTCTTGCTGGAGCTCTTCAGTACTTGACGTTCACTCGCCCAGACATTGCATATGTTGTTCAGCAGGTTTGCCTTCACATGCACGACCCTCGAGAGCCTCACCTTGCTACTCTGAAGCGGATTCTTTGCTATGTTCGGGGCACACTCCACCTCGGTCTCCTGCTGCGACCATCTACTTCAACTGATCTTATTGTCTACACCGACGCTGACTAGGCTGGTTGTCTGGACACTCGCAGGTCCACCTCGGGCTATGCAGTGTTCCTCAGCGACAATCTTGTTTGCTGGTCCTCCAAGCGCCAGAACACGGTGTCAAGATCAAGTGCTGAAGCCGAGTATCACGCGGTGGCCAATGGAGTTGCAGAGGCGACCTGGCTGCGTCAGCTTCTCTTGGAGTTGCATGCCCCTCTTCGGCGCGCCACACTGGTCTACTGCGACAACATCAGTGCCGTATACATGACCTCCAACCCGGTGCAACATCAGCGCACCAAGCACATTGAGATCGATCTTCACTTCGTCCGGGAGCGAGTCGCCATTGGTGATCTTCGTGTTCTGCATGTTCCTACCTCCTCGCAATATGCAGACATCTTCACCAAGGGACTGCCTACCTCAGTGTTCACGGAGTTTAGGTCCAGTCTAAACGTGCAGAGTAGCTGACGATTCGACTGTGGGGGTGTGTTAGACTACCTATGTTTAGTGTGTGAGTACCCGGTCTTAGTGTGTGAGTACCTGGTCTTGGTGCATGGGAGCCTCCCATCAATTGTAGGCATGGTGACCAGGCACCAATGGCCAGCAGTGCCTCAGCACCTCTATTTGTATCACGCACAGCATATGGAGAAGATCTAACAGAGACTCATTCACTTATATGTGGGAGGAGGATCATGACAATATGGCTAGAGCTTTAGTTAAAGTCAGAGTTTCAGGGTTGGATGAGATTCCTTTGTTCTACAATTTCTCGGAAGGAGAAGACCCTGAATCAGAAAGTTGGACAGTTCAGTGCGAGACTATTTCAACAACTATGCTTGGTGCTCAGGCACAAGATGAAGATTTCCCTCCAGCGGATCCAGATGATCTAGACCCTAATCATTTTGAGTTCTATGGTTATGGGCAACCTGGACAAGGCCCTCAACCTCTTCCTGAGGGTCCTAATGGGCCTGCACCTGCAGCTCAGGGGAACCAAGCTTGGGCACCATGGAATCAACATCCAGCAGATCAGCAAATGCAAGTCCAGCCGCTATCAGCTAAGCTTGATGATGCTCCACCACTTATTCCCATTCAGCCTGTTGAACAGAATAATGTTGTGAATGATGAAGGTCTAATTATGCCTCAGGGAGAAATTATTCAAATTGCCAATCCCAATGCTGAAGAACCTCCTGTAGCTAATGAGCAAATACTGGCTATGGACGATGACACTGACACTGATTCTGATCTTCATCCTCAGGCTTAGTTGCCCATTCCTTCAGTGGAAATTGTGGATTTCCCATATTTAAATAATTTACAGCCACTTATGCCTGAAGAGTTTCTAGAAGGGGAACTAATGGGCTGGATAAATGAAGGTGGTAATGAGTTGGAACGAAATCATTTGGAAAACCAAGAAATGATCTCGAGATTCCACAAGTTGCACAGCAACATTTGAACGATGTTGATCAGTTAGAGCAGAATCAGTTAATGCAGCAACCTCAACAAGTAGAGCAGGCACCACTACCAAATCATTTCAATCCAGATCAGATTCACCTAGGCTTTGTGCAAACCTTTAGCCCCCCAATTATGAAGGTTGCCAATAACATAGCTCTTGGCTCTATTTCTGACAAGCACGTTGGGCTTTCTAAGGGTAAAGAAATATTGGAGCTCAATGCTGGTAGTACCTCTTCTTTCAGCCCAAGCCCAATGGCTATCAGATGTTGGGCTAAATTCTTTGCAAATATGGATGCTAATCTCCCAACAGTCACTATACCCGCAGAATGGGTAAACTTCTTCACATTGCTTATGCTAAAGCAAGGTTCATATGATTGGGCTAAAGATTTCTTGACTTCAGAAGCTTGGTCTCTTCTTCAGAGTTACTCTGGTAATCACAACTTATTCTCCTTTTCTCTGCCTCCCAAAAAGCCTTCTGTTCTTATTTCTGATATTTCCTGCTCCTCTTTAGAATCCCTGCAAGCAGATGTTGATGCTGGAATACCCAATCCAGCTTCTCCAAGGATTTCATCTGCTTCTGGTGACTAAGAGTTTTCAGAGGAACAAGCTACACCACCTCCTTCATCTACAGTCTGCAAAACTCCACCAAAAGGAAAGAGAGGTAAAAGGGTTCCAATTTCAGAAGCTGATCTAAGAAGAAGTAGTAGGCTACATAATCAGCATAAAGGATTTAAATCCTCTATTTGCAAGGATAGAAATTGCCTGGGATGTTCCCCTAATCCCCTGTTCTTTCTCCTTCTGTAATGCGAGATCTGGGAGTTTCCTTTTGCAGTGTGGATCCAACAAAGCTAACTGATGACAAGCTCCATGCAAAGGCTCAGAAGGGAGCAATAGGCAAGTCCAAGAAGCTTAAGCTGACCATGGATCCAGAGGTTGGCACATCCAAGCAAAGCAAGCCCACCTCCAAGAAGAGCAACAAGTCTAGCAAGACTGACTGTGATAACAGTCCAAGGGCTGGGTCATCCAGATGCCCAAAAAACTGATGCTTTCTTCTTTTAGTATCTTGTTATCATGGGTATAAAACAATAGAATATTTTTTCTTGGAACATTAGGGGGATAAATTCAGACAAAAAGTGGAATGCTATCTATGATCGTTTGTGCAATAATAAATGTGATATCCTGTGCTTGCAAGAGACAAAACGTGAAACTTTTGATGTGTCCTATCTCAGAAATTTCAGTCCTGCATCTTTTGATTCTTTTTGTATCCTTGCTATCCGTTTGTGCCTCAGGTGGCTCAATAATTGTATGGAAAAGTTCTATGCTTAGGGGGTCCTTGATTTTTCAGAATTCTTATGCTTCCTCGGTTGAGTTCACGTCCCTGCATAATAATGTCACTTAGGTTCTAACAAATATTTATGCACCTTGCACTCCACAGGGTAAAAGAGAATTTCTTCAATGGTTCAAGCACATATGTATGCCAGATCATGTGGATTGGCTTATAGTAGGGGACTTTAACCTTTATCGTAGTCCTGCTGACAGGAATAGAGAAGGAGCAGACTTGGCTGAAATTTTCTTATTCAATGAAGCTATAAGTGCTTTAGGGTTGATTGAGCTCTCACTAAAAGGTAAAAGGTTTACATGGACCAACAAACAACATCCACCTCTTTTGGAGAGACTGGATTGGTTTTTTACATCACCTAGTTGGACCCTTAACTACCCTGTCACCTCGGCTTTCAGTTTAACTGCAGAAACTTCAGATCATGTGCCTTGTCTCATCTCTATCTCCACTGCTATCCCAAAAACTCATATTTTCAGATTTGAAAATTACTGGCTGCATCATGAAGATTTTCTGAATCAAGTACAATTGGGGTGGCAAACTGATTTCCATCATGCTGATGCTGCAAAATTGATAACTGCAAAGTTTAAGAATTTGAGGAAGGTCTTGAAACAGTGGAAGTTGACCCTCTCCAACCTGAAACAAAACATAGCAAATGTTAAGCGTGTTCTAGACTTCCTAAATCTTTTGGAAGATTTTAGAGACTTATCTTTGGTTGAATGGAATTTCAGAATCATTCTAGAGGACAAACTTATATCTCTTATTCAGCAGCAAAAAAAACTTACTGGAAACAAAGGGGAACAGTAAATTAGGTAACTTTGGGTGATGCTAATACAAAGTTTTTTCATGCAAATGCAACAGTCAAGTACAGAAGAAATTTGATTACCCAACTATTGAATGATCAAGATGAACCCCTTTTTAATCATGAAGACAAGGCTCAACTTATTTGGAATTCCTTTAAAGATAGGCTTGGCACTAGCAATTTTACAGGAGTTCTTTTTGACTTGCCAAATTTAATGCAAGGCTCTGTGGACCTCTCCAGTTTGGTAGCTCCTTTCACTCATGTTGAAATTGATGTAATTGTGAGAAATTTACCTTCAGACAAATCTCCTGGCCCAGATGGTTTCAACACAGACTTTTTAAAAAAGTGTTGGCACATTGTCTGTGAGGATTTCTATTCTTTATGTGATGCTTTTCATTCTGAAAATATTTGCTTACAAAGTATTAATGGCTCTCACATAACCCTTATCCCAAAGAAAGATGACCCTCATAGAGTTTCTGACTACAGGCCCATTTCCTTGTTAAACAATTCAGCCAAGCTCATAACTAAAATTCTTGCAAATAGATTGCAGCCGATACTTCCTCATCTGATCCACAAAAATCAGTATGGTTTTGTTAAGTCTAGAACAATCCAAGATTGTGTTGCCTGGGCCTTAGAGTATTTGTATATGTGTCATCAATAAAAAAAGGAAATCATCATTCTTAAATTAGATTTTGAGAAAGATTTTGACAAAGTTGAACATGATTTAATGTTGCAAATTATGGAGCACAAGGGATTTCCTTCTAAATGGATTAACTGGATGAAGCTAATTTTTGGTTCAGGTACTTCCTCAGTCTTACTTAATGGCATACCAGGAAAGGTCTTCCACTGTAAAAGAGGTGTTAGACAAGGGGATCCTCTCTCACCTTGCTTTTTGTACTTTCAGCAGACATGCTTCAATCTGTTCTTAACTCTGCCACAAATGACAATCTTCTTACTTTTCCTATACCTCTTGCTAATGATAGTGATTTCCCAAATTTGCAATATGCTGATGATACTTTGATCTTTATGAAAGGGGATGTTAATTAGCTCCAACACTTAAAGGATATTCTTCATTTTTTTGCTGAATCTACTGGTTTGAAAATGAACTTTGAAAAATCATTTATGGCTCCCATCAACATCTCTGAAGAAAGACTGGATATTTTAGCTAGTAATTTGGGTTGTGCTAAGCAAACTTTACCCTTCACTTATTTGGGACTATCTCTTAGTATAACTAAGCCTTCAGTAGCTCACTTCTGGCCTCTAGTCTCTAATTGTGAAAGAAGATTGGTTAACTTTTCCTCCTTCCTTACTGAAGCTGGCAGGCTACAATTGGTAAATGTTGTTCTTACTAGCCTGCCTACTTTCACTATGTGCACCTTTTTGCTGCCAAAACAGATAATTAAGCAAATAGATAAGTTTAGGAAGCACTATCTTTGGAGAGGGTCTGATCTGAACAACAGGAAACCTTCCAAAGCTGCATGGCCTTTAGTTTGCAAGCCAAAAATTGAAGGGGATCTTGCGGTTTTAAATTTGAAGTATCAAAATGAGAGCTTATTGATGAAATATCTGCACAAGTTTTTCAACAGACAGTCAGTCCCCTGGGTTCAGTTAGTTTGGGATCATTATTATTCCAGAGATAATTTGCCTTCTCTACATAGGCCTTTCAGAGGTTCTTTTTGGTGGAGAGACATTCTCAAATTGCTTGAAGATTATAAGAAAATGGCACAAATCACTGTTAATGATGGCTCTATATGCTTCTTTTGGCTTGACAATTAGAACAATGGTGCTTTTTATCTCACTTATCCTGAGCTCTTCTCATTTGCAAAATCTAGTCACACATCTCTCAAATCACTAGTTCACTCTGAATCTTTGGAGGAACACTTTCATTTACCTCTTTCTGTTGAGGCTTTTCAACAGTATCAATTTCTTCTTACTATTCTTCAATCTCTGCAACTTAATCAAGATGCTGATATTTGGTCATATGTGCGGGGTACTAGCTTCTTTTCTTCAAAGCAGGCGTACAAGCAACTTGTTGGTCACCAACAGATTCATAACTCTTATAGATGGCTTTGAATTTCTTCTTGTCAAAATAAGAGGAAAGTCTTTTTCTGGGTAATTTTAAGTGACAGGTTGAGCACCAGAGCTTTACTCAGAAGGATGGGTATGTACCTCGAGGATTACAACTGTGTTCTTTGTTCTCTTAATAATGAAGAAGATCTCCTACACATGCTATTCCGCTGTCCCTTTGCGGTGGCATGCTGGTATAGTTTACAACTTTTCATTCTAAACTCAGAGGATATCTTTGTCATTCTGGAAGAACTTAAGACTCAGTTGCGGGTTCCTTTCTTTATGGAGATCATAGTCACTGTGTTGGGCAATTTAGATAATGCGAAATGATGCTATTTTCAGGAATTTGGCTCACTTAATTCAAAGATGCAAGGCAGTCTTCATGCATGAGTTTGCTCTAGTTATTCTAAGAGCAAAGGCATGGTACCATCCAATGATTGATCAATGGCTAGACAACTTTGTGTAATTCTTGCTATTTTTTTCCTTACATTCTTTGTTTCATGAGCCCAGTTTGTAAGACTTTGTACTTATTTTAATTTAATAAATTCTAGTAAGGGCCTGGCCCCTCCTGTTTCATTAAAAAAAAATGAAGACAGCTGCCTTTAATGGACTTCTACTAGTAGATCATTGCGTGAGAAAAATATATTATTATATACAAATAAAAACTGGAAGTATGGGCCCACAGCAGTCGAGCTTCGTATTACACGTGTGATACGATGCATGATGAGTACATGGCCATTCTTCCTGCAAGTTCGATAACTGACGAGGGAAAACCAACCCCCAGGACAGTTCACTCACTGCCTGTTTCGAACAGGCCAATACCAAACATACGACCGCAAGCAAAGCACTCAACACGTTGTGCTGAAATCAACCCCAATTATTGTTGCCAGACAGACTTGGAGCAAGTAGAACTTGCCAACTAACCAATTCCCATAATACAGTACTCAGGTCAGGTGACAGATCACGACAAAACGGACGCTATATACAGAGGGGCTCAAAGAAATCAACCAGCGTTGCATCTCCAAGGAATGACTATTGTCTGCATAACCGTGACCGAGCTCAAGGCACGATCTGGCAGTTCAGCGCATTGTCCCAAACCATTTGGACCGCAGACTCCAGCATCTCCTTCACAGAGTTCTCCACCGGATCACCTTCTTCCTGGGAAAATAACAAAAGGCATGGTCAGGGTGCACTCTACTGCAATGTTAAACAGAAATTGTGATGGCACCAACTGCACTACCAATTAGAATAAATCACGATGGCCACAATACAGTTATGAGTACCCCTACTATGTCAAGAAAAAGAGGAACTCCGAAAAACAAAAACTGCAACAGGAATCAGAACTTGTGTTTTCCCCACTTTCAAGTTACTTCAATAGAGAAAATATTGCACAAGCAAAATCAGCATAAAAACACAAATATGTAACCTAACAGTAAGTAGCTACAGAAGAGTAGAACACACCAATCTTTCGAGTAGATTTCACTAACCTCCAGTTTGCGAGAAATGGCAGTTAGTTTGAACGTAACTTCATCGGAAACTTCCCCAGTTGAGCTCCGGTGGTCGAATCTGTCAGCATGCCTTAGCTTGAGCCTCATGGTTTCATTTTTGAAAGCTTTGTAGTTCGTGTGCCATGCCCCAACTATGCTGAACCTCTCACCAATTGACTCCTTTCCAAGTGGCCATCTAATCCCCCCTTTCACATTAGGATCAATAATAGCAGCAGACACCAAGCTCTTTACAGCATTTTCCACTTCAGACTGCAAATGACATCAAATAGGTCGATAATCTTTATCTGTATAAGAAAAAGGATAATAACAGAAAGGAACAAGGTGCCAATAAGAACTTACATCTAGGTTTTTCAGGATCCTTCTCTTACAAAACATCAGCCTTAGATCAAGACCTTTGAAAAGACAGGATATGTCTTCCACCAAGTATCGTACCTGATTCAATTCAACCTGCATAAAAGGCAGCACCAAGGAATGAGAACCTGAAGTATGGTTTGTGTTGGAATATGTGTGTATTAGGCCCATGAGGCTAGGCCCATGTGACCCATGTATGGTTACCTATATAGCTACCCTCCTAGGGTTAGCCCAAATCAATAGAAACACTTTCCCTAACATGGTATCAGCAGCCTAGGGTTAACCTTTCCTCTCCCCATCACCCTCTCAGCCGCCGCCGCCTGGTCTGCCGGCCGGCCAGCCGCCGCCGGCGCCATGGCCGGCCCCCCTACTCCTCCTCCCTCCTACTACACCTATTTCCCTTCCCTTCCCTCCCCATCCTGGGCTCAGATTGCTTCCAACACCACTCCTGGCGCCGTCGGTTCTCAGGCGGCGGCCACTGCCGGCGCCTGGCGGTCACGCCCGCGGCCCAGGGCAGCGGCGCCTCCCCTCCTACGCCTAACCTGGTCGCGGGGGCCGGGGAGGGGGCTCTGGCGACCGCTCCTTCTCCCCCACCGCCTGGTTTCCTTCCGCCCCCTCCCACTGCGCCACCTGGGATCCGCCCGCCACCTCATCTGCCGCCGTCTGGAGTCCGCCTGCAACCCCCTGCCACCGACTCCACTGCTGCTGGCACCTTGGCCATCCGCCCGCCACCCCCAGCCGCCGATCCCGCACCTACTACTGGTGCCTTGGCGGATCCAGTGCGCCCCGACACTGGCTGGCCTTCCCTGCTGGCCCTCGGGGGGACGACTCTTCCCCTTGGAGGTGGTGCCGCAGGTGCTCTCCCCACTGCTCCTCCGCTAGGTCCGGACTCCGCCCTTGCCGCGGCCCTCATCGTTGCCCAGGCTGCCGCCGCGGAGGGGCAGGCTCGTGTACGCGCGGCGGCCCTTGCGTGGGAGCGTGAGCGCGACGCGGCCGACACCCTAGCCCGCCAGATCGCCGAGGCGGAGCAGCTCCTCACCTCTCCCGCCTCCTAGGACGCTGGGGCCGCCTCCTCTGACTCGACGGGACGCCACGTGTCACACACCGCCGTCCTTTGGCACGACCCGACCGACCCGCTCGTGGCTCAGCTTCACTACCAGGCCGGGGGGTCCAAAACATTCGCCTCCTCGTCCCGGTGGTTCTCGAGCCCGAGTCACCCTCCTACGCCCGGTGGCGGGACCTGGTCCTCCTCACCCTCCGCCGCTACGTCCTCGATGACCACGTCCTCGCCGATGCCACGGTCGCGGCTCACACTCCCTCGTGGCTGCGCCTTGACAGCATCGTCCTCTCGTGGATCATCGGGACGATCTCCCTCGACCTCCACGACCTCGTCCGCAACTCCCCTAACGCTCGCCAGGCCTAGCTGGCGCTTGAGGGACAGTTCCTGGGCAACGCCGAGGCTCGGGCTCTGCGCCTCGACGCGAGTTTCCGCACTTTTGTCCAGGGCGACCTCTCCGTCGGTGAGTTCTGTCGTCGGATGAAGACCATGGCGGACTCCCTTGGCGACCTCAGCTGGCCCGTGGAGGATCGCATCCTGGTCCTCAATGTCCTCCGCGGGCTCAGTGACCGCTACGCCCACCTCAGGACGTGGATCACCCGTCAGCGGCCCTTTCCCACCTTCCTGCAGGTCCGCGACGACCTTGTCATGGAGGAGCTCACTCAGGGCATCTAGCCGGGGTCCGGCCCTTCTCCGGGGTCCTCGTCTTCTTCGACGGCTCTAGCTGCTACTCCGCCGCAGCGTCCGTCTGCTCCACCACGGTCGTCCGCTCCACCGCTGCCGTCTCTCCTGGGTCCCCCTCCCTCCGGGCCGAGCGGGGGTGAGGAGATCGTGGTGGTCGTCGTCGCCGGGGAGGGGGTGGCGGGGGCGGCCGGGGTGGTCTCACCCAGGCTCCGGCACCGGCTGGGCTGCAGGGGGGCACCATGGCCTTCCTTCCAGAACCCGTGGTCCGGGCGCATCTCCATGTGGCCCTTCCATGCTCCCGGGGGCGACCCTCGTCCACCGGCGGCCATGTTCACCGGTGCTCCACCTGGTGCTCCACCTCCCGGCGCCTTCCCTGCTACGCCGTGGGCTCCACCCTCCGGCACCCTACCTGGGGTTGCCGGCTGGGACCAGGCGGCTTTGGCTCGCTCGTTCAACACCACGGGCCTAACACCTCCGGTCGGACCTGAGTGGATCGCTGATTCGGGAGCCACCTACCACACCACCCCTGACCTCGGTATACTTTCGTCTCTCCACTCTCCCTCTTCTTCTCTTCCTTCGTCCATTATGGTCGCCAATGGTTCGTGTCTTCCAGTCACGTCTGTGGGTACCGCCGGTGCTCATGGCTCCTTCCGTCTTCCTGATGTTCTTGTTGCTCCTTCTATGGTTCACAACCTTCTTTCTATTTGTCGTTTTACAGCTGACAATTCCTGTTCTGTGGAATTTGACTCTTCTGGTCTTACTGTAAAGGATTTGGCTTTCCGGCGTCCTCTGCTCCGATGTGACAGCACCAGGCCTCTTTACACCCTTCGCTTCCCGGCGGCTACTTCGTCTTCTTCGTCGTCCGTTTTATCAGCTGCTTTCGCCGTTTCTACTTCCTCTACTACTTGGCACCGGCGCCTCGGCCATCCTGGACGTGATGCCCTGATGCAGCTCAGTCGTAGCTCCGGTCTTCCATGTACTCGGGCTCATGATGAGCAACTGTGTCATGCGTGCCAATTGGGCCGACATGTTCGTTTTCCTTTTCATAGTTCTACTTCCCATGCGGCCTGCATTTTGTATCTTGTACATTGCGACCTATGGACATCTCCTGTTCTCAGTATTTCTCGTTATAAGTACTATCTTGTGGTGGTTGATGATTTTTCGCATTATTCGTGGACTTTTCCCCTACGTGCGAAGTCTAATACGTTTCCCACGCTCCTTCACTTCTTCACTTGGGTGTCCACACAGTTCGGCCTCACCATCAAGGTCGTCTAGTGTGACAATGGTCGTGAGTTTGATAACTCCACCTCCCGTGCATTCTTCCTCTCTCACGGTGTTCAGTTGCGCATGTCTTGCCCATATACCTCTTCGCATAATGGCAAGGTTGAGCGGATGATTCGCACCACCAACGAAACCGTGCGCACCCTTCTGTTTCAGGCCTCTCTTCCTGCTCGCTTCTGGGCTGAGGGCTTGCACACTTCCACCTACCTCCTCAACCGTCTTCCTTCCGCTGCCTGTCCCGCTCCCACGCCACACCACGCCCTCTTTGGTACCCCTCCTCGGTACGATCAGCTCCGCGTGTTTGGGTGCGTGTTACCCCACCTCCAGCTACGCTATCTTCTTGGGCGGCAACCTAGTGTCCTGGTCGTCTAAGCGACAGCCTGTGGTCTCCCGGTCCAGTGCCGAGGCGGAGTACCGTGCTGTCGCTAACGGCGTGGCTGAGGCCTCCTAGCTCCGGCAGCTTCTCGCGGAGCTGCACACTCCGCCCTCCCGGGGCACACTGATCTACGGCGGCAATGTCAGTGCGGTCTACCTCTCCACCAACCCCATCCAGCACCAGCGGACAAAGCATGTGGAGATCGACCTACACTTTGTCCGTGATTGGGTGGCCATGGGCGAGGTGCGGATTCTTCATGTTCCGACTACCTCCCAGTTCGCGGACATCTTCACCAAAAGCCTCCCGTCCTCGATATTCACCGAGTTTCGCTCCAGCCTCAACATCACCAGTAGCTAGTTGCGTCTGTGGGAGGCTGTGTGTGTTCTTTCTTGTTCAGCCTGCAACTCCGCTGCGCCGGTAGTTCAGACTGCGGGGGGGTGTTGGAATGTGTGTGTATTAGGCCCATGAGGCTAGGCCCATGTGGCCCATGTATGGTTACCTATATAGCTACCCTCCTAAGGTTAGCCCAAATCAATAGAAACACTTTCCCTAACAGTTTGAAAAGCTGGTTGAAATTAATCACATTTGAAGAACACAGCAAGGCCCATAATATGTGGAGTATATGACACCCTATAATCTAACTATCACCAGTTAATCCAGAAATTCACATATTTTTGGGGGGAAATGAAGTGCAATGACAAGCAACTACCTACTGCTTCCATTCTTTGCTATCCTTTTAAAATAAGGCTAAGCAATAGATGCGGTCAGTAGAGTTCGAATTGTCACTCCTAGTTTTGAATTAACAAAACAAAGAACATCAGGAATCATATGAAGATAATCAATCTATGGCAATCCTAAATATTCAAGAGATGTGGAAAGTAGCATAAACTGTTTTCTGCAAAGCTGAAAGTACAGCTAAATACATCGAATGATCAAATTATCCAGATATATAAAGTAATGCACGGGAATTTCTACTCAAAGATATACAAGCTTGGACAGACACACAGCTCATCGATGAGACATCAGCTAAACAAGTCAAGCAACAATAAGGAAGTTCAGAGACTTTCAGCGGTAAGAAGTAAACAGCCCATAACGATGTGTGAGGTAAATGTTCATGTCTTTGCATCTTGTAACGTGTCAACTATCAAGTATTCCTACAGAACATGGCATTACAAATTTAGAATAGTTGCAATCTGAGTTACGGGAAAGCATTGTGATTTTGTGGACCAGTTATTTATGTAATTAGAGGTGCCTAATCATAAAGTGCTAAAAGTATTAAATAAGTCTAATATCCTCAGGAATCATGACTTTGAGGAGACAGCAATTATACTAGGCAGCAATCGACATGTTTGATATTAGACAAAATTCAAGACATGCCGCTGCCTCAAAATGGATGAAGGAATCCGGTAGCTTAAATCGCTGTAACAAAACAAAGAAAAAACTCGTTAATGGTACACTAACCTTATGGATAGCAAGGCTACCATCTTCCTCCACGGTGCATTTACAATATATTGTAGAATCACTTTGATTCTTGTCAAACACCTATCAAAAAATTGCAGGCCATTAAACCCATTTACTCATCTGAGGCCAACACAAACTGTAGTTCACATTGCATTGGAGCATTAGAGGACCAAACCATCACATGGTAGTGCTCCTTGGACGAATCAAAATCCAGCCCCATACTCTTCACCATGGATCGCTCCATATCATCCAGACACTCACTAGGCATATTGGTGTAGAACGATTTACGCAACTGGCTCTTGGAACCATCTTCCCCTGCTTTTGCTGCCTGGCGGAGTGTGTCCAGTGAGACGGGCGATCCACCGCTGAAGACATCATTCGCAGTAAATCGTCGGACTCAGCATTCACCACAAGATCGCACGAAGCATAGGTCCCAGAAATGTAACTGGGATGCAAAACAAGAAGAGGAGAAAGGACTCACGGCTGGCACTGGAAGAGCACCTTTCCCAGCCTTGCCACGAGACTCAGCTTCACCAACTCATCCTCAGGCGCGCCCAGTTCCGCCTTGGACCTCTCCGCGGCGGCTAGGAGATCGGGAAGGAACCTCTCGGCGATGGCGGTGACAGCCGCCGCAGTGGAGCCGGAGGAGCCTTGTCCTGGGGTGGAGGCGACGACGAGGGCAAGGCGTTTGGCGCCGGTCCTCTGCTCGATGGGGGCGCAAGGGAAGGGCTCGAGGCGGAGGGTGTGCTCCTCGCCATCGACGCCAGGGGAGAAGGGCGGTAGCGGGGACCAACGGGAGATGCAGCCGGCAGCGTGGATAATCATTGTAGAAGCGCGCGGGTGTCGTCCGCCGGCGCCCCGGCCGCGGCCCCGCGGGGAGGAGAAGAACGGAGGTGGCGGGTTGGGTGCGGGGCAGGCGTGGAGGCTGCGGTACTGGGGTGGCGCTTGTGGGGAGGGAGGTACGCCATGGCCGCCGCCCGTCGGCGTGCGGTGCGGTGCGGGCGCGGCGTCCAAGAGGTTTTGGAGAAGGCGGGGCCGCGGGGAACAAGGGAAACGGAAGTTGGGGTGTGTTTAGATGAGGGAAAAGTGGTTGAAAAGTTACTGTAGCACATTTCGTTGTTATTTGATAAAATTTGTCTAATTATGGACTAACTAGGTTTAAAAGATTCGTCTCGACCTTTACAGACAAACTATGTAATTAGTTATTTTTTTTACCTACATTTAATATTTAATACATGTGTTTAAAGATTTGATGTGATGGGTGGAAGAGGAAATTTTTGGGGCTTGCATGGGAACTAAACGCGGCCTTGGTGGAGAACGGGGGAAAGAAGGCTTTATTGGGTGTGTTAGTGCACTATGCAAAAAAAATTCCCCGTCACATCAAACTTGTGATATATATATGGAGTACTAAATGTGGATAAAATCAAAAACTAATTGCACAGTTTGGTTGTACTTTACGAGACGAACGTTTTGAGCCTAATTAGTCAATGATTGGACAATTATTACCAAATACAAACGAAATGCTACAGTATATTTTGGCTATTCAAATTTTGGATCTAAACACAGCCATTATTGGCAAAACTTTCGCCATTCGGAAAAGTAGACACGCACGGTCAGCGCGACCCTCTCCCACTCGGGGGTCCTAGCTGCCGACCCCCGCTCGCCCCCCACCCCACCCCAGCCCCCCACTAACGTAGAGCTCCAATCAGCAGCAGCTTGTAAGTAAGTCTAAAAGTGCTGACGTCAATATATGCCATATTTTTTTTAAAAGTATAAAAAAAAGTCTTAGCTCTTAAACTAAGTATCCTGCAAAAGCTGCAGCGACAGCAGTCATGGCTTGGGGCTTGTTTAGATTGAGCCAAAAAGTTTTTTCATTCTCTTCATCACATTAATCTTTGCATGCATGCATAAAGCATTAAATATAGATAAAAAATAACTAATTATACAGTTTAGTTATAAATCACGAGACGAATCTTTTAAGCCTAGTTAGTACATGATTTGACACTAATTGTCAAATACAAATGAAAGTGCTACAGTTAGAAAAAATCTAACTTCTTACAATCTAAACGAGGCCTTGTTCTGGAAAGTGGAAAGCTTCAACTCGAGAGGAGCTTCCAACTTTATGCAGGAAACATGCTTAGCTCTTGTACTCCCTCCATGTTGTTAAAAGAAGTCGTTTTGGACAAGGTTTGGGTCAAACATTGGGAATATAAATCATGAATAACTTTTAAGTTATTGAGTTTGGAAATATGAAAACTATATGAATAGATTTGTCTTCAAATATACTTTCATAAAAGTATACATATATCACTTTTAAATAAATATTTTTATAGAAAAATAAAGTCAAAGTTATGCTTTGGAGACCGTGTCGTTGTCTAAAACGACTTCTTTTACCAACATGGAGGGAGTAAATGCATATCCTGGTTAGGGACTAGTGGACAGCATTGATTTGCAGTAATAGCCATCTACTTGGCACATGGTTTATGTCTATTGTATTCGCGACTGACCCTTGGAAATTAGCAAGCAGGGCTGCTTGACTTGGTTTCCTTCGCTAATTATTCCACTAGTGGCTTACTGATGGATCATGACTGTTTAACCGAAGCCATCTGAGTCTTGTCGCTATGAGAGTAGTGCTAGAGTATAACATTAGTCTACATTTAATACTCCATGCATTTACCGCAACATTGATGTGATGGGAGTTAAACTTTAACATTTGGAAACCAAACAGGGCCTAAGTATCCTGCAAAAGCTGCAGCGATAGCAGCCATGGCTTGGGGCTTGTTTAAATTGAGCCAAAAAGTTAAAATTTTTTCACTCTCTCCATCACACCAATCTTTGCACGCATGCATAAAGCATTAAATATAGATAAAAAATAACAAATTGTACAGTTTAGTTATAAATCACGAGACGAATCTTTTGAGCCTAGTTAGTACATGATTGGACACTAATTGTCAAATATAAATAAAAGTGCTACGGTTAAAAAAAATCTAACTTCTCACGGTCTAAACAAGGCCTTGTTCTGGAAAGTGGAAAGCTTCAACTCGAGAGGAGCTTCCAACTTTATGCAGGAAACATGCTTAGCTCTTGTAAATGCATATCCTGGTTAGGGACTAGTGGACAGCATTGATTTGCAGTAATAGCCATCTACTTGGCACATGATTTATGTCTATTGTATTCGCGACTAGACCCTTGGAAATTAGCAAGCAGGGCTGCTTGACTTGGTTTCCTTCGCTAATTATTCCACTAGTGGCTTACTGATGGATCATGACTGTTTAACCGAAGCCATCTGAGTCTTGTCGCTATGAGAGTAGTGCTAGAGTATAACATTAGTACTACAAGAACAAACCCACCATTTACCATCTTCCTGGACGCTAATTATATGAATCGTAGAGATCGAAGGGCTCAATAGCAAAACAACACGCCACAGACAATGAGACGAGTACTGTATCTTATATCTTGTACAGATGATAACCTCACAGTGATATTGGACGTACCAGATCGGTGAGCGGTAGCAACCGACGGGCGGATGGTGCTTGGCGTCTAGGCTGTCGGGTGGGCCGGCCAGCGCCCAGGATGAGGATGCTCCAATTGACATACACCTGATGCAATGCCATGGATGTTCTCTTCGGCATTTCGTCGATGGGCGACTAGGCGTGCAGTCCAGAGGAGCCAGGAGCAATGGCATGTAGATGTAGGTGAATTCTCTTGAAGATCCATCTTCACCGCAAGTCCGCAATTGTCCGGCTCCATGGCAAATCTATGTATAATTAGAAGTATGAGGCCGCGCCGCCTAGGCGGCCTCCCAGCGTATCCACGTAAGCTTCATTTAAGTGGCACGTTGGATAGAAGCTGGACGGCCTAGATGCATCACTATGATGGCCTTTCTGCATGCACATTGAATGCAGCATATAGTGAAGCCATCTACTAGCCTGTAAGCCGTCATGTCACTATATGAGTAAGCAGTCATCTCACTGATTTCTATCCCCACCGTCCACCAGCCACTGGCCACTGCCATTGAATGGTTGAATGGAGCAAGTGGAGAGATAAATGAACAACAGATATTTACATGCAGAAATTTACTGCCAGTGAATTTAAAAATAAGATGCCACGTCCAGAACATGCAATGCCTTTTTCTCTTAGCATACAAGAATTTACTATCGGCATTTTCTCTTTACGTACAAGAATTTTACTCTAAGGAAATAAGTGCATGGATAAATGTTAGGTAGAAATCCCACGAACCTAGATGGAGTTGCTCACAGTCCTTTTCTATTGCTACCTGAAACAAGCCAAGCATTCAATGGGCATGCAAGTGCATCCATGCCAGGCCAGAGAAAGGACTGACCACGGGGGAGGACACAACAGATAGCAAGATGTCAGTTCGATATAACTCATGTAACACCAATTATGCTTTTTATGTGACCCACTCTTTTTATCCAGATGGAGTGGATGGAAAGTGAGGGTTAGACATGTTTCAGGCTGAATTTGGCAGACATCAGAAGCATATTGATGGTGACTAGCAGAAAGGATTTGAAACTTACAGTTCTCGTGTTTTGATGGCAAGATAAATCTTTTCCTGCAGCCGGTCCTCTCACCTCCTCGTGGGTCTGAAGAATCGAGTTGTTTTCAGCGGCTGGACAAATTTTACAGGGCTGGGAGAACACATTAGCTGGATGAGAGTGGACAGATAGATGAACAACAGGTATTTACATGCAGAAATTTACTACCAGTAAATTTGAAAGTAGGATGCCACGTCCAGACCATGCAATGCCCTTTTCTCTTAGCATACAAGAATTTACTATTGGCATTTCCTCTTTACATGCACGAATTTTACTCTGAGGAAATAAGTGCATGGATAAATGTTAGATAGGAATCCCACGGACCTAGATGGAGTTCCCACAGTCCTATCCTATTGCTACCTGAAACAAGCCAAGCATTCAATGAGCATGCAAGTGTATGTAAAATTCAATAAGCATGCATCCATGCCAGGCCAGAGAAAAGACTGAGCACGGGGGAGGACACAATAGATAGCAAGATGTCAGTTCGATATAACTCATGTAATACCAATTATGGTTTTATGTGTCCCGCTATTTTTATCCAGATGCAGTGGATGGAAAGTGAGGGTTAGACATGTTTCAGGCTGAATTTGACAGACATCAGAAGCATATTGACGGTGACTAACAGAAAGGGTTTGAAACTTACAGTTCTCGTGTTTTGATGGTAAGATAAATCTTTGCCTGCGGCCGGTCCTCTCACCTCCTAATGGGTCTGAAGAATCGAGTTGTCTTCAGCAGCTGGACAAATTTTACAGAGCTGGAAGAACAGATTAACTGGATTTGCAACCAGAAAAGCATACGGTTGCATTTGCAGCCAGAAAGCTGTCTAGCTATGCATCAAAAAAAACTATCTCTGTTCTTTTTTTCTCCTAAGTCCTAAATAAATCACAGTCTCGTGATAGTCGAGTATTACTCTTTTTACAGAGCTGGAAGGCCAGATTAGCTGGATCAGGTAAGTAGAAGTTTTAATGTGGACAGGCATGTGAAATCAATGGGTTTACTAACATTTAAGCACTAGGCAAGGTGGTCAGCATCTCTAGTGTGCATCACACGCTAAATTTGGATTACCTGCTTGACAATTCGGTCTATCACCTGATTCAGAGTAAAAAGTCCATAGGATCTGGGCCCAAGGATTGTAAGGCAATACTTCTCAAAGTTGGAATTGTTAGTAGAGCCCGTTATTAGGTTAAAGAGCTCCTCCTTAAACCTACAGCAATGAACGGAAAAGGAAAAGTGAAGTTAAGAAACACATGAGCATTCAATGAGCATGCAAGTGGCTGTAAAATGAGTGATTGGCCTCCTTCCTATCAGTGCATGAAAAGCAGCTCACTCTTCCATGAACATGCATCCAAGCGTGCATGCACACGGTATTTGGGTTGGGCCCCATTCCAATTGATGAGGTCCTTGCACCCGGTGGTGGTAGAGGCGCCCTCCAAGCCCCCAGCTCTTGCCTATATAGGTGTGTGGTGTGCTGTCCGGTGCTTCATCGATTCCTTTCCATTGCTTACAACTGCCTCCTTGTAGTTCATATAGTCCACCCCTGCATTACTTTGTGTTGCTGTTTGTAGCCTTTATTACCTTAAAACCACCGCCACAGGCGCCGTGGCATTTTCCAGGCACAGATAATGGGCTAACCAGAGCCGGCTAGCCGGCTACATAAGAAGCACAACACAATAGGTTTGTGCTGTGAACCTATTGTAATGAAAGGCTATAGAATTAGCGCCTAGCTATGAGTGCAGCGAGTGCCTAGGAAAAATTTTGAGTTTGAGCCCAGTGGTTAGTTAGCCTATGCATATACATTGGAGCTCACTTAGCTGGTATGTGCAAATAGACTGGGCAGGCACACCTTGTGCACATACGTGTGTTGTGAGGGTGGTTGACCAAATCATTCAACTGTGCGTGCATGTGTTTAGTGCATGATCTTGATCCTGGGAAGTGGTGCGTGCAGCCTTATTCGTGCCCTTGCTGTTATCCATGTGGCTTCCTTTGTTCTTATATTTTTTTCCTCTTCTTAGCGTTGGACCTCTTCTCTCTTAAATTTCATCTCGGCAATATGTAATTTTTGTGGTGCTCCCACCGTGTACAGGCACACATTGATGGCACATGGAAGGAGCTTCCTCTAGCCGGCCAAGGAAGAGGCAGCATGGGAAGAGTTCAGCTTTAGTTCCAGGTGTTTGTTTGTTTATCATCCCCTTTTATTTGCGTTGTTTGCCTGTCTAAATTGGGCATTGCTTTCTCTGGATGTCTTCTCTGCCTCCCGCCTTAATCTATAGTTGAGGGGACGGTACGTGAGAGGCAGCAGCGTCGGAGGACTAAGAGGCAGTTAAAGAAAAAAGGTTAGTCCTGTACCCTGTTGTTTGTATAGGCGCTAATCACCAATTCTAGGTGTCTTAACTAAATCATGGTGCTAACTGCGTTCACTGCACACTAATACTGGCTCCTAACTTTTTCTGCATCTTGTGCTTGTAGTATGCACTACTCACTGGCTCTGAGTGCCTCAACTCAGTACTGGTGCTAATTGCGTGTACTCCATACTAATTCTAGCACCTATGCATGCGTTACTCACTAATTCTGAGTGCCTTAACTAAGTCCTAGTACTAATTGCGATCGATGGACACTGATCCTAGCTCCTAACTTTTTCTACGTTTTGTGCTTGTTATTGCAATGTTGGAGCAGGTGTTTTGCATGTTTCTACGCTATTGGAGAATTCATCCCTTTTAGGTTAAAGTGCCATTGAACATGGAGGTTCCCTAACAACGGGAGGATTGTATTCAGGTGGAGTAGCTGCTGGCATGAATGGGTGGACATTAGCATTGAAAACTTAGATCAGATTTTTTCTAATTGATTTTTACTCAAATGTAGCTGCTTACATTCTTCGTGCTGCTTGCTCTCTGTGCTAGCTTTCTGACTATAGCATAATCTGTTTCAGGAAGTGGGTTACAGGATGCCATTAAATTATTTTTTGTGTTCTATGTGTCCAAGTTTGGATAGCATGCTAACACTAATTGCTATTAATTTTGCTCCATATGTTGGGAGGCTGACAGTTGCAATCAGTTGCCATCCTATATCAGAATTTGGCGATTTGCTGACTGGTCTAACCAGGTTGCTGCCTATTTTATATTACAACAACGGTACCTTTTACTGAAATCATATTCGATGCAGAATGAGTTGCGGCGAGGCTATGCCTGATCATAATCATGTTGTTCTAAAAATTAGAGTGAATGCGCACAGGAAAAGTTGAATGTGTGGCCATCACTCTTTCCGGCATAGTCCTATACTTATTTAGATCCATCGAAATGTGTGCGTTGGACAATGGCTTTTCCTTTGCCTTGGATTCTGTTGATTTTCATTTGCTATCTTAGCTTGCCTTGCCTAAAATAGAGATGCTCTGTGCTTTCTGCAGATTGCATTTTCAGTGAAGCTTCATACTACGGCCCTCCAGTACACGAGTGCCAGCATTGTGGTGCGCAATTTTGGTACCAAGAGCGTGTGAAAAGGTCGTATCCAGGTGACCCAGCCGCTATTCGTTTCCATCTTTGCTGCAAGGGAGGGAAGGTCAGTTTGCCTTTCCAAAGAGACCCTCCTTCGTTCCTAGATGGGTTGTTGAATCCAAATGGTGGTGTCCTTTCAAAATATTTTATTAAATCTATTCGGTCCTACAATTCTATGTTTGCATTCACATCACTTGGTGCTAAGATTGACGCATGTGTAAACAAGGGTCCTGGTCCTTACGTGTTTAAGATTAATGGCCAGGTCCATCATAGAATTGGGTCTTTATTGCCGGATGAAGGTGCCGCTCCAGTCTATGCACAGCTCTATATATTTGACACTGAAAACGAAGTTCAAAATCGGATATCGATTTTTGATAGGCATAGAGAGTCTGATGGTGGGCACCAGGTTGACAAACAGATAGTTGAAGGCTTGGTACAAATGTTTGATGAATCAAATGAACTGGTAAAATCATTTAGGGCAGCTAGGGACTTATTGGTGCACAACCAGTGTCAGCCGTTACGCCTTAGGCTATTACATGATAGGTCCAAGAACACAACACAATATAGTGCACCGGCGGGGTCTGAGATAGCTGCTTTGATAGTTGGGGACTTTTCTGAGGAAAAAAGGAGCCCAGATATAATCATTCAGGATAAGGGTGGCGGCCTTAAACGAATTAGCAACCTACATGCAAACTATATGGCGTTACAGTACCCGATTTTGTTCCCTTATGGGGATCAGGGTTTCAAAATAGGAATTAAGTACAATAGGTCGGCGACCTTGAGGGTTGGAGTTAGAGGTGAGGTCACAATGCTCGAGTACTATGCTTATAGATTACAGCAGCGTAGATGTGAGGCAACTACATTGATACGTGGCGACCGATTATTCCAGCAATATATTGTTGACGCCTTTGCATCCGTTGAGGAGAATAGGCTTAGGTTTATAGTTAAGAACAATAAGAACCTGAGGTCGGAGGTGTACAAAGGCCTTGAGGATGCCCTTTGCAAGGGCGATGTTGATGGCAGTGGTGTTGGTAAGAAGGTTATTTTGCCTGCTAGCTTTACGGGGAGCAAACGGTATATGGTTCAGAATTACCAAGATGCAATGGCCATCTGCCGATCATATGGCCCTCCAGATATGTTTGTTACTTTTACATGTAATCCAAAGTGGCAGGAAATAGCTGATGCTCTTACATTTGTTCCAGGGCAAAGACCTGACGCTAGACCTGATATAGTTAGTCGAGTCTTCAAGCTAAAGGTGGACGAGCTTGTTTCTGGGTTGAAGAAAGGAACCTATTTTGGGAAGGCACGTGCAGGTATAGTCATCAATTTCCACCCTCCTTTCCTATGTTTGTTGTGTGGGGGGTAGTCTTCGCTACAGATTTGGTAGATTATTACTGCACAAAGGAGCACATTGTTTGGTTTAGACGCTATAGTTATCTATTTTTGTAAGGTCTTGAAATTGGTCTCCACACTGTTCCCTCAAAACTTTAACAGATACGTGGGCTTGATTGGGTATACTGTTGATTCTTACAAATTTCTAGAGATGCATAAGGAATAACTAGCTGATAGCGACAGTAAGGAACAAACGCATAAACATGAACTTAACAATGCAAGATAGATGTTTAGATACATACCCTGTGCTGCACTGGTTGGAGGTCTGAATATTGATTCAGTCCTTTTGGAACAAATTTCCAGAGATCCATAAGGAATAACTAGCTGCTAGCGACAGTAAGGAACAAGCACATAAACAGAAACTTAACAATGCAAGATAGATATTGAGGTACATAACCTGTGCTGCACTGGTTGGAGGTGTGAATGGTGATTCAGTCCCTTTGGGTTAGATATGGTCGACTCCAGCAACCCAGCAGCAGTGCCCATATGGCGTGTATCTTTTTTAGGAGTGAGGCCCACACCATCTTCTGTTATGTTCTGCATAGACCTAAACATATAAACCCATGGATATCAGACTAGCATTTTTTTCTTTGCCTTTACTGATTAAACCAGACTCATCAGCCTTCCTACCATTGTACAAGAATGAAAAGTAGGATGTGGATGTTGCTAAAATTTAAAGTCTCAAACTGTCTTCTTTTTAGATTAGATGTGTAATAGTGTATAGTGTAGTTAATAAATCAACAAGGAATGAAATTTCAGAAGGCCAATCCAACGCGGCATATTTTGCCATTTTTAGTGACAGAGTGGTGGCTTTAGTGGTTTATGCAAAGACCGTGGAATAATGTATTTGATTGCCTGCCATTTTTTAAATTATATTGCCCTGTTTCCCTATTTCAGTACTCTATACCGTCGAGTTTCAAAAGCGTGGTCTCCCCCACGTTCATATTCTGGTCTGGCTTGAAGGTAACACTAAAGACCCTCGTCCTTCTTTTATTGACTCGATAATATGTGCAGAGATACCAGATAAATCATCTGACCCGCTAGGTTTTAGTCTTGTTGATGAGTTCATGGTGCACGGCCCTTGTGGTCAGCTGAATCATAGTTGCCCATGCATGAAAAACAGCAAATGTTCAAAGTTCTTCCCAAAGGGCACTCAGCCAAACACAATTGTTGGTGAGGATGGCTTTGTGCAGTATAGGCGCCGTCCTGATACTGGCCACTTCGTCGAGCGATATGGTGTTAGGCTTGATAACGAGTGGGTGGTCCCATACAATATGTCGTTGTTAAAAGTATTTAGAGCCCATATAAACGTCGAATGGTGTAATAAAACACATCTTATCAAGTATTTGTTTAAATATATTACAAAAGGGCCCGACCGTGCTAGGGCTGTCATTGAAACCTATGCATCTGATGTTCCTGGGGCCAATTCGCGCATTGAGGTTGATGCTACCAGCTTTAGTGTTCCACCATTAGATTCCCAGAGTCAGCCTGGGGATGTGGATGAGGTTCGAGAGTACATTGATTGCCGTTATCTATCTTCGCATGAAGCTATCTGGCGCTTATTTGAATTTGATATTCACTATAGGATCCCCGCCGTGGAGAGGCTCGCTGTGCACCTTCCTTTCATGAATAATGTTGTGTACCCAGCTAACCAACCCTTGTCTGCTATTTTACATGATCATCGTTACATGCAGACAACCCTTACTGAATGGTTTTCTGCTAATAGGAAGTTCCCATACGCTCGAGAGTTAACATATATAGAATTCCCAACAAAGTGGATATGGAATAAGAAGTACAAGGAATGGTGCCCACGCAAGGGACCTACAAAAATTGGTAGGGCTATATATACCAATCCTAGCTGTGGTGAGCTATACTACCTTCGTATGCTCCTCAACGTTGCCAAGGGTGCTACCTCATACGAAGACCTCCGAACTGTTAGTGGTGTCCTATATCCAACATTTAAGGATGCGTGCCAAGCTATGGGTCTCCTTGGTGATGACAGTGAGTGGCGTGAGGCCCTTAGAGAAGCATCTATGTGGGGATCAGCTGCTCAGATGCGCCAACTTCTTGTGACTATAGTTCTTTTTTGCTCTGTGTGTGACGCAACCTCCCTCTTCAATGAATTCTATGAATATTTTACTGATGACATACTTTACAACATTAAAAAGATGGTGCAGCTACCTACCTATAGGGTTCCAGAAGATCATCTAAGGAATTATGTTTTGCGCGAGCTGGATAGTTTGTTTGTAAAAAATGGTGGGTTACTAACTGATTATGGTTTACCAGAGCCTGATCGAAGCATGCGTAACAAAGTTAAAAATAGGCTTCTGGCTGAGGAGCTGGCTTACGACTGTGAAGACCTCGTGTGTATCCATGGTACCCTTGTTAGTCAGTTGAACGTTGAGCAAAAAAATATTTATGATGTTGTTACACAGTCCGTTTATGCGAAGACAGGCCAGTGCTTTTTTGTGTATGGATGCGGTGGCACTGGCAAGACGTTCCTTTGGAATGCAATTATTTCGCGCCTACGATCTGAGAAGCTTATCGTTCTTGCTGTGGCCTCGTCTGGAGTTGCTTCCCTATTACTACCTGGAGGTCGTACCGCGCATTCTCGGTTTAAAATTCCTATAGTTATTGATGAGTCGTCCATGTGCAATATTAAGAGGGGAACTTTTCTTGCTGATTTAATAACGCATAGTGCTTTAATCATATGGGATGAGGCGCCTATGACCCACCGACACTGCTTCGAATCTTTAGATCGTAGCATGCGTGACATTCTTGGGGAGGCAAACTCTTCGTGTTTTGATAGGTTATTTGGTGGCAAGACCGTGGTGCTAGGTGGAGATTTCCACCAAGTGCTGCCTGTGGTTGAGGGGGGCAGCAGGTTAGACACCATTGATGCATCCATAACTAACACTTATTTGTGGAGTCATGTTAAGATCCTAAAACTTACAATCAATATGCGCCTGCTTGGGATGTCTCGTAGCGGTTTGCCAATTGATCAGGTGAGATCATTTAATGAGTGGGTGTTGAGTATTGGGGATGGCACTGCTACAGGGAACACTCATACTGATGATGGAGATTCTGAGCTGGTTGAGATACCTCATGACATCTTGGTTCCGAAACTTGGCTCCCCAATTGATAATATCATAAGATCTACCTATCCCAACTTAGACACGTTCTATTCAGACCCAAACTACCTGAGGGAGCAGGCTATCATTGCCCCCAAAAATGATACCATCGATGAGATTAATAACCGGGTCCTTTCTTTAGTCCCAGGACATGAAAAGGTATATCTAAGTTCTGATTCTTTAGTCGAAACCTCCAAGGACCATGGTAACGCCGACCTACTTTATCCTGTTGAGTTTCTAAATTCCCTACAGTTCAAGGGCATCCCTTGTCATAAACTTATACTTAAGGTTGGCTCGCCTGTAATGTTGCTGCGCAATTTAAACCAAAGTGCTGGTCTTTGCAATGGTACACGTCTTATAATAACCCAATTAGGTAACCGCGTGTTGGAGGCTCAGATAATAACTGGCTCTCACATTGGACAGAAAGTTCTCCTTCCTAGAATTTCATTGCACGTGTCAAGCACTAAATGGCCATTTGTTCTTAGCAGGCGCCAATTTCCAGTAAGATTGTGTTATGCAATGACTATAAATAAGAGCCAGGGCCAGACTTTGCACAACGTTGGTCTATATTTGCCACGCCCAGTTTTTTCTCATGGCCAGCTATATGTTGCTATATCGCGCGTTACATCTAGAGATGGGCTACGTATTTTGGTCGACGATGGCACAGACCTTGCCTCTAACCTTACTGAAAACATTGTTTACAAAGAAGTTCTTCGGGTGCTCTGGTAAATTTTTCCCCTGAATATGTTGGGCCCACACATTTAAAGGTTATGGTCTCCTAGATTATCTACATTACAGTGCGTTATTTGATGCACTTCTTTTCCTTTTGTTGATGGGCTGCCACTATATGGAGTACACCTTGCTTTCACAGATTAATCCAACAAGGCACAATTGGATCATCAAGGTTAGAGTTGCTAGGATGTGGAAACTATCTTCCACTCCTAAGTGGAAGGCTGTAACTGCCATGGAACTTGTTCTGGTTGATGAAGAGGTATGTATTTTGGTACCTGCTGATATGTGTTATTTCTCCTTAATCGTGGCTACCTAATCTGAGGCTCCCTGTGTCAGGGCGTGGGTATTACAGCTTGCATCGGCCATAAGGACCTTGGCAAATTTGCTGAATATTTAGTTGAAGGCTGCTCCTATGTGATTAAAAAATTCCAGGTTAGCAGGCAAGCACGCAAGTATAACCCTATACCGAACCCACAGACAATCTATTTTACGCCATGGACTGTTATAGAAAAGTTACCTACAGAGCTGGCCACCCAGCTTCCCCTCTATGTTTTCAATTTTGTGGACTTTGAGGAATTAGCCCGCAAATGGAAGAACAAGCTTGGCTTAGTAGGTATGCACTGTCCTTGCCTTGCCTATTCAAGTTCTCTTTCCTATTTTCCAAGATTTACTTATCAGGTGACATGGTGTTTGGATTTCCAACAGATGTTATCGGACAGCTTGCAGTCATACATCCCGTGGTGCGATCTAGCAGCCTAAACGGTGTGATTGTACGTCGGGTGGTGGAGCTACGTGATCTAAGGTTGCTTCCGTGGTAGTTTATGGCATTCTGGTTAGCATAAACTTACTATGTCTGCTTTTGCAGCGACCGCCTGTTACAGATTACTTTGTGGGGCGAGCATGCAACTTCATTTGAGGATCAGGTCCTTATTGAAACTACTGATAAAGATGAACCCGTTGTGATGGTTTTCGCTGGGGTGCAAGTGAAGCAATATTTAAGTGTGTGCTGTTTATTGTGCTATTTTCATCTATCCTCGGGTTCCTAATATAACATGTCCAGCCTATTGCCAATGTAGGTGCCACAACATGTGCGAGCGGTGATGCCACTAAATGGTACATGAACATTGACCTTCCAGAAATGAATGCTTTTCGTGCTAGGTAATATGATTTCTCTGTCCTTCAGCCTTTGTCGATCTGCAGGGTGTGTAAATGGATGTTTGCCTTGTCCTTAGTTTACAGGGAAGAGGCTCTGAGGTTGTGTTCCTACCCGGCGATGATGATGCAGGGGCAGGTGTTGCTGATGAAGCAGACGCCAACAGGAAAACTATTGCCGAGCTCCTGGCATTGGATCCCCATGATAGTAATGTATTGCCTCCTTCATAATGATTGCCTATATGCACCACTCAGGCCAGGTTGCTCAAATTTGGTCTGCCCTTGCATGTAGGGTGTTCGTTTCACGTGCAGCGCAGTTGTAAGAGAAATAGATGTTTCCAATGGTTGGTGGTATAAAGGTTGCAATACATGCAGACGGGGACTGAAGGCTACCTTCGATGGTTTCGAATGTACTAGCTGCGATGAGGCTAAACCAGTAGTTGTTCCAAGGTAATCCTTGCTCCAAACGGTCATACCCCTTTCATCAAAGATACCAACCTTGTTCCTGACGTGTTTTCTTCTTTCCCACCCAAGCTACAAGCTAAGTGTAATCATCGAGGACACTACCGGCCGTGTGAAAATATTTCTCTTCGGAGGGGTAGCTGAACAGGTTGTTCGGCGGACTGCTGCTGAGCTTGTCGAAGAAGGCTCATCCAATCAGATTTTGCTGCCTGCGCCCCTTCGCGGCCTTGTTGGTCGAAGGTATGTCTTCCAGGTGGTTATCAGTGAGCAAACATTTAGGACTGGGTAGCTCTGCTTCCAAGCTAGAAGGGTGTTTCCCGATCCAACGTCTCCTGAGGCCCGTGGTCCTACTGGATGTTCCCTTAGGGATCCTAGGGATCCCAAAGCTATGAATAAGACTGGGACATCAAGTGTTGGCTCTGGAAAAGACCACCAGGCACAGGCTCTTGTCATTCCTGAAGCTCCCGATGATGCAACGGGTGAGTCGACGCCTCCTCCTTCTCATGCCACAGTAGATGATACCAAAACCCTATCCAGCAAAGGGAAGGAAGTGCCCTCTGGTGTTCACGAGGAGCATGGGTACGTACCTTTGTGGACTAAGTAATTGGTTTAAAAGATATTACATTAGTTTCTAGCAGCGTTGGTGGCCACCGCATGTATGGACCCTGTACGGGTGATTTTCTTACATAATATTTTTTATAGAACTATTTTAGGGAAGAGGCCAAGGTCTACTCGCAGGGATCTATTTCCTGCAAAGAAGTCCGGAGCAAGGTAGCTTATTCAGCCTTAAATTATTTCATTGTTTGGTTTGATCAGTTGGGTGACAAGGTATCTCTAATTTGCAGCGACGAGTAGGCTTACGCCCTTGGGCTCCACCGTCAGCCACCTATCACCACACAGCTTCGTCCAATAAATTTGATGCTGTTATGTGCAGCCCATGTTGGTGCCCTAATCAGTGTTCCAGTCTGCATGTATTGCAGCCTTCAAAGGTCCTTAGGCTCATGTATCTATAGGACCGCTATGCGATTAGTAGATGAGGATCTTTGTACCTTTGTCCCAGGTGCGGTGTGTAAACTAGACCCTATACCTGCCAGTTAGAGTGGCTTGGTAGTGTGTTGCCACGAGCTTGTGTTTAGTAGATAAGGATCTTTGTGTCTTCATGTAGTGTGTAAACTAGGCCTTTTACTTGTCACCTAGAGTGGCTTGGAGGTGTGTTGGTACCAGCCGTTTGAAGTTATGGAACTCGCAGAGATAATTTGTACCACCTATGTCTGTTTTGGCTCCGTGTGGACTAGCTGCGAGTCGATCAAAGTGTTTCATCTAATTGTCTCCTTTGTGGGCATATCCAGTGCCTTGGACGTTACACTACTACTTATGCAGTGCGGCTCGGCCACCGCCAAAAACTTCAAAATTCGCTAATGCAGGCTACAAATTTGGCAAAGGTTTGAAGGCAGCCTTTTTTTACTAATCAATTTTATCCTTAGAGATGAACAAGTCATCCACGTGCCAGAAAATGCCTACCTAATTTGACCTATCTATTAGCCTTGATCATTTCTGACTAATCAGGCTTCCTTGCCTTGCTGCGCCATCATAATTAACAACTTAGGCCAATCATGTATATACGCTTGTTCATGGTTGTTCCTATGGTTATGGGATCGGAGAAGATGGTGCCATGTTTGGCATTGAAAGGTTAATAACTTTAGGGTACCTTCAAAGCAACAGCTGAATAGTTGCCTTCCTCTAAGAGATATGCAGTCATAGCTGAAATGTCTACTGTGTCTACCTAGGAGGCTATGTTTTTTGAGCACATAGAGATTGCCTTCCGGCAGATCAAAATATCATGTTCCTAGGTAAAAGAAACACTGCCTACAGTTCATTCGTGCTAAAATCTTGCTTTATGCGAAGTGTACCATATGTGATGGTGATCTGAAAAAGCGCAAGACAAGGCTAGCCATCGTTGCATTACTTACTCAGCAATGGTATGCCCAGTTGTCGTAGAGCTCTTGTCGAAGGTAGATGAGCAAGTATAGCCTGCGGCTGGTGCCTCATCTCCCACCCATCTGGAATCTGTTGCAATAAGAGTTATTTGAAGTACAGTATTCGAGCACAGTTAGGGCAGACAAAATTACTTTTTTTCTGAAACATGTTAGGGCAGACAAAATTACTTTTTTCTGAAACATATCAACTTCTTGACAAGGATGCATACCTTCTTAGATTCCCCCAATAACAAACATGCAATAGCTTCCTTGGCATCAGAATGCCCATAAATTGAAGGGCCAATCAATGGACAAAGGTTGGTATATGTATCTGACCTCTGTGCAAATTCTTTGAATTCCATTTCCTACAAGGCAGCAAGAAAAACTCAGCCTTACAGATAAGTATACCTCCACTATCAATGTAAACCTTGAAAAAGAAACGACCTCATCAATAATGAGGTTTGAGGGACCCTTTGAGCTATTGTCTCAAGATTTATCCCATCATTAATCTATGACCCTGGAACAGCAGACCGAGCTAGGTGACTCTCTGCAGAAGGCAACGTATATTCCTTGGAAGCTCGCCCAATTGGGGCAACCTGGGAAAATGGAGATCATTGTCAGTCGTATTTAACAACAAGACACGAGCAAACACACTGAAAATGTACGGTAGCTTTGGCTTAGCAACTTGCATCAAGGATAAATAGCAACTAATCTCAGGATTCTACTGGAAATTTGAGGGCCTGCAAATCCACATACTTGCTCTTATCTAGGACGGCAATCCAAGGGTCCAGGGGGGCAAGGCTCTTCTCCCAGGCTACTGGTAAACAATTGTATAAATAATCATTTAACGATAAGGATAATATAGTCTCAAGTCTGCTCACCGTTCATTTCTGCAATTTGCAAAGATTATTTCAGAGTAGACTAGATGTTTTTTTTTGCTGCTAGACTCTGAGATCCATTTGTCTAATTTTGCTGGGCTGTAATTGTGTCTCAAGTCTGCTCACGTTCATTTCTGCAATTTGCAAAGATTATTTCAGAGTAGACTAGATGTTTTTTTTGCTGCTAGACTCTGAGATCCATTTGTCTAATTTTGCTGGGCTGTAATTGCAGCCATGACCAACACTAACATTTGAACCCTTGTTTGTAAGCAGCTGTATAGTAACACCAGTTAACACGTGCCTACAAATATGAGGGATGCAAACAAATGGTTTGTCTAACGTTGTTGTAAAAATTTGGGGAAAAGAATCAGGAAGCTACATAAGCGCCGGCGAGGGGTCACGAGCACTGATGAGGACCATCGGTGTGCGTTTGACCTTCTATCCTCCGTGCGCAGAAGTCATCAATTATCGTTGTCTCAGGAGGTCGCGCCGCTGCCAGCCCTAGCCTCAGTGCCTATCTAGAGCAGCCGGTTCTCGCCTTCATGCGGGGCCAGCGCCGCTAGATGTGCCGACCTCGCCTTCGGGATAAGGAGTTAATGCGGAGAAGCAAAACTACCAGCTACTACAAAGGTTCCTATGGACATGGGGGTGTTGGATCACCTGATGAGGTTGGTGATGGTGGCACCGATGACGACCAGCTACTGACAGTCGGTGCCATACCTCGCTAGCACAGGCGGCATAGTGACACCCTACTGTTGAACAGCATGTGCTGTCTCATAAACGTGCTCTCACAAAGAGATGCACAACCTACTGCCAGGTAGTAAACTAGGCGCCTTATGTTGTGCCATAAATGTGGACACAGGACAGAAGCTATCATCTGGCCAGCAGTATCTTGTCCTCTTCTTCACAGCCGCCTCCGTGCTCTCATCTCATCCACCTCATGCAAGGCATTAAATGCGGTGCCAGTAAATTCCTTGCATGCAAAAGACTAGCTGATTGTAAATTTTCTGCATGCAAAGGAATACCTGGCGGTAACTTTTCTACCTGGAAACGGGTAGTCCATGGTAACTTTCTTGCGTGCAAAAGAAATAGCTGATGGTAAATGTATATATAAGGGGAGGAGGACATATGTGATGTAAATTTTCCGTACCGTAGTAACTATATGCAGATCGGTTCTTTGTCATTTATGTCTGGCCCACTAAAAGTTCATGTGCTCCACTGGATGTGTCTTTTTCTAGTCCTCGGGCCCTCCACAGGGTTGCATGGTCCCATATGGCTTTCCTACCCCCACCTAGAAAGAGACAGCGTGGAGTATTGGTCATACGCTAGGGCCGCCTCAAAGGCTTTCCATCACATCAGTTTTTAGCAGCTTGCATGGAATGTTAAATGTAGGTAAAAAAATAACCAGTTTTACAGTTTGGTTAGAAATCACGAGATGCATCTTTTAAGCCTAGTTGGTCCAGGATTGGACAATATTTGCCAAATAAGGCGACAATGTAACTATTTATCAGGTTGAAAAAAGTTGCAAACTAAACCTGTCCTGGGTCGTAATTGGTGCACCTGGTTCTTGACTCACCCTACTCATTTAGCTCTATGGACAGACTATGATGATGGCTTCTAAATATAGCAATAGAGCAGCTAAGTAGGTGAAATACGGCCATGTACCTGCACTACAGGCACTAGGTTGGAAAGGTTTAATATGCAAGGGATACGTTATCTGTTTTGTCATGGTGTGAATAGATGCATGCAGCCGGCCAAAAATGTAGCTCTCTATGCACACGTTTCTCCTACTACACACTGACACGGACTCCTATAAGCCTACGTATGGTAGGGTACTGCACCTTGGCAAACCTCGTGCATTTTTCCCAAAAAAACTACTTCCAATCCTCTTGGCTTTGTGCCTCTCTCTCGTTCTAGCAGCTTCATTCTAGTGTCTGTTGGTGTCATCCTCATCCATTGTGTGAGCCTGTGAGGAGAGGAGAGAGGAGAGGACTGCATGCATTCGCGAATGGATGCACATGCAGATGCATCAGGGGTCTTTTTTTTGTGAAGGCATGTCTGCATGCACTGCACTATATCACGGCATGGCCGTCCACATCCACACGGCAGACAGGTCTGTAAGAAGCTGCAGATATCGTGCAACTTGTCTGATCATTGTAACCTATACACCCACCTCTTGGGCCTATGTCATTGGTATTATAGGTCACATTGGTAGCGTGGCTGAGGTGCATCTCATTGAAGGTATCTACTGTCACAAGTACAAACATTTACTCAGTTGCCCTATTGTTGTCTTGCATGTAGTTCACCTGCCCTGGGTTCATGTCTGCTGGCAGCACTGCACTAATATTACACTTGCGCAGGCTTCTCTATTTATATGGCAGACTCCATGTCTAGGACTGCACCGGCAGTGTGCAAGCAGGCATAAGACAGCAATAGGTAATTCAGCCTTCCAGATTTCTTCCTGTCATAGGTTGCTGGCATAGGTAGGCAAACATAGGACGACCTTACAACCTACCACTCTTGCATGTCTATCTATTTTTCTCTACCAGATTTTTGGAGCACAACTGCTCTTCATTTTTGCGGCTCCAGTGTGGTAGCCGTTGTTCAGTTCTTTATTCACGTTGCAACTAGAAAGTATCAAATGCCTATCTTGTAGCAGCGGTGCATTAGTGCAATATATATTATAACCTGGAACGAGGTCCATGCATGAACACCTCTATAAATGCGCCTCAATGTAAGAACAAAACTCAGTTATTTTTGTAGGCAGTACTAAATCCTGATAGCTTTTTTTGTGTCATTTTTCTTTGGTCCAAATTTTAAAAGCTATTCATTCAATAATAGGATTCTTTCAGAAGGGAAAATAGCAGGGAATTTATACTTGGCAGTAGATAACTACAATGACAAAACAACGTCCAAGAATGTATAATCATACCAGCAAATTGATGAAACAAGCAGCAGTACATCTTTAATCACAAAAGCAGACAATGCCTAAAACACTAGGCCTATGCAGGGAAGAAATATTAGCCCGTACATATTTAACTTAAGTTCTAACGAAACTGGGCATGTGTCAAACCATTAGCGTTACTTTCAGCAACTTCGTCTTATTTGGTCTTTTTCCCAGGTTTTAGCACGTGCCAGTTTGAATTTTCATTTGGGACAGATATACCTACAAATATGAAGTCCTAGATATATTTGCTTTTCTTTTAAATCTAGAAGCAATCTGGTCTATGTATGCTCCAGTGTATGTTATATCTCTCACACGGTTGGTTCCCGCTCATTTACTAGGAACATGGATAAGGGTAAGAGCATCCACATCGACATGGATAAGAGCAAGAGCATTATCAAGGAATCAGAGCCGCCGCTTTCATCGAATGCCTTGCATGCCCATGTCCCGGTGCCACCGCTTCTATCCGACGACTTGGGTGCCCATGGCCCCCTCCTGCCACCGCTTCCATTGGGTGCCTTGGGTGCCCATGTCCCCCCGTGCCACTATTGGAGAGTTTGGGAGCCCATGTCCCTGTGCCCCAGGTATTATTTATTTAGCGGTCTTTAAATCAGGCACAATGGTGCTATGTTAGTTTTTATGGCACTGATTAATTTCATATTATGTATATGAGTTCAGGTGGTAGCTTAATTTCCTGGGACCACCTATACATGTAGAAATGTTCTCTCTTCATGTTTTCTTTACTTTGTTGTAGGATCCGGTTGTACTTGACATATCACGCAAAAGCATGTTAAGGCAGATCCTTCCTAAGATAGGCGCGGTTATTCGCACGGAGGGAGCAGTTAAGGTGGACAGCAAGAGGACAATGGCCTGGCTTAGCATTGAGATTCGTTCCAAACCGGGCAGCAAAGGCTTGCCAGAAGTTCAGCATTTTCAGAGCCTCCCTTGCATGACCGAATATGAGGCACAAGAAAGCGCTTCTGAGCAAGCAATCTGCTACTTTATAACAAGGCTGAACATTTGCATCAATGATCTAACTTATCCTGCCTTTAAGGAAACATGCAACCAACTAAACCACTTCATGTCTTGGTCCCAGTTTGTTCAGACCAGGTATGATATGCTGCGCGTACAGATGGACAACATGTTCAGGTCTCATAAGAAACTACTTGACCGCCTTGGTTCCATCTGTTCAGCGAATAGTGATATCCTTTCCTTAGCGACTTCTCTTACGTCCATTGGATCAGAGCCCCTCCCTGGACCAGACCCACGGTATATCCAGCTTGTCGAACAGCTGTTCACCGTTGTGCTGGAGAACACCCCTACGTACAGCCTTTTTGGGAGTCCTTAAAAGTACTTATGGTCCTTAGTCTGTATCAGTTTTCAACTACTCTTCTGATTTTTTGTTAATGGCTGGCTAACTTGCATTTATGCGCTCCCTCGCAGGGACACGATCAGCAGAGCCCTTTATAGAGCGCGGAGGTGCTACGTGTCGACCCCTATGCTATCCTGGTAGTCTCTTTAAGACGTTGTAACCTATGTCAAAATGTTTTGTACCGTCCAGCCAAATTCCATCCATGAGGGTTCCTTCCATCGAACTAGAGTGGCAGTATTGGTCGTGTATAGTACTGTATCATACCCCTTGTTAGGTCTGTGCGTGTGTCCCTTTGGTTGTACGCATTTATGCATACGTCCTGTCCAATGGCCTTGTTTGCCACCCTTATGATAAATAAATGCCTTGGGCGCCTGTGATGACATGTGCTCCATGTTGGAACAGTAGGCCAGTAAACTCAATATTCGCATGTGCAGGGTAACACGTTGCTACATATGCTTCTACATTGCTAGCTATGTTAATGCAAGGTATACTGATGGCCCGTACACACACTCCTAGAACCTTTACCAGACCATCAGTAGCATTGAGTACTACTAAACACTATAGAGTGAGAAGTGCAGAGTTAAATGGCTGGCGGGTAGTAAAAATGGGTACAAAAAGGAACTCAGAAAGCTATGTTTAGCCACCAAGTAAAACAGCCTATAGAATTCTAAACTGGTAAATGTATGCATTTGCTGCCTAAGAAGAGAATCTGCCACAAACACGCCAGTAGGTTCAGGCTCAGCTCCGTGCTTGCAAAGCATCGAAATATAGTCCCTTCCTTTTTCTACTTTTCTGCTTCACTAGCAGTCAGCTACCAGCACACCGATCTATATGTGGCCGCGCCTTTAAAAACAGACCTACCATCCCATTCATCTCCACTCAACACCACCGCTCTACCCTCCCTCAAGTTTCTTGCACCGTGCAGGTGATGAGCTATTCCCGCGACAGCCGCGCCAACCAGCAACATGGCCCCAGTGGGGAGGTACACTCACAGGGTGCCATGGTGAGCGTCCGGCTACAGTGCCAGCAGTACCCACCTGCCATCGCTCACGGAAAGCCCTGGGTTGGACAGGCGTGCGAAAGCGAAGCTGGGGCGGGTGGGCTACGGAGATCTGCATCCCACGCAGTCGGCGTACACTCTGGATCGGCAAATTTCGGTGTGCCCTTGAGGCGGCCCTAGCATATGATGCCGCCATGTTTTGCTTCTATGGTGAGCACCCCCCAGAAAGCGCAGATTCAACTTCCCAGCTATACAGCGTCCTGCCATCCCTGACCACCTTCGTATCCGACTCACCATACCCACCATCAGGGCAATCGCTACAGACTACGGTCGAAGGTGTGCTACACTCCTCGCACCCCTTATGTGCCATGCAGTATCGGGAGCTCTATCGGCACCACCTCAGATGGCAAGAGTGGCAGGTCCTGATGCTCCTGGTGCTGCTGCCGGTGTTGAGGTGGCTGCTCTCTAACTAGGCAATATGCACTTGTTTTGAGACAGTTAGGGGCTGTTCTAACAGCCACTATCCATTCTTGTGTTATGTCCCGTGAGAATCAGGTCTGTCTGTCGTGTTAAGTTCAGCCGATGTATTTGTTGCCTGTATTTGCGATCGCGCATGGCCCTACCAATTGGATTCCTACCATAAACACCTATTGGTATGGTAAATAGAAATATATGTAGCACCAAAATTTATCAAGTACATAGTAGCATTGGGGGTGGGAGCAGTATTATTTGCCGGTGTTTTTTGTAAAATTGGAGACAAGAGGAACCAGGGACTTACATGAGCGCCTAGGGGGGTGCTGAGCACTCATAGGGTCATGGGCGTTGACTTCTCCTTCGAGTCTCCATGCACCAATGAACTTTTCTAGAGCTTCTAGCCAGAGTTTTCCGAACCTATTGATCAACAGGAATTTATTTCCAAACAATGTTTAGAATTACACTTTCATCAGACACATCCAATCATAACGGACCGAAGGTGGGAAACTATTTAAAAAACCTCCATTGATCACATCACTCCCTAACCCCACTAATAATATTCATAATGACACATATTGAAACATCATATTAAGTAATAACATGGTTCTAGATTGTTAAGCGACGACATATTTTTTAGAACTTTTAGGTGACTAGGCAGCACACCTGGTGGAGACAAAATACCAATGAGGCGGTTTAAGCTACAACAGAATGACCAGTCTTAACAATGCAGTTACTTAAATAGGTAGATCAAGAGCAGAAATAATCTAGATGCAGATGAGCACTCACTTATGAACCGATTCATTAACCTTCCTCTGTAGAACGGCCCCTCTCCTCGCGAACTTGCTCTGTAGGAAGAACGATAGCAAACAAATGAGAAACCTTTGTCATGCTTTAGGGTGTCATGGAAGTCGACTGCAGCAGGTGCAAGTGTGGTCACCTCATTCAAAGCAACTAAAGCAGTGGGCAGAGTGGTGGTGGTCGATGAAGTGGCCAGTGCAGCTGTTGGTAAGAACATCAGCGCGTCAGTGCCACTGGTGGCAGTGGCCGGCCCACAGATCAAAACTTGGGTATTCCCAGTTTCACATGCAAAAAACAAATAACACATCCGTAAGTTTTAGAAACAATAATAGCAGTACTTTGCACACAATCAAAGTCACGAAAATAGTCAGACAATAAATTGGTCAACAAATTGGCTCCAAAATATGCATGAACCAAACAGACAATTTCGCTGATGTGGATCCTACCTCCACCTTCTACTCTATCCCACAAAGGCCTCAAATCAGATAAAACCACTTTGTCCTTCATTTTGCAAAACAATACTAATACTACTACTACAATAGATACCACTGCAAATTAGTAAGCTACTAAGTTATGTGGCTACACCAATTTGCAATGAATAGATCATCGGCTGAAAATAAATAACTGCCACCTAGAGTCAAGTGATACACAGTATGACCACACCTAGGGATTACAAAAGTAGCACCACATGGGAACATGACCCCGTATAGCAGTTTTCAGGATTCAGGATGAAAATTATCAAGATGCTGGGTTAACAGTGGCCTTCGTAAATGGGTGGCTTTGTATGCCTACAGAATATTGCAATTAGAGATGCATATAATGGCTGCACTGAAATTCAAGATTGCCCTTCACCATTTCTGATTCGTTTAGGAAAATATATATTGACTAATGATTTAGTACTCAGTTATTGGGAACCTTTTAAAGGTTATTGAAAACCTTAAAAGGTGATTAATCCGTTCTAGCAGTATCCTTAAAAGGTTTCCGATAATGTATCCAGACAATGACTAATCTATATTAGATTTGATGAAGGCAGCAAACATATCTGCCTCTCTACCGCTCTTGCTTTCCACCTCTGTGAGCACACTTTCTCAGTGATGAATTTGGAAAGGCAATGCAGCAAATATTTCCCTGAATTTGATAAGGCCATACAACAAAATCACAGCTGAAAGTATGTGGAGCACATGCAGCTAATTAAACACTAGGAACTATGCTTATCTCGATGTCACTATAATCTGAAACTCCAGTTCAAAGTAGTGTTTGGCATGTGGGGATCCCTAATAGAACTTATAGAATGATCTTAATACACAACAAGCTAACTTGCAACTAACTCAGAGACCCTATTTCAGAGTATAAATTTGTTCCAACACTAAGAGGTAAAGGTTGTTTCTGCAACCTTTAAACTTTCTAATTAAACTCCTACCGACAGTATCAGATTACTCCAACCAAATTATACTCCCTAATAAAAATCAAATCCAAGGCGATGTGAGGCAGAACGAGGTGGACCTGCGTTGCGACGACCACACCGGCAAACACGATCTAGGGCCACTCCCTGGAGTTGGACCGCCTTCACTGCCTGGACGCTGATGCTCAGCACGCTATATACAGTATCCATCTAGAGGGGGACTCTGACACTGCGAATCAGTACACAGTTATCAACTAGAGAACACTCCAGGGGTAAGTTTCATGGATCATTGCATTCAAGGAAAAAACTTCCTCTTTATGGGCAGTGAAAGATTCCTCGAGGAAAGCCAAACCTCATCTACTTAGATTCTTTTTTAAATTTTGAATAAAATGAAATTACAGCTATCTAAAAGAGGTCAAAATGCAAGCAGAATAACCAGCTTCAATGTTCAATATCAACGAAGCTATTACAAGATCCAGGCATTCCATCCTGACTGACCAGGTAACATATTTGTTTATGCAGCAACACACCAGTTTGATGCAATCCAAACTGATAAGCTACATGATATCATCGCACTAAGAAATGTATCTGTTGATTCAGACCATTTTCGTACCTATTGATGAGCATTCAGCGAGTTCCTTTAGATAGTTTATTTACCAATGAAACATCATATGTAAAATAGTTTGCATTGGCATGGTGCTTTAGATTGGTCATTGCATGCATCAATGAACTTTTCTAGAGCTTCTGGCCAGAGTTTTCCAAACCTATTGATCAGCAGGAACTTATTTCCAAACAATGTTTAGAATTGCACTTTCATCAGACACGTCCAATCATAACAGATCAAAGATGGGAAACTATCTAAAAACCCTCTATTAATCACATCATTCCCTAACCCACTAATAATGTTTACAGTGACACATATTAAAACATCATATTAGGTAATAATATGGTTCTAGATTATTAAGCGAAAACATATTTTTAGGAACTTTTAAGCAACTAGGCAGCACACCTCATGGAGACAAAATATCAATGAAGCGGTTTAAGCTACAGCAGAATGACCAGCCTTAACAATGCAGCTACTTAAATAAGTAGATGAAGAGTAAAAATAATCTAGATGCAGATGAGCACTCACTTATCAACCGATTCATTAACCTTCCTCTGTACAACGGCCCCTCTCCTCAGGAACTTGCTCTGTAGGAAGGACGATAGCGAACAAATGAGAAATCTTTGTCATGCTTTGGGGTGTCATGGAAGTCGACTGCAGCAGGCACAAGTGTGATCACCTCATTCAAAGCAACTAGAGCAGTGGGCAGAGTGGTGGTAGTCGATGAAGTGGCCAGTGCAGCTGTTGGTAGGAACACCACCGCGTCAGTGCCACTAGTGGCAGTGGCTGACCCACGGATCGAAACTTGGGTATTCCCAGTTTCACATACAAAAAACAAATAACACATCCGTAGGTTTTAGAAACAATAATAGCAGTACTTTGCACATAATCAAAGTCACGAAAATAGTCAGACAATAAATTGGTCAACAAATTGGCTCCAAAATATGCATGAACCAAATAGACAATTTCACTGATGTAGATCTTAGCTCCACCTTGTACTCTATCCCACAAAGGTCTCAAATCAGAGGAAACCGATTTGGCCTTCATTTTGCAAAACAATACTAATACTATTACTACAATAGATATCACTGCAAATTAGTAAGCTACTAAGTTATGTGGCTACACCAATTTGCAATGAATAGATCATCGGCTGAAAATAAACAACTGCCACCTAGAGTCAAGTGATACGCAGTATGACCACACCTAGGGATTACAAAAGTAACACCACATGGGAACATGACCCCGTATAGCAGTTTTTTTTTAAAAAAAATTAAGGACTTCTAAAGATGCTTTCCTAGTGAATTGGTAGCTTTTCCAACATTTATAGAATTTCTAACAGCAGATGCACCCTACAGCATGCTCCAAAGATCGTCCGTTCCTACTAGGTTCACATGTAAGCACCAGATTGAGTATCGTCCGTTCCTACTAGGTTCACATGTAAGCACCAGATTGAGTACTAAATAACCACAAAGCTGGTGGTTTCATGTACCAATCATCTATGGCCATGAACATTGAATGTTTCAAATCAATCTATAAAGACACGTGACCAAACAAATCAATCTATAAAAACACATATTCAGGATTCAGGATGAAAAATTATCAAGATGCTAGGTTAACAGTGATCATCATAAATGGATGGTTTTGTATGCCTACAGAATATCGCAATTAGAGATGCATATAATGGCTGCACTGAAATTCAGGATTACCCTTCACCACTTCTGATTCGTTTAGGAAAATATATATTGAGTAATGATTTAGTACTCGGTTATTGGGAACCTTTTAAAGGTTATTGGAAACCTTAAAAGGTGATTAATCCGTTCTAGCTGTATCCTTAAAAGGTTTCCGATGATGTATTCAGACAATGACTAATCTATATTAGATTTGATGAAGGCAGCAAACATATCTGCCTCTCTACCGCTTTTGCTTTCCACCTCTATGAGCACACTTTCTCAGTGATGAATTTGGAAAGGCAATGCAGCAAATATTTCCCTGAATTTGGTAAGGCCATACAACAAAATCATAGCTAAAAGTATGTGGAGCACATGCAGCTAATTAAACACTAGGAACTATGCTTATCTCAATGTCACTATAATCTGAAACTCCAGTTCAAAGTAGTGTTTGGCATGTGGGGATCCCTAATAGAGCTTATAAGATGATCTTGATACACTGCAAGATAACTTGCAACTGACTCAGATACTCTATTTCAGAGCATAAATTTGTTCCAACACTATAAGGTAAAAGTTGTTTCTGCAACCTTTAAACTTTCTAATTAAACTCCTATAGAAAGTATCAGATTACTCGAACCAAATTATATTCCCTAATAAAAATCAAATCCAAGGCGATGTGAGGCAGAACGAGGTGGACCTGCATTGCGACGGCCACACCGGCAAACACGATCTAGGGCCGCTCCCTGGAGTTGGACCGCCCTCGCTGCCTGGACGGAGCGGGTGGCACGGGGGTAGGCAGGTGGTGCCTGCACGGCCAGCCGTGTCGGGATCTAGGAGGGGAGAGCAGGGTCGGAGCTGGACCGAAGCGGTCGCGGAGTCGGTGTCGGGCGCGCTCCTGCTGCACGAGCACAAGCCGCGGCGGCGGCCTCGCAGTCGGCCGTCGCCATTCGCCGGTAGCGGGCCAACACGGCCAGCCGTGTCGGGATCTAGGAGGGGAGAGGAGGGTCGGAGCTGGAGCGGAGGGGTCGCGGAATCGGCGTCGGTCGCGCTGCTGCTGCACGAGCACAGGGGGCGGCGGCGGCCTCGCAGTCGGCGGTCGCCATTCGCCGGTAGCGGGCCAACACGGCCAGCCGTGTCGGGATCTAGGAGGGGAGAGGAGGGTCAGAGCTGGAGCGAAGGGGTCGCGGAATCGGCGTCGGGCGCGCTGCTGCTGCACGAGCACAAGGGGCGGCGGCGGCCTCGCAGTCGGCGGTCGACTTTCGCCAGTAGCGGGCCAGCGCATTGAGGAAGGTTGAGGCCGGCGAGATTGGGGATTTTTTCTTCGGTTGCATCGCCTTTGTGGAGACCGTCTACCTTCCGCGACTTAGATCCATCCGAACGCTCTCTAACCCTAGCCGTAGGCGTATATCCTACCCATTACACGAAAAAATAGAAACTTAGCCCTACAACCATATACATATACTCTCTCCGCATTGGATTTAGAAGTCGTTTCGGACAAGGTTTGGGTTAAACATTGGGAATATAAATCATCAATAGTTTTTAGGTCGTTGAGTTTGCAAATGTATAAAATATATGAATAGATTTATCTTGAAAAATACTTTTATAAAAATATACATATATCACTTTTTCATAAATATTTTTTATAAAAACAAGAGAACAAAATTGAGTTTCAGAGACCGTGTCACTATCCTAAACGACTCCTAAATTCGATACGGAGGAAGTACTTGCCAGTACCCCACGCGATGCGGCAGGCAATAATAGCAAGCAATCGGCGCAGAGACAACATTATTTGTTATGTTTGGCATGCAAAAGAATTACGAGAGCTTTAATATAGCCAAGTATTTTGAGATGAAATACCAGAACAAATAAAATCAGAAAATTGCATTTTATTGGAAGGAAGGAAGTTGTTTGGAGACCATATATATATATATATATACAGCTATACATCACTATTCTGTCATCATAATCTAGAAATATGAGTTAATTGTAGGGAAATATTGAACCAAAACTTACAAGATCGGCATCCCTGCAAGATATAGCCTTGTTGCATAATACAACCTGTAGATGAGCCAAAAAAGCCTAATGAAACAGATAAAACATAGCACAACATGTAATAATTGTAAAACAGGCGAATGGTGTCGTGAAGGGGAAAGTGCTTATAACCCCATACACCTTATCTCTACCAGCCCATACCATAGAAAGAGCCGACTATATGTTCGAGCAGAGGATGGAGATTTAACACTTGCACTGCTATTAACTTGTCCCTACCAAACTAAACATGGTACATACAAGCGTCCATCTTTAAATCTACTTAGTGTTGCCCACTACTCCCTCCGTCCCAGAAAAAGTGTCGTTTTAGGTTTTTCAGACATCGTGTTTGACCGTTCATCTTATTCAAAAATTTTGTGCAAGTTATAAAATAAATAAATCATTATTGAAGTATCTCTAGTGATAAAGTAAGTCATAACAAAATAGATAATATTTATTAAAAAATTTTGAATAAGACGAACGGTCAAACACGATGTCTGGAAAACCTGAGACGACACTTTTCCTGAGATGGAGGGAGTACATACTTCATAAATGAATATACAAACACATATGTAGCATCGTAATAGGAGACCAATGAATGGTATATGGACATCAACGAGACCGACATCACCATGTTGTCACCTTAGTGTCGCCCATGTCACTAAAGGGGCAACCATAGACCACATGTCATGTTGCACCTCCTTGCCAACAAAGCAACAAAAAGCATGCCCATAAAACATTGCCCATGCTCCTCCTATATAGGACTACAGCTGCACGGCAGCGCACCCATGCAAGAGAGTGGAACAACACCGGAAAATAATGCTAGCCTTAGAAGACTGAGCTTCTATGGAGCCGACCAGCGTGCTAATTAGGCATTGGCCTAGTGAGTGGTCACCAGCTGTGCATGCGACTTTAATTTATATGTAGTCTGTTGCACGCTTTATGGGTTGCATGGGTGTAGAGTAAATGTAGGTTCCTGGGCCACACCCATGCAACCCCTAGGTCACAACAGAATGCAGGGTACACATAGGCTACATGAAAATTAAAGCATACTCTCAAAGTGTCTGCTGCGCATTTCTTGGATTGCATTGGTGATGATATGAAAATACCCCTACTTGCGAATTTTTTTAAAACCACTGTACATAGAACCAGATGAGAGGGGAAACCATAGGATGAGAAAAGAATTTGTTCCTAATAGAGAGGTAGAGACCTATCGTAGTTATCAAAATAGTTAGAAAGGATGGCACAGAGAGGGCATCCACAGTTAATAGAATTGTTCCAGTTAAGTGATACAGAATATCGCCTTAACCATTGAACCGATTCTTATTAGTTGTGATGCCAGGACCAATATACATGTACATCTTAGCCGCAATTATCACCTCACCACCAATCACCTTGGATATAGCAATTGGTGCCTTCATTTACCCCGTGCCAGTGGTGCGCATGATTACCGCCGATTTAGTCGACACCATCTATGCAGTGTAGGTCGCTCTTGCAAAAGTGATCGAGGTTTGCAGTGGAGTCGTGAAGGGGAAAATGCTTATGGCCCCGTAAACCTTAGATCTACCAGGACGTGCTGTAGTAGAGGCCGACTACATGTTACAGTGGCAGATGGAGGTTTAGCGTTGGCACCACTATTGCCCTATACTTACCAAACTAAACATGGTATATACGTGCACACATCTTCAAATCTATTTAGCATTGGTTACTACACATTTCATAAATGAATATAGCACACACACATGTAACAACATAATAGAAGACCAATGAATGATATATGGACATCTACAAGACCACCATCACCATGCTGTCATCTCATTGTCGCACATGCTGCTAAAGGCGCAACCATGGACCACATGTCGTGTTGTCACCTCCTTGCCAACCAAGCGACAAAAGGCGTTCCCATAAAGCACTGTATATGCTTCTCTTGACTCGCCATATGGCTACAACTACGCGCCCACGCACAGGCGCTTGCCCACTGGGCCCTCCATAGCAATGGACAAACTCCCCCAACCGGCCCTAGCTAACCATGGAGACAAGAGTGGACCAATACAAGAAAAGAATGCTAGCCTTAGAAGACCTAGGCCTTGTACGGAGCCGACCATCGTGGTAATTAGGCGCCAACCACGTATGCTGAACATCCACCGTCCCCCACTACATGCCACCGTCCATTTGCATGCAACGTACAATCACCAGGAAAGTTGTCTCATCACTCCACTGTATAACCCCTCTTCCCTGGCGTATAAAAGAACACCCCGAATTGCTCTCCTCCACTCCCAACAACACAATCGACTCATTTGCCTACTCTCCCTTCAATTTGTCCGTGAATACCATATATGCCTATACGCACGAGCCAAATTCGACACCCGTTGCACGACGAGGTAAGCAACTCATGAGCATTCCCTCGCTCTTCTCTTCCTCCCTATGGTTTTCACCCTGCTCCCCTCCTTAGTTGGTTGTAGAATGTGACTTTAGGCTTTTCTGGCCAGTGTTTCACATGTATGAGTATTTTATAAAAAATCTTAATGTCTTCCCTTTTCATAAAAAATGTTTGCTCTTATCTATTCTCTCACAGATGACCGAAGGAGTTTGGACCAGCAGCTACTATCTAGGTGTTGAAGGCTTTCCCAAGCTATTGTATGCTACCATGCAAAAACTTGGAATCAAGAATCGCCCAGAATATGAAGGCAGGGAGTACGAGGAGCATGAAACTGAAAGATGTGAAATCACCGTCTATATCGGAAAAAGTGAAGACTTCCCTGACATAGCTGAAGCATGGAGTATGACTACGACCGGATTTCGGTTCGTAGACACGTATCAAGCTGTCGCCCGCAAAGCTTTGAGGTGCCTGTGCCAGATCTACGAGAAGCCTATTGCCCGTACACCCATGAGGTTCTTTCCACCGCAGGAAAAGGACCAGCCAGTTTGGAGGACCCGCATGGACATCTTGCAAGGACACTATTCACTCGAGGATGACCCGACTGTGGTATTAATGACCACATACCTACTTGCTCTGGATGAGCAATATGATAAGTAAGCATCGGAGCTGAGGAAGTGCATGCACCGCGCAGAAGAAGCTGAGTTCATGGTTAGAAAGCTCCATGTGCAGCTAGCGGAGGCTCAAGCCCAAGCAACCGCAGCCGAGAGTCGTGAAACTGCCATCGCTGAAGCCTTGAAGGAAGCTAAGGACCACCATGTCCAAGAATTGAAGGATGCCTACCTTGTCACTAGGGCCAAGAGAAGAATACAAGCCTTACAAGACCGAGAGCCCATGATTCTAGAAGGGATCCCAATCATGTCCCTAAACATAGAAAGAAGACTCGATGTTGAAGCGCCATCGGCTCCTCCACCCACAGAAATCTCTCATGAAGCTCTAGAATTGGAGCCCAATAAGGAAGAAAATGTCCCCCTCGCTCAGCCACCTCCAAAAGATGACGTTGACCCGCCTCTTAGTCCGAGGGATGGAGCACAGATATTGAAAGACTGATCCTTCTCAACACCAAGGAAATGAAGCTCTTTAGTCGAAGGCGTTGAAGATTAGTTGTGCCATGTTTCTCCTTTAGTCTTAGGGAAGTGAAGTTTACTTCGCTTTTGTTCACCGCAAAGGAGATGAAGCATATTGTAGTATGCGTATTTTATTCCCTGCTATGTTGTACCTTCTTATCTAGAATAGATATTTGTGCTTGTTAGTTTTGCTAATTGAGTACCATATTTCCCAGAGTTTCCTATATCGAACACATACTTGCAGGGAATACGTGGCAAGGCCAAACCATCAACAGCTATTCTGCGCATGACGATATGTACCCGTATTATAGTGCTTGCATTTTCCGACTGCTATGTAACCCTACATAATGTAATGACTTGGCTCTAGTGGAATTAGTTGCTTGAATCCCCCACTTTAATAGTTTTATGTAGACGGCCTTTCCCCTAACGGGAATGCATCCTAACTCACTCTTTTGGAAACCCTCACGTTAGGGAATGTACTTTTGTTGTAGGTTTTTGTTCTTTCCGCTTAGAATTTAATCCTAACCAATGTTGTGCTTTGAATCTAGGTGTGTTTGTTGCTTGAACCTCACTCCATCAAGTGCTTCTATACACTAACATGTCGTTTAATTGAGCGGCCAAGAGTAGGCACGATGTAATAACAATCAACCTCCATATTCCTTTGCAGTGTTCTATTAAAAGAAAACATGTTGCTTTTCCTCCCCATATTTGCCCACTATTTAGTGTACAAAACAGGCCAACCTTTGGTAGCAACATGATGAGAAAACATATTAGACAATTATATTGATGCCTATACTAAGCACGTAACCCAAAAAAGTTTTTCCGTCATCCCATTTTGAGGACTCACAGAAATACCTTGGATAGTACCACAATCTCTTCTACGCACAATAATATGTTGAACTACTTCAACAAGTCTACGTGTGAGATAGCCAGCATCCGTTGTTCGTACAGCAGTATCTACAACCCCTTTTCGGGTTCCATAGCAGGAAATTATATATTCTGTCAAAGAAAGTCCCTCGCGTAAATTGCTTTGAATAGGTAAATCAATTATTTGTCCTTGAGGATCCGCCATTAACCCTCTCATACCTACTAATTGGTGTACCTGAGATGCATTTCCTCTGGCTCCTGAAAAAGACATTAGATAGACTGGATTAGAAGGATCCGTTATTCGAAAATTCGAATTCATTTCTCTACACGCTTCATAGATGAATATAGTATACACATGTAACATCATCACCATGCTGTCATCTAAAAGCATAGTTCATGGTCGCGCCTTTAGTGTTCTGAGCGACAATAATGGGGCCGCACACCAATGATGTTCCCTTATAAGAGAGACCTACAACGGCTGGTCTTACCTCCTCTACGTGAAAAGACAGGAAATAAATAGCCCCTTAGATACCTAGCCAGAGGCCCACGCATGCCCATGACTAGAAGAGCATGCCCGGCCCCTTAGGTGCCTAGCAACCACTACCATAGATATCACCTCACCACCGCCCATCGCACTTCACGCCGACACCCACATCGATACGATAGCTCCCCTCCGCCATCATTGATGCTGCTACTGCTATTGATGGCCGATGATGTCACGCGTGTTGTCCCCTCCACTCGCCGCCGCTGCTGCTGCTGTCCTCGCTGTCCCCTATGACGCCATTGTGTTGCAAGGACCGTCGGTGATGGCGCACACCCAGAAACGCACCCCCACTCCCTAACCCCACCATCGTTCATCTATAAAAGCACCCCCTCTACCTGCCCCTTCCTGCCAGCAACATTCCCTCCATCATAACCACCCGACAAATCACTCCATGAACCCTAAAACCAGGTGTCAAACCCCTGCTAAAGCAAGGAGAAGCTAGAAGAAATTGCCACCCACTGAAGATTTTAGAAGAAGAAGGCAAAAGAAGACGAAGCACAGTGCCAGAAGATAAAACCTAAAGCCCTCAAGATGTGCTTCGTGGAAGATGAACTCGCCAACTTCATCCTCGCCATCCAGATTTCTATGCTGATAGCATCCATATTCTTGCTCATTATGGTAACACGCCCCTTACCATATGTAAGGCCCTGAAGAAATTTGTTGAACCTACCTTTACTCATTTCCTTCCTCCACACACCTTGTGAAATTGGTCAAGCCAAGTCGAAGCATACACCAGAAGTCTCACCCCCGCTCCTCTATAAGAGGACCCAAGTAGCCCTACCATGAGGCTCTTTGTCTCCACGATGTAGATTAACTACTCCTGAGGAAGATGTACCCGTGATTAGCATCTCTTTCCCTCTCTCCATCATTGTATTCCACCTGTGCTAATCAAATCCATGTATTTGGCTCACAACCTACTATGTGCATGAGCTAGACTAACTAAAGAGCTGAGAAGATAAAACTCGCCGTCCATAAGAAGTAGACGCGCGGATAATACATAAATCTAGCTAATAAAAGATTTAAAGATAAATCTTCTAAGTGGATTGACATAGCCTGATGATTAGCACTATAAAACCCCAAGAATCAAGCAATCAGAAGGCGCCATGGCAATATGCCACAGCCAGAAGACTACCCAATGTTGTGCTTTGAATCTAGGTGCGTTAGTTGCTTGAGTTCGACACCATCAAATACTTCTTTACACTAACAGGCCTAGAATAGGCACCATGTAATGACAACCAACCTCTATTTTTCATATTAGACATTTCTATACGTTCCTATACTAAGCATGTCACCCGCAGCGAAGCGCAGGCAGCAGTGGCTAGTCTTAATTAACACGCTCCGGCATAGCTGAATTGGTGCGCAGCGAGCGTTGTGGGTGTAGCGTCGCGTGGCAGAGAAGGTGGATGGGCCCGGCCACGCGCCCATGCCGCCGCCGTTATGGAGCTGTTTGGCTGATGGTTTCTACCGCTGATAAGCCGGCTAATGCTAATTTATTGTGAGAAAAAAAAACTATAACATGACTTATAAGCTCAAGCGAACAGGGCAGAACATCCCAGGCAATGCAACTGCGGTCTGCGGATGCGGGGAACTGGGAACAGAAGCGTGCAGACTGCAGAGGTTGAATGAAGACAGCTGCTGCCTTTATGGACTTCTACTAGTAGATCATTGTGTGAGAAAAATATATTATTATTATATATACAAATAAAAACGGCAAGTATGAGCCCAAACTAGTCGAACTTCTTATTCCACGTGTGATACAATGCATGATGAGTACGTGGCCATTCTTCCTGTAAAAAGTTTGAAAACTGACGAGGGAAAACCAACCAGAGCTCACTGCCTGTTTACAACAGCCCAGTACCAAACATACGACCGCAAGCAAAGCAATCAACACGTTGTGCTGAAATCAACCCCAATTATTGTTGCCAGACAGACTTGGAGCAAGTAGAACTTGCCAACCAACCAATTCCCATAATATATACAGTACTCAGGTCTATCCATCGCAGATGACAGATCACGACAAGACGGCGCTATCTACAGAGGGGCTCAAAGAAATCAGCTCGCGTTGCATCTCCAAGGAAGAACTATTGCCTGCATAACCAAGCTCAAGGCACGATCTGGTAGTTCAGCGCATTGTCCCAAACCATTTGGACCGCAGACTCCAGCATCTCCTTCACAGAGCTCTCCACCGGATCACCTTCTTCCTGGGAAATTAACAAAAGGCATGGTCAGGGTGCAGTCTACTTCAATGTTAAACGGAATTGTGATGGCACCAACTGCACTACCAATAAGAAGAAATCACGATGGCCACAATACAGTTACGAGTACCCCCTACTATGTTAACAAAAGGAAGGACTCCAGAAAAGAAAAATCCCCCCGGATTCACAACTTGTGTTTTCCTCACTTTCAAGTTATTTCAATCAATAGAGAAAATATTGCACAAGCAAAATCAGCATAAAAACACAAATATGCAACCAAACAACCTAACAGTATGTGGCTACAGAAGAGTAGAACACAACAATCTTTCGAGTAGATTTCACTAACCTCCAGCTTGCGAGAAATGGCAGTTAGTTTGAAGGTAACTTCATCAGAAACTTCCCCAGTCGAACTCCGGTGATCGAATCTGTCAGCATGCCTTAGCTTGAGCCTCATGGTTTCATTTCTGAAAGTTTTGTAGTTTGTGTGCCACACCCCAACTATGCTGAACCTCTCCCCAATTGACTCCTTTCCAAGTGGCCATCTAATTCCCCCTTTCACATTAGGATCAATAACAGCAGCAGACACCAAGCTCTTTACAGCATTTTCCACTTCAGACTGCAGTTGACATCAAATAAGTCTATAATCTTTATTAAAAAAAAAACATAATACCACAAAGGAACAAGGTGTTCTCATTAAGTACTTACATCTAGGTTTTTCAGGATCCTTTTCTTACACAACATCAGCCTTAGATCAAGACCTTTGAAAAGACAGGATATGTCTTCCACCAAGTGCCGTACCTGATTCAATTCAACCTGCATAAAAGGCAGCACTCAGGAATTAGAATCTGGAGTATGGTTTGAATAGCTGGTTGAATTAATTACATTTGAAGAACACAACAAGGCACATAGTATGTGGAGTACATCACATCCTATAATATAACTAACTATCACCAGTTAATCCAGAAATTCACACATTTTCCATCTACCTACTGCAATACAATATAACATGCGGTAGCACTCATTGTGGGGAAATGAAGTATAATGACAAGCAACTACCTACTGCTTCCATTCTTTGCTATCCTTTTAAAACAAGGCTAATCAATAGATGCGGTCAGTGGAGTTCAAATTGTCACTCCTGGTTTTGAATTAACAAAACAAAGAACAGCAGGAATCATATGAAGATAATTGATCTATGGCAATCCCAAATATTGGCAAGAGATGTGGAAAGTAGCATAAACTGTTTTCTCCAAATCTGAAAGTACAGCTAAATACATTGAATAATCAAATTATCCAGATATACAAAGTAATGCACGGGAATTTCTACTCAATGATATACAAGCTTGGACAAACACACAGCTCATCGAGGGGACATCAGCTAAACAAGTCAAGCAACAATAAGGAAGTTCGAAAATTTTCAGTGGTAAGAAGTAAACAGCCTATAACGATGTCTGAGGTAAACGTGTTCATGTCTTTGCATCTCATAATGTGTCAGCTATCAAGTATTCCAACAGAACATGGCATTAAAAATTTAGAATAGCTGCAATCTTAGTTACGGGAAAGCATCATGATTTTGTGGACCAGATATTTATGTAATTAGAGGCGCCTAATCATAAAGTGCTAAAACTACTAAATATGTCTAATATCCTCAGGAATCACGACTTTGTGGAGACAGCAATTATATACTAGACAGCAATCGACAATTTTGATATTAGACAGCAATTTTGATATTAGACAAAAATCAAGACATGCTGCTGCCTCAAATTGGATGAAGGAATCCGGTAGCTTAAATCGCTGTAACAAAACAAATAAAAAAACTCGTGATGGGATGGTTAATGGTACACTAACCTTTTGGATAGCAAGGCTACCATCTTCCTCCACAGTGCATTTGCAAGATATTGTAGAATCACTTTGATTCTTGTCAAAAACCTGTCACAAAATTGAAGACCCTTATAAACTCATTTGCTTATCTGAGCCCAACACAATTTGTAGTTCAGTTCACATTGCACTGGAGCATTAGAAGACCAAACCTTCACATGGTAGTGCTCCTTGGACGAATCAAAATCCAGCCCCATCCTCTTCACCATGGACCGCTCCATATCATCCAGACACTCACGAGGCACATTGGTGTAGAACCATTTACGCAACTGGCTCTTGGAACCATCTTCCCCTGCTTTTGCTGCCTGGCGGAGTGTGTCCAGTGAGACGGGCGATCCACCGCTGAAGACATATAATTCACAAATGAATCGTCGAACTCAGCATTCACCACAAGATCGCGCGAAGCATAGGTCCCATAAATGTAACTGGGATGCAAAACAAGAAGAGGAGAAAGGACTCACGGCTGGCACTGGAAGAGCACCTTTCCCAGCCTTGCAACGAGACTCAGCTTCACCAACTCATCCTTAGGCGCACCTTCCGCCTTGGTCCTCTCCGCGGCGGCAAGGAGATCGGGAAGGAACCTCACGGCGATGGAGGTGACCGCCGCCGCAGTGGAGCCGGAGGAGCCTTGTCCTGGGGTGGAGGCGACGACGAGGGCAAGGGGTTTGGGGCCGGTCCTGTGCTCGATGGGGGCGCAAGGGAAGGGCTCGAGGCGGAGGGTGTGCTCCTCGCCGTCGCCGCCAGGGGAGAAGGCCGGTAGCGGGGACCAACGGGAGATGCAGCCGGCGGCGTGGATGATCTTTGTAGAAGCGCGCGGGTGGCGTCCGCCGGCGCCGCGGCCGCGGCCGCGCGGGGAGGAGAGGGAGAGGGAGCGGAGGGAGGAAGAGAGGGACGGAGGTGGCGGGTTGGGTGCGGGGGTGGACGTGGAGGCGGTGGTGCTGGGGTGCCGCTTGTGGGGAGGGAGGTACGCCATGGCCGCCGCCCGCCGGCGTGCGGTGCGGTGCGGTGCGGGTGCGGCGTCAAGAGGTTTTGGAGAAGGCGGGGACCACGGCCCGCGGGGGACAAGGAGAAACTTTTTTTTTGGGAATACGCGGAGAAGAAGGCTTTATTGGCAAAGCTTTTGCCATTCACGCGTTTCGTGTGTATTAGAGCAACTCCAACAGTTTGGCTTTTTTTTTTTTTTTTGTCATTTGTTGTAGTTTGCCAACTCCCAAAATAATATGGCAAAGGAGAAAAAATACATTCTCCAAGTGTTTGGCAAAATAGACTTGGCAAAACTAAAAAATTGGACCCAGCGTCTTTTGTTTTTTTTTGGCGCCGTCTCTGGTGCCGCGCGAGTTTCTTCGCGCCCTTTTGATTTCACGCGCGCCGCCAGTTCGTGCTCCCTGGCCGCCGCCGGGAGTGTCGTTGCCCTGGGAACATCGCTGCTTTGGGAAGCAAGGAGGGATTCCAGTCACCGTACAGGCCTTCCAGCCGCCGTGGACTGCCAAGGTACGTGTTCTACACAGGATTTGTTCTTACGTAAATGCATCTTGTGAGGCTGAACATGATGATCTCCATTTGCTTTCCTTCTCATTAGTATAAACAATTTGTGAGGATAAATATGATATCAATAAACAGGATTGTTCGCCCATCATGAGGGCTTTCAAATCACGTGCACGAAGACTATTGGATGAAGAGTCTTCAGACGACGATGATTCCTTCGTATTCACAGCTGCTTAAATTGTGCGCACGTTTTCGAATAGAAAACAAAGACGCGGTGGTTCGGTCCCTGGCCATGTAGTTGTTTATCGGGATAGAGAAGGCGGCCACCGGAGGATGTATCAAGATTATTTGGCTGAAAATCCGACGTATGGTCCAGAATTATTCCGTCGGAGGTAGTGGTTCTTTTACCTCAATTTGGTTCATAATATATTTTTTATTATTATATGAGTTGTTGAATTTTTGTTTATTTTCTTTAGATTCAGAATGAGAAGGAATCTTTTCCTACGCATAATGAACGCTGTTGAAGCACATGACGATTATTTTGTGCAAAAAAGGAACGCCGCAGGTGTACTTGGATTGAGTTGCTTCCAGAAAGTCACTGCCGCTCTTCGTATGCTCACATATGGGGCTGCTGCTGATGCCACAGATGAGTACGTTCGCATTGGCGAAAGCACCGCACTTGAGAGCCTACGCAGGTTCGTTCGTGCAGTTGTAGAAATATTTGAAGAGGAATATTTGAGACATCCCAATAAGGCTGACACTGCACGATTACTGACACTCAATGAGAAAAGAGGTTTCCCTGGAATGTTAGGGTCCATTGATTGTATGCATTGGGCGTGGAAGAATTGTCCAGTTGAATCGCAGGGTCAGTACAAGGGGCATGTGAACAAGCCAACTGTCATTTTAGAAGTTGTTGCGTCTCACGATCTTTGGATATGGCATGCATTTTTTGGGATGCCTGGCTCTCATAATGATATCAATGTTCTGCACCGGTCTCCATTATTTGCAAACCTGGCAGAGGGTATAGCTCCAGAGGTGAACTATACCATTAATGGTCATGATTACAACATGGGTTACTATCTGGCCGATGGTATATACCCTTCATGGGCTACAATAGTCAAGTCCATCTCTCTTCCTATGGGGAACAAGAGGAAATATTTTGCCAGAGCGTAAGAAGCAGCGAGAAAGGATGTCGAACGAGCTTTTGGGGTTTTGCAGGCTAGGTTTGCCATTGTTCGAGAACCAGCTCGCATTTGGGACACAGAGACGCTAGCATTTATCATGAAGGCTTGTGTGATTATGCACAATATGATTGTTGAAGATGAACGAGTTGTCGACCCTGATGAGCGGTTCGAAAATGCTGGTGCAAATGTGCAACCTTCCCATGGCAAGCCTACTCGCACACTAGCTGAATTTATTGAAGCGCATAAAAAGATCCGAGAGAAGGAAACACATTTCCAGCTCAAAGAAGACCTCATCGAGCACCTTTGGAACCATCATCCTGATTTATATCCTATGGAACCAGCATCGTGATTATATTTACAAGTTTTTTCCTTTTTACAAGCTTTGTAATATGTGAGATTATATTTACTGTGATGGACAAATTTGATTCATAGAACATTTACTTTCAGACAATGTTTTACTCTTTCCAGACAAGTGCAATAGGTCCAATACTTGGTTGGGAGTGAAATGCCATGGTAGGAGGGCAGCAGCTGACACAAGACCAAACTGTGCAAAGTGTGGCGAAACAACATGAGCTTCCTTAGCACCTGCATAACTCAAAGCAAGGACCTTACTGCATGTTTCTAAAATTATAATTAAAATGGTTACGCCATAAGGGGATGTCACCATATGGATCCTATGAAAACATTGACAATGACAATAATGGTTCTCTGAAAACAGTGACTGAAAGTAAAGGTTTTCTGAATAAAAAAAGAAGCAAAGGTTCATCGAATCCTATAATGTTTGGGTAAATAAAGTGCAACGCATGAACTAAAACTAATTTGCCGTATGCCGTGCTATGATCTTCTTCTTCATTATCTCTAGCCACTGCAGCTGCGTATCATCGAGGGAGCTCATGTCCGCTAGCATTATTTCTTTCTCCTCCTTCAGCAAGTCCGCTTCAACTTTTTTTTTCTTCATTTGCTAAACGCTTCTTCTCAAGCTCAAGCGAAGCCTTCTGTACCTCAAGTGCAGCCTTGTCTACCTCAATTGCAGCCATGTACCTCTCCTTTCTCTCCTTCTCCCTTTCCCGGTCAGAAACCTCCTTCTTGTCCCATATCTTGTCCAAAGCTACAATGCAAGCATCGTCGCGAGGGGGAAGAAGTCGCGGGAGCAGCGCGCGAGGAAAAAAAACACGCGGGACGCGAATGGCAAGCGGACTGCAAGCGCGCAAATATGCGCGGAAATCACCGGGAATGCCAATTTGATAAAAATGCCAAAGGTAATTGCCAAACTGTTGGATACATGATTTTTAGAATTTTGCTAAAAACCAAGAATGCCAAAGGCAATTGCCAAACTATTGGAGTTGCTCTTACTGACAGTAAAAGATATCTAGAGGTAGGCCCTGTTTAGATGCCAAATTTGGCAACCAAAATCTGCATAGTAAGTGTCCCGTTACACTGTAGCATTTTTGTTTTTATTTGGTAATAATTGTCCAAATATTGATTAATTAGGCTTAAAATATTCGTCTCGTAAAGTATAACAAAACTATGTAATTAGTTTTCGATTTCATCTACATTTAGTACTCCATATATATGCCGACATTTTGATATGATGGGGAATCTTTTTTTTGCATAGTGGAATTTAGGAGTGAATTTGGGTATCTAAACAAGGCCTTATACTCGTGTTGTCACTATGTACACTTACCTACGAAAAATTTGCATGGGATCCGTCTCTGAATATATACATAATAATGTTACACTCCGCCTAAAAAAGTCCCATTCCCACTTTATGTGCCAAATATAATTTTTTTTACACGCCATCAAAACTTATACCAAATGTTTATGTGCAATTGGATATAAGTTGTTCACTTCAAAGACACTATTTTAGCTGACTTGCTTATATATTAAAGATAGGAAAGATAGGTTAAATGCCCTTGGGGAACAGTTAACATAAACATTTGGTATCGCGATAAGATTAGCTAAAGATAGGAATAGAAATGGGCCAAGTCATTATTTGATAGTTAACCCAGTCAAAACAACAAGGTCATGAGCCATATAGGACTGGCCTCAAACTCTAAAATAGACCAATAGAGATAATCTATTGACCAAGGGATAAAATAGATCAATCCAATCGTCAAAGAGCAATCTTTTTTATTTATTGGTCTTCTTTATTTTTTTGAATAAGCATGGTTGGAAGTAGATTAGGAAATATCATATTTTGAAAATGAAAATAGATAAAATTAAAATAATGATTCACTTGCAAACTTATTTAATATGATGCAACACTGATAATTTTAATGTGTTATCATGGTACATTTAAATCTTGTATCTTATCGTTTCTAGAAGTGTTGATATTCATGATCATGATAGAAAAAAAGGTCAACCCATAACACAATGGGCTAGAGAGTTCATAACCTTTAGATGAAATGGGTCAGCTCATAGGCTCTGAAATTGGCCTTGAGGCTACAAGGCCAGATCCAAGACTAGGGCCGGATCGATTCATTTTCATCTTTAGAGCAAGTACATTGATGTTGTCTCATAGATGGCTACATGTAGTGCTATATAATCATAAGATGATTGAACAACCAACTCATACATGGGTTTTGTTTTAAGTTGTCTTATAGTAATTTTAACTTATATCTTATAGTAATTTAATTCTCCTTATTTTGTAAGTTGAATGACGATATTAAATACAATTGTGAAATAGTTGTCTCATGCTAATGTTTGCTCATGAAGTGGTTGCTTTACAAAATTGCCATATCTTTTTCTCACATTCCCTCTTTCTTCTTCACCTCATATAAATTCCTGAGGAAAATTCACCGGCAGTCCCTGAAGTTGGCATATGGTGTCACTTGGGTCCCCGTACTTTCAAAATGTTATTTCTGGGTCCTTGAACTTGGCTTCGGGTGTTATCTAGCTCCCTGAACTTTGGCTTTAGGTGTCACTTGGGTCCCTGTACTTACAAAATGTCATTTCTAGGTTCCTGAACTTGGTTTTGGGTGTCATTTTGGTCCCTGAACTTGGCTTCGAGTGTCATCTATGTCCCAATGCATCCAAACCCGCTCTGTATGCTGATGTGGCGCGGTCCTACATGTGGGGCCCACATGTCAGTTGGTTATATTTCTATTTCGAGGGTATTGTAGCTACAATTTGTAGAATATTTCAAAAATCGTATCTTTTTCATACGATCTCGGATAAAGATGATTTTTATATAAAAATTGTAGCTCTCGACGAGATCTACGACTTTCTAGTTTTGAGTTTTTAAATTTGAGATCGTTAAAATACTAAAAAAAATTAAACAAATTTTTAGCAGTAAATTAATCGCGTACAAGCACTTGTCGCCTTGGAAAAATCATATTTTTCTTATATGCTGTCAAATGGAGATGATTTCTATATGAAAGTTGTAGCTCTCGATGAGATCTGCGACTTTCTAGTTTTGTGTTTTTTTAATTTGAGGTCGTTAAAATGCTCAAAAAAATTAAACAAATTTTCAGCAGTATATTAATCGCGTACAAACGTTTGTCGCCTTGAAAAAATCATATCTTTCTTATATGATGTCAAATGGAGATGATTTCTATATGAAAGTTGTAGCTCTCGATGAGATCTGTGACTTTCTAGTTTTGAGTTTTTTAATTTGAGGTCGTTAAAATGCTAAAAAATTAAATAAATTTTGAAAAATTTATTTAAAATTTTGTTTAAATTTTTTTAGCATTTTAACGAACTCAAATGAAAAAACTCAAAACTAGAAAGTCGCAGATCTCATCGAGAGCTACAACTTTTATATAGAAATCATCTCTATTTGACAGCATATAAGAAAGATATGATTTTTCCAAGACGACAAGCGCGTGTACGCGATTAATATATTGCTGAAAATTTGTTTAATTTTTTGAGCATTTTAACGATCTCAAATTAAAAACTCAAAACTAAAAAGTCATAGATCTCGTCGAGAGCTACAGTTTTTATATAAAAATCATCTTTATCCGAGATCGTATGAAAAAAATACAATTTTTTGAATATTCTAGAAATTATAGCTACAGTACCCTCGAAATAGAAATATAACCAACTGACATGTGTGCCCCACATATAGGACCGCGTCATGTCAGCGTACAGGGCGGGTTTTGACGTATTGGGACCTAGATGACACCCGAAGCCAAGTTGAGGGACCCAAATGATAATGAAGCCAAGTTCATAGACCTAGAAATGACATTTTGTAAGTACGGGGACTCAAGTGGCACCTAAAGCCAAGTTTAGGGAGTCAGATGACACTTGAAGCTGAGTTCAGGAACACAGAAATAGTATTTTGAAAGTAGGGAACCTAAGTAATACCACGTACCAACTTCAGAGACCGTTGGTGAATTTTCCTCTAAATTCCTACATGACTAATTAGTCTCAACAATGCAAGGTGATGGGATAAAATCGAGACCTAAAACATCAAGGAAGAGAAAGCCATCGAAGGTCTCTATCGGAGCTGAGTGGTCACTGGTGAGTGCTCGTCACTTGTCAGGATCGGATGCCAGGATCGGATGCCAATCACTGTACTACACTGTGTAGGACTGTAGTATTTTTTTATTTGGTAATAATTGTTCAAACATTGATTAATTAGGTTTAAAATGTTCGTCTCGCAAAGTAAAATAAAACTGTACAATTAGTTTTTGATTTCTTTTACATTTAGTATTTCATACATATGCTAGCATTTACATAGTAGAATTTAGGGTGAATTTGAATATCTAAACAAGCCCTGAATGAGTTAGCCGCCACCGCCAGGATTGGAAAATTCTTCCTCCTGCCACCGTTTTCACCCTTTTTGTAGGCCTCGTCGCCGTCTTCTAGCGAGTGAAGTCCACAGTGAGCAGCAGCAGGGATGGACCGAATTCCCTAACCCGGAGTCCTCGCTACGCTAGCTCTCTCTCACCGCACGCCTCTCACATTCCGGCTGGCACATTTCCTCTTCTCGATCTCCGATGGGTGACACCGCTACTGCCGCCGCCACTCTCGGCCTCACCAGGCCCAACGCCGCCGTCGAATTGCCTCAGGTGCGCCTGTTTTGTTTTGTTTCTAATATAACTTGACTCAGGATCGGCCTGTTAATTGTTTTGATTTGGATTCCCGTGAAATCGATTCGATCATCTGCTTAGCACACCATCCAGTGTTACCGTCGTAAGCTTGATCAACCTGCGCTGTACTCCCTGTTGTTTCAGATTAGCTTTGCAGCTAAAGACATCGAATTCTCGGACTGGGATGGCGACATACTCGCGGTTGCCGTGACCGAGAAGGACGTGCAGCCGCAGGTCCCGGACTCCACGTCGTTCGAGAACGCCGTCCTGAAGAAGCTCGACGGCCAGCTCGGCGGCCTGCTGCGGGCCGCAGCGGCAGAGGAGGAGTTCACCGGCAAGCCCGGGCAGTCGGTGGTGCTCCGCGTGCAGGGGCAGCGGTTCAAGAGGGTGGCTCTCGTCGGTTTCGTTGCCCGCAGCGCCGGTTGCCTCCAGGGCCTAGGTGAATCCGTCGCGTCACTTGCCAGGGCTGCTCAGGCTACCAGCGTCGCCATCCTTCTTGCTGCCCCCGGCGAGATCCGACAAGAGTTCAGGCTGAATGCTGCCGCGGCAATTGCTTCTGGTACTGTATGTAGTTATTATTATATCAGTCCGGCTGTGCTTTTTCTGTCTGTTCTGTTTGCCGGATTAATTCATTTTCTGTCTGTTCTGTTTAATTTGAATTTGAACTGCGTGCAGGAACTGTGCTTGGACTGTACGAGGACAGCAGATACAAGTCTGAATGGAAAAATGTGCATCTGAAACAGGTAGACATAATTGGACTGGGATGTGGCCCGGAGGTGGATCAGAAACTTCACCATGGTAACCATCTTTCATCGGGCGTCATGCTTGCGAGAGATCTTGTGAACTCTCCCGCCAATGTCCTTACCCCGGGTCAGTACGGTACTTAGTAGAGTAGGCCTCAATTTTCAGTGAACATTAGTAGGATAGTGGTACATCCTTTGTTGTGGTACTCATGTTTGCCATATATATTAATTGTCAGAGTAGTCCTTTTTTTTTGTGACTAATTGTCAGAGTAGTCCTCATTCGTCCTTAATCATTCATTCCAGGTGCTCTCGCGGAGGAGGCGGCGAAGATTGCTTCCACATACAGCGATGTGTTCACAGCCACAATATTAGATGCGGAGAAATGCAAAGAACTGAAGATGGGCTCCTACTTGGCAGTTGCAGCGGCTTCTGAGACAAACCCACCTTACTTTATCCACCTGTGTTACAAACCCCCTGGTGGTAATGTCAAGACAAAGCTGGCTCTTATTGGGAAGGGCATAACATTTGACAGGTTTATATATACTACTTTCGACACTGAATAATTGGTATTCTTTTTACTACTGGAATTAAGCAATGAATTAATGTCATGATAGCTATATAAGTGATTTTGAATGCTTGATTCACCTATGTCGTCTCCAGTGGTGGCTACAACATTAAGGCCGTACCAATCGCCACCATTGAGCTTATGAAGAAGGACATGGGAGGTGCGGCCGCTGTGTTTGGTGCAGCAAAAGTTTTGGGCCAGATCAAGCCTCCTGGAGTTGAGGTACTTCAGATTCAGTTACTAGCTAGCCTTCACGTTTTAGTGTATTTTCTGACGATCTCAATCCCTTGTGACTGACAGGTTCATTTCATATCTGCTGCCTCTGAAAATATGATTAGTGGCTCAGGCATGAGACCCGGTGACATCGTGACTGCTTCTAATGGAAAGACAATCGAGGTATATATAGTTCTCTTGTAACAGTAATGCATTTCGAATTTCAGAATCCACGTGATCCATGAAGCATAGTACTATAGTAGTAGTGTGATGACTATATATCCTTGCTTTGTAGTATTAATTTGTCTTCATATATATGCTTCTTCTTCTTCTTCAGGTAGATAACACGGATGCGGAGGGGAGGCTTACGCTTGCTGACGCTTTGGTCTATGCTTGTAACCAAGATGTTGACAAGGTAACAACTTACGCTTTGGTCTATGCCGGTTGCTAAATGTGTTCCTGATGCCATTGCCAATCCAAATTCCTCTTGCTCTAGCATCATGGACTTCTAGGCCAATAATTTAGAGAAACATGGTTTTCTCTGTTCCATTAGAGCAGAAAATTTGTTCAGGTGATGATGAATTCATTCTTTATTTAGTGATTCAGCTGTGCCTGTCAGCTTGTGTAGGAATAAGATACTAAAATGCAGGTGACCAAGCTGAATTGATAATACAGAAGTAGATTTCACTTTTATCACACTATTCCTTTGATTTATAATTTTATAGGCTGTTAATTTTCTGTCTCTTTTTGGAAGGCTCTGCAAGCATATAAACAACTGTATCTTGTGAGTGTCTTGCTTGATCTATTGACCATTGTAATCATGGTACTCAGATTATTGATCTGGCGACGTTAACGGGTGCCATTCGTGATGCACTTGGGCTTAGCATTGCTGGTAATATAACTAACCTTGACTGGTGCTCCACTCTGGCATATCTAAAATGATTGCAATAAGTTTTACAGCAACTATGTGTCCAAAATAATGCGATATCATATCAGATTTCTTTTTGATGCATGTTTTTGCATATAGTAGTAACTAATAACCATAGGGATTTAACACCGCCTTCCATTCCATATATACACAGGGATTTTAACACCAAGCGATGAGCTAGCCGAGGAATTTGCGGCCGCTTATGAGGTCTCCGGAGAGAAATTCTGGAGGCTGCCGATGGAGGAGAGCTACTGGGAGTCCATGGAGTCCAGCATCGCTGATATGCTCGCCGCCGGGCCTTTGCAGCCCAAAGCCGGCGCTATCACTGCCGCATTGTTCCTGAAACACGTACAGCAACTATCATTATTTGCTTATGGTTTATTTATCTGCATGCACCCATATAAATTGGATCAGGTGTTCGTAGAAACAATTGACTGATGTTCTGTTCTGCGTACGTGTTGCAGTTTGTTGATGAGAAGGTTCAGTGGATGCACATCGACATTGCCGGCACAGTGTGGAGCAACAACAAGCGGGTGGGTACTGGCTTCGGAGTCACCACCTTGGTGGAGTGGGTTCTCAACAACTCGTCATCCTGAAGAAACCCTTCATAATTCAAATCCCCTCCGATCCTTTCTTCAAAAATTCAAATCCGATCCCGTCCTTTCTTCAAAGACAGGATCAAGCAGAGAACAAAAGAGCACGGTGATATATATGGTGTTCAGTGTTTAGTCGGAAGTCGCAAGTTGTAAGCCCAAAGCGTTGCATCACACTGTGATAGAATAAGCAAAGAATTAATTAAACATCATCGGTGAATACTGGGTCAGTTTGGTAGAGTTTCGGCTCCAGCTAAAACAGCTTTATATGTGGCTTCACCTATGGAGTAGATTCATTTGCGGAGTTGAATGAGGTTTTTCACTTGGTAAAACAGCTTCGCTCGGTAGTCAAAAAGGCAAAATGTCCATAATACTCTTTTTTTTTCTTTTTTTCTTTCCTTTCTTTTCTTTTTTTTTTCTTTCAACCTCACCGCTCACGCGTACGAAGCAAATCGATCTCCTTCGACCTTATCTTCTCCCTACTCGCGTACGCACCGCATCTCCGTCCGCGTCGGCTCTGCCCTCCACGCCCGTACGCCCTCCCTCACTCCCTTCTCGCATGCGCCTTCGTGCCCTGCCGTTGCGGCCACACCCTCTCGCGCCTCCGCGGCCAGCCATCCTCGCGCCGTCCGCTCGTCCTTGCGTGGCCTCTCCACCTATGTGCCCCGCCGCGCGCGGCACGCCGCGACATCGTCCCTTCCAGCTCCAGGCGTGCCTGCCCCGACTGTGCCCACACGCCTCCGCAAGGGCAAAGGCGGCCATGGCTACGCGTGGGGGCCACCAGTGCGAGACGAAGCGGTGGAAGCTATTCTCTCTCCTCGTTTGTCTCAGCACAATTTCAGGAGCTCCTCGCTCGGAGCCCTTCTGTTTTTTTGGTGTTTGGCTACGGGAGCCGCAAAAGAGCTCCTGGAGCTGGTAGAGAATCCCTGCCAAACGGCCCCTTGCTATCCATCGGCACAACTAGGCATTCTCAATACTACTTAAGTCTTATATACAATAGTGGTGTTAATTAAACACAAAGTTTTATGAAATGAATGATGTTAGCTTTGTAATTTGAGAACTGCTAGCGCCCTAGGATTCCGTTGGACGGTTACTTGGGCATACTCCCGCTGAACGGCCTAGCAGAATGACCCATCAGAAAAATGCCATCGCACTACCCAGCTTCGGTCGCTCGCTTGTCCGTGCCTGCCGCTGCGCTGTTTGCTGCTGCACGCGCGCGTCCGTCCCTGTTCGCCTCCTCCCCGTCCGCCTCGCCTCGTCCCGCACCCACTGCTCCTTCCACTGACCTCCCTCCTTTCTCTCTGCGCAGGCGGGACCCGGGAGCTAGGATGAGGATGAGCACGTCCTGTTTGCAGGACCCCAGGCGCGCCGCGCACCCCATCCGTCGGCGCTCGGGTTGTGCCCCATGACTCTCTAAACATACCTCTGGAATACGAAACACTTGCAACATGAAACATTTGAATGCAACATACGTCTGAGGTAGATGAAAAATACTTACAACTTACAACATAAAAACACTTATTGCAACATAAGATTGAAGCAGCTAAAACATTTTGAACATACTCTTGCAACATATATGTGAACACATGTGCAACATCCAAATAAAAAACGCTTGCAAAATACGTCTGAAACAGATGAAACATTTGAACAAACCCTTATAACATGCCTCTAAAGACCTTGCAACATGCCTCTATAACACTTGCAACATATGTAACATTCCGAACTATTTTTGTAACATCCATATAAAACATTTGCAACATGCCTCTGATAACATCTCGAACACTTGAAACATACATTTACAACATAAGGAGAGGGAGATGTTGAAACATACATTTGCAACGTAGGAGGGAAGAGGCCAGGGCTGGTTGATTCCGGCCTTAGAGTGGAAGACGACTCTGAGTGGCAGCGCGCGAGCACCACCAGCACGGGCCGCGCTCGTGGGTGCCCTTGGCTCGGTGGGGACCGACCGAAGGCACGCGACGGCACCACCAGCACCCGTAGAGGCGGGCAGCGTGCTCGACGGTGCGGGTGGGAATGCTGGAGCAAGGAGTGAGAGGCGCGGGTGGGGCACGCAACGGGTAGGAGCGAGGAGCGAGTAATGCAGGATGACGCGCGCGGAGGAGGTGGCTGCTGCGGCGAATGTGGAATGGGGCGGGCTGATGGCCTCACGACGCTGTGAAGCGTGCGATGGGCGAGCGAGCAGGAATATATTTTTGAGAGAGATGAAGGAGACGTATAGAGGAGAAGGCAGGCTTGTTGGGCCATTAGCGCGCGCAGACCCTGGAAGCGGCGTCCAATCGGACGGATGCCCGACCTTGAGTACGTCTAAAAAAGAGATACAATTATAGGATTAGGACAAGTCAAACTAGCATAACTTTGATCAGTTTTTAGTGAATAGTATTATCATTTATGACAACTAGGTTTTGACTAAAAAGCATATTTTAGAATAATTTAATGGTACTTATTTTGTATCATAAATATTAGTATTTTTTATATAATTTTAGTCAAATTTTAGATCATTTGACTTTTCAAAAAGCAATAATTGAATTCTTTCATAGATAGAGGAGGTATTAACTACATAGTTTTGTGTTTTTTTAACTAGTTTTGTGTCTTTTTTTTACTAAAATATTAGCATTCTTGTAAAATATGAGCGTTCTTAGAGGTTGGGCTAGGAATTTGGTATCCCAAAATAGAAGAGATAAATCCAATTTGTTTTCTAAGATAGATGCTTTGGATAGAAAGGCAGAGACGGTTTTGTTGTCATCCCAAGAAGTGGAGCTTAGAAATCATCTCAAAGGGCAATTAACTAAGTTGCTAAGAGAGAAGGAAATTTACTGGTTCCAACGATCTAAAGCAACAAAGTTATTACAAGGGGATGATAACACTAAATAATTCCATATGGTGGCAAATGGAAGACATAGGAAATAAAAAATTATACAATTAGAACAGGAAGAGGGAATTATTGTTGGTGATGACAACTTGAAGAATTATATTACTGATTACTATAAAGGACTGTTTGGACCTCATACTCAAAATTCTTTCTCAATGGACGAGACTATGAGGTATGATATACCTCAGGTATCGGAGGAGAATGAGATATTGGCGGCTCCATTTAGCGAAGAGAAGGTTAAAATGGCTGTCTTTGACATGGAACATAGCAAGGCTCCTAGTCCGGATGGTTTTCCTTCTGAATTTTACCAATTTTTTGGGAGATTGTTAAGCCGGATTTGATGAAGCTTTTTTATGAATTCCATGCGGGGAGACTACAGATTCATAGCCTCAATTTTGGAGTGATCACTTTACTACCAAAGGTTGATGATGCGACACGGATACAACAGTACAGACCTATATGCTTATTAAATGTGAGCTTCAAGATTTTTACGAAGGTGTTAAATAATAGATTATTGAAGGTGGCAGACAAATTGATAGGACCTTCACAGATAGCATTTATTCCGGGTCGCTATATCATGGAGGGAGTTGTTGTTTTACATGAAACAATTCATGAACTGCATAGGAAAAAGCAGGATGGAGTGTTACTAAAGCTAGACTTTGAGAAAGCTTACGATAATTTAAAGTGGCCTTTTGTGCAACAGGTTCTCAGGATGAAAGGATTCTCACCAATTTAGTGTGAATGGATATCAAAAGTCATGACTAGAGGAGTGTTGCAGTTAAGATCAATGATAATATAGGACATTTCTTTCAGACCAGAAAAGGAGTACGATAGGGGATCTGTTATCCCTGATCCTATTTAATATAGTGGTTGATATGTTGTCTATCCTTATTTCACGGACCAAAGAGTTGGGACAAATCTATGGGGTTGTTCCACATTTGGTAGATGAGGGACTCTCGATCCTTCAATATGCAGATGATATTATAATTTTTATGGATAATGATCTTGAGAGAGCCAAAAACATGAAGCTTTTACTTTGTGCTTTTGAACAGTTATCAGGACTCAAGATCAATTTCCATAAAAGTGAGATGTTTTTTTACGGAGCAGCCAGGGATAGACAATCTGAGTATGCACAAATTTTTGGGTGTGATTTAGGGTCATACCCCTTTCGTTACCTAGGAATTCCTATGCATCATAAAACACTTTTGAATAAAGATTGGAAGCATGTCGAAGAAAGATTTCAAAAAAGGTTAAATTGTTGGAGAAGTAAGTTGTTGTCGGTGGGAGGAAGACCGGTCCTGATTAATTCTGTTTTGAGCAGTCTCCCCATGTTCATGTTCTCCTTTTTTGAAGTACCTAGAGGGGTTCTGAAAAAGCTTGATTACTTTAGATCAAGGTTTTTTTTGGCAAAGCGATGACCATAAGAAAAAATATAGATTAACTAGATGGGAGGTAGTTTGTACTCCGAAAGACTAAGGAGGGTTGGGTGTCCTAAATCTAGATGTCCACAACAAATGTCTTCTGAGTAAATGGCTTTTCAAGTTGATTAATGGAGATAGGGTTTGGCAACAGATTCTTAGGAATAAAAATCTAAGGGACAAAATATTGACACAGGTTCAACACTTGCCTGGAGATTCTCAGTTTTGGATTGGCCTCATGAAGGTCAAAGAGGAGTTTCTCTCACTTGGCAAGTTTGATCTAGGTGACGGGTCTCAAGTACGATTTTGGGAGGACTCGTGGATAGCATCGCGTCCGCTAAAATCTATCTTTCCTGCACTATATAATATTGTTAGGAAAAAAGTGCGTCGGTAAAAACGGTGTTATCTACGACACCATTAAATGTAGCCTTCAGGAGATCCCTGGTTGGGGCTAATTTACAAGCATGGCATCAGGTGGTTACAATGGTTGTCAATGTGCAATTAACAAACCACAGGGATCGCTTTGTGTGGGGGTTACACCAGAATAGATTATTTTCAGTTAATCCATATACAGAGCCTTACTGATAGCACAAGCTATACCCTACAATACCCTTATTTGGAAATTGAACTTGCCCCTCAAAATAAAAAATTTTCTGTGGTACTTGTATAAGGGAGTAATCTTAACAAAAGACAATTTAGTAAGGCGACAGTGGCAAGGAGATAGAAAGTGTTGTTTTTGTTCTTCAAACGAGTCCATACAACATCTTTTCTTTGACTGCCATTTTGCTAAATTTGTGTGACGTACTGTTCATGTTTCCTTTAATTTATTACCTCCAGCTAGCATCCATAGTATGTTTACAGGCTGGTTAGAGGGGATAAATTTGAAACTAAAGTCTAAAATCCTAGTAGGGGCAAGTGCAATTTGTTGGGCAATTTGATTAACTCGGAATGATATAGTTTTTGACAAGGCCGCAGCACCATCTTACTTGCAGGTCATCTTCATGGGGACTTACTAGATCAGGTCGTGGTCCCTACTACAGAAGGAGGAGGATCGTCAATTCATGAAGATGGGGTGCAGTACTTTTGAGACAACCACGTTGGAGGTGTTTGCTTGACACGGTTGGAGATTTAGTAATAGAATTGCTTTTTAATTGTCGAACTTGGGAACTTTTCCTTTCGTCTCTCTAGTCGTGCTCTTTGTGTTAGTGTTTCTGGGGACCTCAGTTTTGGAGTCTGTTATAAGGAACAGCCATATCCATTGGTCGATGCAGAGGCTGGAGTATTTTTAATATATTCCCTTTTCTAAAAAAAGTTTCACTAGCCTAACCAGATGACCATCCTCTTTCAAATTGGCCGCTAAAGGCCCCTGGCCGGATGCATATCTGGCCCGTTTTCTCAAAAGCACCTGAAGAAAGATATTGTTGTTAGATTTTGATCTCCCACCTTTAGGCCCAACGGCCTTTTGGGCCTTGCTTCTCGTGCCCTGATCGAGGGCGCCCAACCCTATATGGTTGGTGGGCCCCCGTCACACTGCGCATAAATAGAGGTGGGGGGCTGGCCGGCTCAGGACACGAGGTTGATCTCAGCCGCCATTCCCACCGACATTCCCCATCTCGATCCAAGAGGGGCGCAGCCAGTGACGAGAAGCCGCCACCGTCTCCACCGCGCAACCTCTTCACCGCGTCGATCTTCTCCGACCAGTACTGATGGCTCCTCCGGCGAACGACTCCAACACCGGCGCCTCCTCCGGATCTGCTACACCTGCGCCATCGGATGGTTTGCGATTTCTCTGTTTCTCCAGTGTAGAATGTTTAGGGTTTTGTCACACCTACTGTTCGATATCTCGTTGTTCCTACTGTGAATCCGCCTGATCTAATGAAACCGATGAACTAAGAACATCAACAATGGTACCGGAGCCGTGGTTATGAATGAAGAACCCTAGATCGGGCAAACCGATTCTAAATCGGACAAAGAAAGGTTCATGATGAACCCTAACCCTAACCGGGTACAGTGATGAATTATGAATCGGGATACAATCAAACGAAGAACTCGAACGCGATTCATTTTTCCCGGATCGGAAAACTAAATCAGAGAAACCCTAACTGCTGAGCCCATGGCTCGTCAAGTTATTCAGTTTGGCTCATTTTTATTTGATGCAAAGAAAAACAAGATAAAGGATGGGATCCTTGCTAATACCACAAGATTAGAGACCAAGTTTATTTTTCATAGAAGTCATCTGTGCAAGCAAGAGAAGAAGCAGGAAAGGGTGTTTCATGTTGGTTCCATACAAGTCATGGTGCCCACCTAATAGTGCTGGTAGGTTAGCAACGTGGGCTCTTCTATTAAATTATTTCCTTGCAATTTGACGTGCTGTGGTAGTATTAGCATATATGGGCTCAATATTGTGTTATTTGATAGTGGGCTAGTCCGTTTAATTAATTAGTTTGGAAGGCCAAGTCGAGTCCATGTCTTCTGTGCCTGCATGCACTTATAATGGCCAGGTTGCCATGTAATAGGGGAGATTGGATTTTATTTGTGGAGTTACTCCTCGTCGAGCCGCCGCTCGTGAAACCCTAGCGGGTGTTACCAGATCCTCGTAGATTCGTGTTGGTGTGTGATCGGGAATTCATCTCCTTGGGCTCGGATCGGTTCCTACTGGAATCCCCTCTCTGGATCGTGCTGTGATTGTGCACGGGTTGGAGAACTCTTGAGGCTGCGGATTGCATCTACTACTCGTTTTTGTAAGCCGAGCTGTATCTTCTATCTGCTACTTGAATTGCATTCTCTGGATCATATCGTTACTATCTGGCTGTAATCTACTTTTGTGTTGGGCCATTGCTTGAGTTTCCAGTCACGTATCTGTGCACCTATACACGAGAGAGACCACAACAGTTTGTGCTTGCTGTGTATGCTTCCCACGGCTGCACTAAATTAATAAAATAACATTGTTTGATCCTTGAGTTATTTATTTGCCTGGACGTGGAATTCAGTTTTATTGGTTGCCTTGTGTATGAGAACCGAAGGCCTTGCTTGTTGATTCACTGAAATTCAGAGAAGCTATTAATTTAGAGAAAATTCAGAGGAGATCGATTCTTGGTATTTTAGCACCGTGAAAGATTGGGAATATTTTCTAGGACATCGTAAGCGTGTCCTTATCACTAACCCTAAAAGAACAGAAACAGAGAGGAAAGAAGAAAAGAGAACCGTCGGCCGAGGAGGTTCACCACCATGAACCGAAACCGCCGCGGCCACCGTGCTTGTGGGGCCGGGTTCGGTCGCCGACGGCCGGATCTCTTTCGCCACCGCGCGCGCGCGTGAAGAGGGCACCGTCTGCTAGCCCGCTCGACGGCGGCGAGCTCAGCCCAGGGCGAGCTCGCGCGCCGGCGAAGGGGGCGGCAGCGGCGCCACCGTGTGGCGTCAAGAACGGAAGGTGGAGATTGGCGCCGGTGGAGACCGAGAGGAAGGGAAAAGGAGAAGGAAAGAAACTCCGGCGGCTGCCTCTCCTGCCGGTAGTGGCCGGTGGCCATGCGGGAAGTGGGAGGAGCAGCTCCGGTGGCTTCCTCCCCGGCCGGTGGTGGCCGGCGGCCATGCGGGAAATGGGGAGGAGAATGGAAAGGAATTGGATTTAGGGTTGGAAGCGCCGGCGTTGGAGGTTTTAACCTCCCGATATCGGCGCCCTACCGTCGGATCACGTGAACGGCACGATCCAGCGACCGACCGAGCCGGGCCGCGGTTGGGCCGCGCGCCACCGAGCTGGGCCGCCGAAAGCGCAAGGCCCGGTTGGTTGAGCTCGCGACCGCGCGTGGGCCGGCTGCGAGGATGGGCCGCGCGCCACCGTGGGCTGCGCGTGTTAGATGGGCCTTCGGGCCAAAATCTGAAGAAAACGAAATTTTCTTTTCTTTTCTTCCAGAAGCAATACTTGTGACATGTTTTGATGAATATTTAATGAATTTGAATGGAATTTTGATAGGAATTTTCGTGCGAATTTGTCCAACGACATTTTGCTTAGGAAATAATGAAATTTTTTTAGTGCTTCTAGAAAATAATATTATGAGAATTTTATTATTGTTGTTTCCACTGCGTACTTGATATCTTTGTTTCATTATTAAATTCGAACCAACGGGAGAATTTAATTTTGAAAATTGAATAATTGTTGAAGATGAATTGTAGTATTGTTATTTTCTGACCAACGTTGTTAATAACAATATTATAATTTTGATCCATGAAAAACTGTGCATTGATTTTATTTCTGCCCAACGGTGATGTAAAATTATTGCATGGATGAATTATATGTTTCAATTTGACCAACGTTGAGTTAAAGCATATGATTTTATGTATAAATATTTCTCACTTTCTCTGATGTGATTTCAGGAGGCAAATGCATTGTGAACATCGCGAACATCCCAACACTCAACGGGACCAATTACCGTGTGTGGCGGGAAAAATATGAACTTGAACTTGCGTTGGGAGAGGTCGATTTTGCCATCATCTCACCGTGTTCCACTGAACCTGTGGATCCGGTGAGAGAAGAAAATGAATCTGACGCTGACTTCACTGCTCGAAAGCGTGATCATGCTGAGATAAGAATGAAATATGATCTTGAACATTGGCAATGGACCCTTTCCAACCGTAAGTGCTTATTGGTAGCTAAGGCCACCATAGAAAAATAGATAAGGGGCTCAATCCTTGAATGTGCTACTGCCACAGAATATCTTGATAAAATCAAGAGTCAGTTTATTGGGTCTACCAAGGCCACAGCAAGTTCACTGATAAAGAAGCTTGTGAATGAAAAATATACTGGTGGTAGCATTAGAGAGCACATTTTGAAGATGAACACCACGGCATCTAAGCTAAAAGAAATGAATTTGAAGGAAGATGATTTCCTTATTTATTTGATTTTTGCTTCCCTGCCAAAAGAATATGATACTTTCATTGTGAACTATAATATGCAGCCTGAAAGATGGGGCATAGAAAGACTTATCTCAATGTGTGCTCAAGAAGAGGAGAGGATAAAGTCCTCACAGGGTGAGTGCGCTCATTTTGTGAAGGATAATAAAAGAAAGAACTTTAATAACAAGAATTTTAGACCACAAGGGAAACCTAAGTGGGACAAGGCCTCTTCCTCAAACTCACAGGGAAAGAAACCCCAGGAACCTGAAAATCAGTAGAACAACTCCTATGGTGGAGCTGAAAAGGATCAATGCAAGCACTGCTTCAAGAAAGGACACTACAAGAGAGACTGTCCAGACTTTCTGAAATCTCTACTGAAGAGAGGTGATGACTTTATTACATTTGTAGATGAATCCCTGTATTTATGTTATGCTAAATCCACTTGGTGGGTTGATTCAGGAGCAACTACTCATGTTGCAAATTCTTTACAGGGGTTAAGTGGGACGAGAACCTTGCAAAGAGAAGAAAGAACGATTAAAGTTGTAAATGGAGTACAAGCCAATGTTGAAGCGATTGGAGATTTATCTTTAGAATTGAACAATGGCTTTGTACTTAGACTTAAAGAAGTACTTTATGTTCCCTCTTTGCGAAGAAATTTAATTAGTGTTTCAAAACTTGATGATGACAGAATTAATTGCCATTTTGGTGATAGCAAATGTAAGATACTTGTTAACAATAAATGTGTTGGTCTTGCCTTCCGACAAGACAAGCTTTATTTGTTATCTCTTGATGAAAATGCGAACAATGTATGCGATGAGAATATGAATGATTCCCCATCTGCGAATGTAACTAAGAAGCGGAAGCGAATTGATGATGCCTCTTCGAAATTATGGCACTGTCGCTTAGGCCATATTTCAAGGGAGAGAATGGAACGGCTGATTAAAGAATCAATTCTTCCGCACTTAGAATTTTCAGATTTAGAACAATGCGTTGATTGTATCAAAGGAAAGTATGTCAAGAAAATTAAGAAAAATGCCAAACGAAGCACAGGAACTTTAGAAATAATCCACACTGATATATGTGGTCCTTTTCCTGTGAAAACTGTGGATGGTTATGATTCGTTTATAACATTCACAGACGACTACTCTCGTTATGGCTATATTTATCCAATTAAAGAAAGATCGGAAGCATTGGATAAATTCAAAATATTTAAAGCTGAGGTTGAAAATCAGCACGATAAGAAAATAAAGATAGTACGATCAGACCGAGGTGGAGAGTACTATGGGCGACATACCCCATATGGCCAAATTCCTGGACCGTTTGCAAAGTTTCTACAGGAAAATGGCATAGTCGCTCAGTACTCCACACCGGGGGAGCCTCAGCAGAATGGAGTGGCTGAAAGACGTAACCGTACTTTAATGGATATGGTAAGAAGCATGATAAGTTACTCCACTTTACCGATTAGTTTATGGATGGAGGCACTGAAAACCGCCATTCACATACTTAATCGAGTACCAAGCAAATCGGTGCCTAAAACACCGTATGAATTATGGACAGGAAGGGAACCCTCACTTAACCATTTGCGTGTGTGGGGATGTCCAGCTGAGGCAAAAGTGTTTAACCCAAACATAGGAAAGTTAGACTCCAAGACAGTCAGCTGCCATTTTATTAGCTATCCAGAAAGATCGAAAGAATATCGATTTTATTGTCCTGACAGACATACGAAGATTGTAGAAACAAGACACGCTGTGTTCTTGGAGGATAACATGATCAGGGGGAGCATGGTAGCACGAGAAATAAGCCTACAGGAGAAACGGGTACATGTACCCACTCCGATGGTTGAAGAACCATTCTTTACGCTACCTATTGCTGTTGAGCCGATAGTGCAGGACACTATAGTGCCAACACCTGTTGCAAGTTCTCCCGTGGCGACAATAAATGAACATGAGGAACCTATCTTTGAGGAGCCTATCCTTGAGGAAGAACCAAATGTCGCACATGAAGAAGAACAACAACAGCCCAATGTAGAACAAGTGCTAGAGGCCCCTAGAAGGTCTCAAAGAACAAGAAGGTCAGCTATTTCTAATGACTATGAAGTTTATGAAACAGAAGAATTTCAGATGGGGGATGATCCCACCTCATTTGAAGAAGCCATGAGAAGCGACCACTCATCAAAGTGGCTTAAGGCCATGGAAGATGAAATGAAATCAATGAGTACCAATAAAGTTTGGGACTTGGAAATTATTCCTAAGGGAGCCAAAACAGTAGGTTGTAAATGGATCTACAAAACAAAATATGACTCCTAAGGGAATATAGAAAGATTCAAAGCGCGACTTGTGGCGAAAGGCTTTACACAAAGAGAAGGGATTGATTACAATGAGACGTTTTCTCCAGTCTCATGTAAAGATTCATTCAGAATTATAATGGCACTTGTAGCCCACTATGATTTGGAGTTACATCAAATGGATGTAAGAATGGCGTTCCTTAACGGGGATTTGGAAGAAAATGTTTATATGGCACAACCGAAAGGTTTTGTTGTAAAAGGAAAAGAAAATATGGGATGCCGCCTAAAGAAATCAATCTACGGATTGAAGCAAGCCTCAAGACAGTGGTATTTGAAATTTGATAGAACAATAAAAGGTTTTGGGTTTAAGGAAAATGTTGAGGACAATTGCGTTTACGCAAAATTCAAGAATGGAAAGTATATATTCCTAATCTTGTATGTGGATGATATCCTGCTTGCTAGCGGTGATGTCAGTCTACTAATGAAAACGAAGAAATTCTTGTCCTCAAACTTCGAATAGAGATTCACCGAGATAGAAGAAAGGGGTACTAGGATTATCGCAAAAGGTATACATAGAAAAGGTTTTGAAGAAATTTTGTATGCATGCGTGCAGTCCTTCACCTGCTCCTATTGTCAAGGGCGATAGATTTGGGGAACATCAATGTCCCAAGAATGAATATGAGATTAATCGAATGAAAGCAGTACCGTATGCTTCAGCAGTTGGAAGTTTACAATAAGCTCAAGTGTGTACACGCCCTGACTTAGCTTTTGTCACCGGGTTACTTGGCAGATATCAAAAGAATCCAGGAATAGAACATTGGAAATTGGTGAAGAAAGTCCTGCGTTATTTGCAGGGTACGAAAGGGCTCATGCTAACGTATAGAAGATCTAATTCCCTGTAGATAGAGGGGTATTCAGATTCCGATTATGTGGGAGAAGAAAGAAAATCCACGTCAGGATATATATTTACTCTCGCAGGAGGGCTATATCGTGACAAAGCTCCAAACAAACCGTTAACTATATCCTCGACAATGTATACCGAGTTTGTAGCATGCTATGAGGCTATGGGGCAGGTGAATTGGCTAAAGAAATTTCATACCCGGATGAAAGTGATTGATGATATAAATGAACCGATGAGGTTGTATTGTGATAACAACCCAGCGGTACAATATGCTTACAACAATAGGTCAAGTGGTGCTGCCAAACACATTGACATAAAGTACTATGTTGTGAAAGATAAAGTTCGGGATCATATTATAAATCTTGAGCATATAAGTACAGAGAAAATGCTCGCGGATCCGCTCACAAAGGGCTTACACCCAATGTGTTCAGAGAACACCGTAGCTGGCATGGGTTTAAGGGAAAGCCTATGATTCCCGAACATACGAAGGGCCCAGAAGAAACTTCATTCCAAACAGAGAAAGTGTTGTGGCTGTTAGTCTAACGGCACTATTGCTGTGACGATGAAACATGTTGTGGCTGTTAGTCTAACGGCACTAATTGCTGTGACGATGAAACAGTTCAATACACTAATCTGCAATGGAATAGGATAGAAGCAAGAAAAATATGAATCAAAAGATTGAGTATGAAATTAAAGAACAAAGAAAATGATGAGAGATCAAGGGGGAGAATGTTAGATTTTGATCTCGCACCTTTAGGCCCAACGGCCTTTTGGGCCTTGCTTCTCGTGTCCTGATCGGGGGCGCTGTAAGGTCCTAGATGGCTAGAGGGGGGGTGAATAGCCTATAAAAATTCTACAAAAACCACTAAGCAAACTTGTTAGAACAACAAACGGCGTAAAGCGAGTTTTGCTTAGCCAAAGGTTGTGATGCAAGCCTCCTATCCACAAGTCTAGTAGATTAAGATCTCTAGTTCACTCAAGAGCTATGTCACTAAGGTTACACTAGAGAACAAGCTAACACTACTAGCAAAACTACTACTAGAGCTACACAAGATAAACTAGTGAATGTAAATGCAAGAGAGAGGATTGTGATTATTATACCGACGGTGAAGTGAAGATGTTGCCAATCACCAAGATGATATACAATCAATTAATATTGACAACAACACAATATGAAGACCAAACACGGGGAGACAAGAGACACAATATTTGTTCACCCGGTGTTCACTTGTGCACCGACAAGCTACATCACCGGTTGTGTCGACCAACACTTAGATGGTTCCTCGGTGTGACCCTCAAGTCACTTGCCCCTCAAGGCACGCCCCGCAAGGCACCGCAAGACACCACTCTCAAGTGAGGTAACTCAATGACACGTGGATTCCACTAGAGTTGCTTTTGGCGTCCCGCCGAGGAAAGCACAAGAACCTCTCACAATCAACCGGAGGTGGCCAAGAACAATCACCTTCTCTTGCCAACGCCTCCAACAATCTCCAAGCCGGCTAGGAGCGGTACTCTCCAAGAGTAACAAGAAATCCACCGGCTAAACCACCCACAAGTGCCACTAGATGCTCTCAAGCTATGCAATGCACTTTGGGATCACTCAATCTCACTTTTGATTTGCAATCAAGCAAGAGAGATGAGTGGGAGGAGTAGTTCTAGCTCAAAGGATGCACAAGAGTGTTAGAAATGCCAAGAGACCTCCCCAAGGGCCGGCCAACAAGTATTTATAAGCCTCCCAAACAAATAGAGCCGTTGCAACTCCACTCACGTTTTTCGCGGGACCACCGGACGCGCCGGTCGTAACTGACCGGACGCGCTCAACCGCGTCCGGTCGCCCTGCGACGTCCACGTGTCCTCTAATTTCAAATTCGTCCGTTAGATCCTCCAACGGTCACTGCGCGCCAACGGTCAAACGAGCGACCGGACGCGCTGCTGCGAACGACCGGACGCGCCGGTGCGCACAACACCCGCGCCCGCGAAGCAACGACTGGACGCGCTCCTCGCAACGACCGGACGCCACAGTACCCGCGTCCGGTGGGAGTCCAGTAAGCTCCCTGGACGACCGGACGCGTCCGATCGTGTGTGACCGGACGCGGACCGCGTCCGACGTCCTCGGTTCCCTCAGGGCGCATGACCGGACGCGCCGGTCCCGTGGGTCACCGGACGCGCCGGTGGCAAGCCCTAGCTCGCACGCCTGACCCCGACGCTGTACTGACCGGACACGCCGGTCTAAACTGACCGCGTCCGGTGCAGCGTCCGGTGCAGCGTCCGGTCACCTCTGTGACCGCGTTCGCCTCCGTTTCTTTTCCGACTTCCGGCGCAATGGAAAATAGGCATTTCATTTCCCCGAAATCGCCTGAATCCAAACCCCTCTCTTCCCGCAAACCACAGCGCGACCAACGCCACCTTTGCAAATGTGCCAACACCAACAAGTGTACATCTCCATGTGCTTGTGTGTTAGCTTTTTCTCAATCATTTTCAAAGGTTTTCTAGTTAGCTCACTAGGCCCTACATGCAATGCACTTTATGAATTCACCTAGTGGCACCCTTGCGTCGAATAACCGATAAGACTTCCCCTCTTAATAGTTCGGCTATCGACCCTAAACCACTCACACCCTCTATGGTGTCTTGAGTGTAAAACAAAATGGCCCTATGGTTATACCTTTGCCTTGAGCCCATTTTGTTTCTCCAAATGATATGATCCACTTCATATCATCACATGACCGTCTCGATCCATCGACCTTGATTTCACTTGCTCTTCATCGTTGCATTGGTCCGTCGGCGCCAAGTCTTGCTCAAGCTTCACCATCGCATGGTCCTTTGCTTTGAAGCCTCGACTTGCCCTTCACCTTCACAACCGGTCCATCGAGCCAAGCCTCATCTTGGTCTTCACCATCTTGGTCACATGAGTCAATGTCATGTCTCATATGCAATGACCACCTTTATCTAAATCATCCACTTAGATACAAAGGTTAGTCCTAGGTTTCATCAATTAGCCAAAACCAAACTAGGGACTTTCAGGCGCCCAACCCTATATGGTTGGTGGGCCCCCGTCACACTGCGCATAAATAGAGGTGGGGGGCTGGTCGGCTCAGGACACGAGGTTGATCTCAGCCGCCATTCCCACCGACATTCCCCATCCCGATCCAAGAGGGGCGCAGCCAGTGACGGGAAGCCGCCACCGTCTCCACCGCGCAACCTCTTCATCGCGTCGATCTTCTCCGACCAGTACTGATGGCTCCTCCGACGAACGACTCCAACACCGGCGCCTCCTCCGGATCTGCTACACCTGCGCCATCGGATGGTTTGCGATTTCTCCGTTTCTCCAGTGTAGAATGTTTAGGGTTTTGTCGCACCTACTGTTCGATATCTCATTGTTCCTACTGTGAATCCGCCCGATCTAATGAAACCGATGAACTAAGAACATCAACAATTGTACCTGCATTTCGAAAATGTTTTGACAGGCATCATGCGGTAAATGATACATCTATTGTGCTTATACCAAAGGTATTACTTCCAGAGTCTTGGAAAGATTTCAGGCCGATTAGAGTCTACGAAAGATCTCAGGCGATTAATCTATGTAATATCATATATAAAATCACCTCAAGTTCAGTTTAATGAGAGGGTCTCCTTGGATTGGTCTTTTTAACCCTGCAGATGTCGATGCTATATCAAAAATAGGCCCCCTCAGGAACGGAGGAGGAACATAGGAAAATTCAGGATTCTAATTCCTAAGGATTTAGTTCCTATAATAACATTTGGCAGGAATAGGTTACAGTAAAACTAAGGGTCCTTTAGAACATAGGAATTTTATAGAAATCAGTTCATTTTTCACAGAAAAACCCAAGAGCATGATTTTTTTATTCCAAAGGGGGGGGGTCTAAAGGAAAAGCTCCTTTCCCCCTGATTCGATAGTAAAATCACAGGGAAAAATAATCCACTCATAGCTCATGAAAAATTTTCTGTGCATAAGGAACAAGGACAAGCAAGGGATTAATAACGAAGGCTGGTGTCTAATCAAGCAGGTGTATTGTATTATGACAGGATACCTAGGTCAATAAAGAAGTAACATGAACTTGTTCTTTAGAATTCCTTACTTTTTCTTGTACCCAGCTAAACGCATAATCCTACATAATTCCTATGTTTTTATTCCTTAGGATTTTATATACATTCCTACATTATTCTTATATTTTTTATGTTTTCCCATTCCTGCATTCTAAAAGAGGCCTTTGAAGCTTCTGGCAAGATTCTCGAAGGACTGTTTGGCATGACATTCAGAGAAGATAAGGCCTCGTTTAGATTGCAAAACAAATAAACCTGATGAATAATACCACTTTCGTCTTATTTGGCAAATATTGTCCAATCGTGGACCAACTAGGCTCAAAAGATTCATTTCGTGATTTCCAACTAAACTGTGTGATTAGTTATTTTTTACCTACATTTATTACTTCATGCATGGGTCCAAAGATTGATGTGATGGAGAGAGAGTGAAAAAAATTCTAACTTTTAGGGTGCATCTAAACAAGGCGGTAAGAGTTTTTCTTGTGAAGAGTGCCTACAATCTAGCTCTAAACTGCAGGAAATACCATGGGCAACAACACAAGTCATCCAAGTGGAGATAGATAATACGGAGTAATGTTTGAAGTGACAAATTCCACCCACGGTCAAGATCTTTGCGAAATTCACTAGCAAATGAATTAGCACAACTAGCTAGACATAAAAAAAAACACACCTACGCGTAATCTATCTTAAGGTAATTTATGTCAATGTCAAGTTAATAAAGTTCTCTTTTACTAAAAAAACATATGGCAATTTATATTAGTAAATAATTAATCTAGTGTAACTATATCTAATATTAAAGAGCAAAATTTTTTCGTCTCACTCTCTTCCCATCCATCCGTCTCAGTATGTCATCTCTCACTCTTAATCTTCTTGTTTGAGTTTAGAGGTAAAGATTTTTTTTTGTTAATGTCACACCACTCATATCATGGCCTTACCGTCCGTGTCCATACGCATTGCTTTCCACCTTTGTTAAACTCCCAATTGATGCACACAAAAGTCACTCATTTAATTAAGTTGAGTCATTGTCAATTTTCCATACGAGTTTAATTATTTATTCCCTTCTGTCGGTGTTCAGTCCCGAGGGGGTCCTAAACCGACGAGTGAGTGTTGCGTGTCCCTATCCTGGATGGTGATGCACGGAGAACACACGGGGGTTTATCCTGGTTCGGGCTGAAGAAGGCCCTATGTCCAGCGGGGGAAGAGAGTTTTGTATTTCCTTGCACCGAGGTGCTTGTGTAGGGGTTACAAGCTTGTGAGAGAGGGCACTGAGCCCAAGTCTCAAAGGGAGAAAAAAGAGTACAAGGGTGATTGCTTGAGATGTTGATCTCTATCTTGTATCCTGCCTGTCGTCCGTGTCCCTTTGTAGGGTCCTGGCCGGTCCTTTTATAGGGTAGGAGGAGGCCGGGACGCCGGGGAGTCCTGAGGTGATGTTTCGTCGGTCCCTGTTGAGGTGACTGTAGCGACGTGCCCCAAGAATGGCTGGCCATCCCTGGACACCATGGTGACGTAGAGGGTGAGACGACGAAATGACTTGGAGCGCCGGGCCATACCGCCCTTTCTTCTATGTTGAACCGTGTTGAGCGTGGAGGCTAGGTCGAGGTAGGGTTAGGGTCGGACGGATAAGGTTGAATCCCCGATATTGCGGAATACGGGCCTTGTCGTATCCTCCCTCGAGGGTGACTGATGGTAAACAGTGCACGGTAAGGTGTGTATAGTGACAGGTTTCACCTCCCATCACGGGATGGGCGATAAAACAGTGTGGGCTGACATCGGCATTGCTCCCACGTCGATCCTGGTCGCGACCATACCGGTAGGTGGTAGTAGGTAATCGTATTAAATGCTCTGACTTCTGTTCTGGGGTAGGTGAAGTGAGGGGGTCGAGCGCCTGACCCGGGGTCACGTGAGTCGGAGCTTTTCCGTTGGGCGAACGAGCCTCGTGCGAGTCAAAATGTGGTCGAGGTGCTTTGTCGTGCGGGACGGGGCACGGTCGAGGCGTTCCCGTCGAGGGTGCCTCGTACGAGTCGGAGCCAGAGCGTGGTCGAGGTTCTCCATCGAGCTAGCCTCGTACGAGACAGACCTGGTATGTGGTTTTGAGGCGGGCTTCGTTTTGCTGTGGCTTAGTCGTTTTGTTTTTTATTATCAATGATGTGGGTACCCCCATGCTGTTGGTACCGACAGTAGCCCCGGAGCCTTTGGGTGAGTGTGTGATCACTCTCCCAGAGGCTTGTTTGTTAATGAACTGGAGTCGTAGCGTCGTAGTTTTTTCCGGTGGGGGCGCGCGAGCGCACCCGCCGGGTGTAGCCCCTGAGGCCTCGGTGGAGTGTTGAGACTCCTCCGAGGTCTTTTATTCGTCCTATTGGGGAATGGTTCGTTGCGGTCGAGCCCCCGAGCCTCATGCGCACGAGGTCGATCAGAGTCCCGGCCGTCTTTTGTCGTGCGACACTCACGCTCCTCCTTCAGAGAGGAGGAGGAGGGGTGGGGAACACCGTACTACCCCTGTTTGGGCGAGTTCCGACGATCTCCGGCGAGCTGCTAGCGGGGGAATTCGAGTGCGAGCCCGTGCTCCAGTCGTTAGGAGTCGGCTAGTGGCCCAGAGGTGCTCTCAGAAAATGCCAAGTAGTGGTCGTGTGGATGTCGGTTCCCTGCGACGGGATCCGAGGGCTCGGTGCCTCCCTCAAGGGGATTCCTACATCGACCTCCTCCTATAGCCTCGAATACGTCCTAGGGTGCCTCGAGAGCGTGGCTCGAGTCCTGGCCATGCACGGGCGCATCCCTGGTCGTCCCTAACTCTGTTGCTCGAGGGCAGCTGTCGAACCCAGGTCGAGGGCCAGCTTCCGCTCCCTCGAGACTTATGGCGGGCTCGGAGCCCATTTACCAGGCATCTAGGAATATCCGTCCGCGGATCCTGCCCCGCCCGTTAGCAGGGCGCGCCTTTTCAGTGGAGAGGGCGAGATCGGCGCGGTAGTGGGCGACGTGGCGTACGGTTACGACGTGGGGGACGGCCACATGCCCAACTCCTACGAGATTGAGGGAAACGGTTAGGTAAGAGCATTAAATGCGGGAAACCGCTCCTACCTTTTCGCGCGGCCGTTGGGCTTCCGTTGGGGCTATAAAAACAAGGCCTAGGGGTCTGCCTCCCCTACCGGTCCTTTGTGTTTTTGCATCCTTTGCCTCAGACAGCCCTTTGCTCCTTGTGCTCTCCGCCCACATCCAGCGCCGCCGCCGTCGCGCCCTCTTCGTGCACCCAGCTCTCCGTAGCGCCAATGGCAGGGAAGAGCCAGATCCTCCCCGCCGATGACTGGGCCGCCTCCTCGGTGATGGAGAGGAGGTTGGAGGAGCTGGTCGAGGACGGACTGCTGCGGCCGAGGACAAGCCGGACGCGGCCAGAGTGGATCGCGCCGTCACCCGACCACCGGGAGCCGGCTCCCCCCGAGGGTTACGTGGTCAGCTTCATTTGCTTCCACGAGAGGGGGTTCGGCATTCCGACGACCACCTTCATGCGGGCGCTCCTCCACTACTACCGGGTGGAGCTGCACCACCTTGCCACCAACGCCGTTGCACAGGCCGCCATCTTCATGGCGGTCTGTGAGGGCTACCTAGGGGTGGAGCCACAGTGGAGTTTGTGGCTCCACCTTTTCAAGGCGAAGCTCTTTGCCAAGAAGGCGGGGGAGAAGGGGCTTCGGTGCGCAGTTCGAGCGGGGAGCTGCGTTCTGCAGGTGAGGTCGGGTCGAGCGGATCTGTACGTCCCGGCCCATCTCATCTCCTCGACAGCGGTTGGCACGACGGCTGGTTCTACCTCCGCAACGACGAGAGTCAGTTGCCGAGGTACACCGGCCGGGTGCTCACCGCCCGAGAGGAGAACTGGACCTATGGAGTCCCGGAGGTCGAGAAGCCGTGACTGGATCCACTGCTGGCGGCGCTGCAGCAGCTCCGTCTGCGGGGCTTGATGGCGGCGGCGGTGGCCACGGCGTTTCACCGGCGCAGGGTGATGCCGCTGTGCCAGCGTCGCCTCCGCCTCGACTAGATGACTCCGGAGGCGCCACTGGAGGGGAGCCGGATGTCACACGAGTCCCTCACCCTCGAGGAGGTCCTCCGGCGGGCGCGTCGGATGGTGGGGAATTTCAAGGTGGACGAGGTTGACAAAGTCCCCATGCGACCTACCCAGGGGTTCGAGCCCGTGGTAAGTGTTTTGGCTGGTGCGTTCGTTCGTTCTGTTTATTTTTGGATTCCTCTGATTTAGTCGAGGCCGATGCGCAGGATCTGTCGGCGTTGTGGGAGACGCGGCCGCCAGTCCTAGAGGACCGGCTTGCCTGGGAGGCTCGACGCCAGCACGCGTCCCAAAAGAAGCAGGTCAAGGAGACGGCCAAGAAGCGGCAGATTCACAAGGCCAAGGAGCAGGAGGCGTTGAAGAAACTTCGGCGCCAGCAGGCCCTCGACGGGGTCCCCCTCGCAGAGTCTCCCTCTGAGACGGTCTCGGGGGAGGATGACGATGACAGCGACGGCGAAGACGACGACGCCCTATCGCGGTATGAAGTCGCGACCGGCCTAGGGGACCTCCATGACATTCGCCCCCTGTTGGAGCCCGTCGGGGGGTCGTCCTCATCGGTCGTGGTGGTCGAGGTGGCGGAGGAAGAGGTGGAGAAGGAGGCGGGCCCCTCGACGGGAGGGGCCGCCTTATCCCAGTCCCAGCAGGAGGGGTCGACCGGGCTGCCTGCACCAATCCAGGCCCCACAAACTCAGGCGGAGGCTGGAGTGTCGATACCGGCGTCGTCGTCGTCGGCGCCGTCGGTGGGCGTGAGGACCCGAGGCCAGTTGGCCTCGGAGGCATAGAGGACCCAAGGCGGCGCTCCGGCCAGGGCCCCAAGGAGTGCCCGGCCCGCCGGTGGGCCGGCTGCGAGGCCACCACCGGCAGCGCCGGGAGGTTTGGACCGGCCGAGGTCGAGGCCCTTGGTGCCGCTTTCCGGGTAAGTGTCTGTGTTTCACTCTTTTGCCTTTCTCTGGATCCGTTCACCGATGTTTCCTCTCGCTTTGTAGGTTTAAGCGGAAGGCGGAGCTGATGGGGCCGACCCCCGCAAAGTCGCTCCGGGCGAGCGCTGTCGTCATTAATCGGACGGTGGCGCAGGATGCCGACTGGATCCAGCGGCTTGAGGCCGCAAAGGAGCGCCTGAGGCAGCAGCAGGCGGCAGCCCAGGCGGAGGCAGGCGCCTCGGTGGTTGCCGGTTCCGACCCTGCCGCACAGGGGTCAGGACCGGTGGAGGTGGTGGCGCCCAGCACGGGTGAGGCGGAGCCCAAGTCATCATCAACGGTCGAGGCTGCCGTCGAGGCCGCAACGGCCGAGGCATCCGTCCGCGACGCGGAGCGGGCGGATGCGGACGTGGTTATGGAGGAGGTCCCGTCGGCGGCGGGACAGGAAGCGGCACAGGTGGGAGAGCCACAGCCGCAGCAAGACCCGCCGGCGGAGCCGGCGGCTACGGTGGAGGGTGGGGTCGTCGAGCTCCCGCCCGAGGCCCTAGAGGAAGAGGTGCCGGCGGTCGAGGGGCCGGCCCCTGCAGAAGAGTCGGCGCCGGCCACGGTCAACCTCACCCTCGACGACTCCCCCCTGGATAAGGGGAAGCAAGTGGTAGGAGTCGAGAGGGTCGAGGCCGTGGACCAGGCTGGTGCCTCGGCGGCGGCTGGTGAGGCGGGAGCCGTGGGTGAGGCCGGCCCTTCCGCGGGGGCGGAAGACGCCCCGGCCGGATCGTCGTCCTCGTGGCCGGACATCGCCGCGCTGGCTCTAGCACGGGCGGAGGCGGAGATACCGCGGTGGGGGGACCGTCCCTCGAGTTCAGGGACGTCGCGAACCCCGACGCAGATCCCGTCTTTGCCCTAAACGACAGGGACGAGGTGAATCGCTGGGAGTACCTCGAGGGTCTCCGTCGACACCTCGAGCGAGCGCTTCGCGTGGCGACGGAGACCTTGTCACGAGGTGTGCGAGATGCCACCGAGGTACGTTTGACTTATCAGTTCTTTTTGCGGTTCTTTTGCTATCCTTTTCACTAGGTTCTCAATATTTTTGGTTTTTTCGAACCATGATCAGGAGCTCAAGGAATGCTCCCGCCGTAAGTCGCTCTTCATCCGGGATGAGAGCGGCGTGTGGGCGGCGCTTGCCCAGCAACGGGCTCTGGTCGAGGAGGCCCAGTAATGGCTTTCCGATCGGAATGCCGAGATGGCTGAGCTGCGCGTTGCCTACGCGGCGGTGAAGGAGGAGGCGATGCAGGCCTGGGCGACCGAGGCCGTGGTGCGTGAAGACGCGACCAAGGCCCGGGAGGAGGCAGCCCAGGCTCGCAGGGATCTCGAGCCCCTGTCGGCACGGGTGAAGGAGCTCGAGGAGGATGTCTCCCTGGTCAGCCGTCAGCGTGACACCCTCAACGTCCAGATCGGGCAGGTCACCGCTCGCTTCGGTGCCCTGAAGGACAAGATCGTGGCGCTGAACGGAACTGTTCAGGAGAAGGACGTGGCTCTTTAGACCGCCCGCCAGGAGATCGAGGTGCTGAGGGCGACCGTTTGTGACAGGGACGACGCTCTCCAAGGGCTCGAGAGGACATGCGGGGGGCTCCGTGACGAGGTCGTGGGCTTGCAGACCCACACCGAGGGTAAGTATGGGCATTACGGCCATGGCGTCGAGGCCCCGCGTTAGTATTAACTTAGTTTATTATGTTTCAGAGCTGGAGGGGGAGCAGCGGGTGGCTCAGGCGTCGGCCAATTCCTTCCAGAGCCTCCTCGAGGCCGAGACCCAGAGGACACAGTTGCTCCAGGGCGCGATCACCTCCGTGTGTGATGGCCTGGGGGTCGAGCCCGACGCCGACACCGGGGAGGACGCCCCGGGGAACTCCTTCGTCCGCCGGATGGCGGCACTAGGCCGCCTCGTCCGGGAAAGGATACGGGGCAGCCTCCACCATGGCGTGAAGAGGGCACTGGCCGTCGTTCAGTCTGGGTTCGTGTTTGACATGGAGCTTGTCACTGAAGGCTTCATCACTGACCTGAACCGGACTGACGAGGAGAATGAAGACGCTTGCCTGGAGCTGATCGGAGCTGCCGAGGAGCCTGGGAGCCGCCTAGCCTCTCTTTTCGAAGCCGAGGTGGTTCCGCCTGTCGATGACGAGGGCCTGTGAGCCAAATCTGGGCACAAAGGCCCGTGTAATAAGTTAGTATTTCTTCGGATTTTGGTCGTGGTGGCCTCGGAGGCCTTAAAAACTCGAAACATAAACCGGTGTTTGGTTATTTAAGTTCTGTTCGAGCTTTTCTTCCCTTTATCGCTTGAATCATGTTCTCGCGTGATTTACTTAGCACGCGGTTGCGTCCTTTGGCGTAAGGGAGCGAGTGGAGATACTGTAGCCTTGGAGGCGTAAGTGATCTCACGGTTCGACTGCCCTCGAACCTCAGGATGCTCTTGCGGCCTCACAGATCGTGTAAGAACCCGATTTAAGCGACAGGGGGTGTATTCCTTTTCAAAGTTATGAACCGCCATTAGGTCTACTTAACGTGCGGTCGTGCCCCTGGGCGTGAGGGGTGAATGGAGGTACCGTAGCCTCGGAGGCATAAGCGATCTCACGGCTCGAGAGCCCCTTTGAGCCTCAGGGCGCTCTCGCAGCGTTGTTGACTTAAGAGGTAGTTCTTTAACTTTGAAAAAGAGTACAAGTTTTTTCGGGGACTGGGGGTTCCCCCTTGTAGCCCTCGAGGGAGGGTCAATTCTGGGAGTGCAGGGTCGATCCTTCCTCATTGTTTATAAAACGAAAGTTTGAAACATCGCTGTATTCTTTATTGACGAGATTGAAAAGAAATTACAGAGCCTCGAGGCTTTTTAAGGGAAAAAGCGACGTAGTTGTTCAATGTTCCAAGCATTGGTGAGGATTTCGCCCTTCTCGTTGGATAGCTTGTAGGTGCCCGGCTTTAGTACTTCAGCGACGATGTACGGTCCTTCCCATGGTGGCGTGAGCTTGTGCCGTCCCTTGGTGTTCTGGTTCCGCTGGAGCACCAAGTCGCCGACGTTGAGGTCACGCTTGCGGACGTGTCTGTCGTGGTAGCGTCGGAGACCTTGCTGGTACCTGGCAGAATGTAACAGAGCCACATCTCGGGCTTCCTCGAGCTGGTCGAGGGCATCCTCTCTTGCGGCGTCGTTATTTCTCTCGTTGTAGGCCTTTAGCCTTGGAGACCCATATTCTATGTCAGTGGGGAGCATGGCCTCAGATCCGTAGACTAAGAAGAACGGAGTGAACCCCGTGGCTCGACTCGGCGTTGTTCTTAAGCTCCATAGGACCGAGGGGAGCTCGGCAGCCCATCTCTTCCCATGTTTGTTTAGCTTGTCAAAGATTCTGGGTTTCAGGCCTTGTAGGACCATGCCATTGGCACGTTCTACTTGGCCATTTGTTTTTGGATGAGCCACGGCTGACCAGAGCACACGGATGTGGTGGTTGTCGCAGAAGTCCAGAAACTTTTTACCGGTGAACTGGGTGCCATTGTCTGTGATGATACAGTTGGGAATCCCAAAGCGGTGGATAATGTTGGTGAAGAAGAGCACAGCTTGTTCGGACCTGATACTGGTGATAGGGCGGGCCTCGATCCACTTGGAGAATTTGTCGATGGCAACGAGCAAGTGGGTGAAGCCGCCGGTTGTCCTTTTTAAGGGCCCGACAAGGTCAAGCCCCCAAACGGCGAATGGCTATGTGATGGGAATGGTTTGCAGGGCATGTGCTGGAAGATGGGTCTGTCTCGCATAGTATTGGCATCCTTTACAGGAGCGTACTAGCTTGACAGCGTCGGAGACCGCGGTTGGCCAATAGAATCCTTGTCGGAAAGCATTTCCGACAAGGGTTTGAGGCGCTGCGTGGTGACCGCAAGTCCCCCGAGTGTAGATCGTCGAGCAGGTCTCTGCCTTCCTCGTTTGTGATGCAACGTTGGAGGACGCTAGTAGGGCTGCGGCGGTACAACTCCCTATTGTCACCAAAGATCACAAAGGTTTTGGCCCGGCGAGCGATCCGTCGAGCCTCGGTCTTATCCGAGGAGAGGTCCCCTCGGATAAGATAGTCGAGGTACGGAGCGTGCCAGTCAGGCTCGAGGTCAGATGGTGGGGTCGAGCCTTCCACCTGCATGGCTTCAGCCCCGGTCGAGGGGGCTTCTGCCTCAGGTGGGGGGTCGAGTGATGTCCCGTCGACCCCTCCATCTGGCCCAAGGTCGACGGATGGCTGCTGGAGATCTTTTGCAAAAACGTTTGGTGGAACCGTAGTTCGACCGGACGTGATTTTTGCCAGTTCATCGGCGGCCTCATTATACCTGCGTGCGATGTGGTTGAGCTCGAGGCCGTGAAACTTGTCCTCGAGGCGCCGCACCTCTTGGCAATAGGCATCCATCTTGGGGTCACGGCAGCTCGAGCTCTTCATGACCTGATCGATCACGAGCTGGGAGTCGCCTCGAACATCAAGGTGTCGGACCCCGAGCTCGATGGCAATTCTCAGCCCTGTGACGAGCGCCTCGTACTCGGCGACATTATTTGACGCAGGAAAATGAAGCCGGATGACGTAGCGCATGTGAACCCCGAGGGGCGAGATGAAGAGCAAACCCGCGCCTGCTCCTGTTTTTATCAACGACCCGTCGAAATACATGGTCCAGAGCTCAGCTTGGAGCTGTGCAGGGGGGAGTTGGGTGTCGGTCCACTTGGCGAGGAAGTTCGCTAATACCTGTGATTTAATAGCTTTACGCGACGCATAAGATAGGGTCTCGACCATGAGCTCGACTGCCCACTTGGCGATTCTACCCGAGGCTTCCCGGTTCTAGGCTATCTCTCCCAAGGGGAAAGAAGAAACCACAGTTACCGGGTGACCCTCGAAGTAGTGACGGAGTTTGCGCCGTGTCAGGATGATGGCATATAGCAGCTTCTGGATTTGCGGGTATCGTACCTTGGTTTCCGAGAGCACCTCGCTAACGAAATAGACCGGCCTCTGGACGAGCAAGGCATGTGCTTCCTCGGCCCTCTCGACAACCAGGACCACGCTGACTACTTGTGTTGTCGCGGCGACATAGAGTAGGAGCGGTTCTCCTGGGGTCAGAGGGACGAGGATCGGTGAATTAGAGAGTGTAGCCTTGAGTTTTGCAAGACCTTCTTCGGCCTCGAGGGTCCACGAAAAGTGCTCTGATTTCTTCAAGAGACGGTACAGAGGGAGCGCTTTTTCGCCGAGGCGCGAAATGAAACGGCTGAGTGCCGCCAAGTAGCCCGTGATCCTCTGTACGCCCTTCAGATCTCGGATGGGGCCCATCTTGGTTATCGCAGTGATTTTTTCTAGGTTGGCCTCGATGCCATGCTTAGACACGATGAACCCCAAAAGCATACCTCGAGAAATGCCAAAAACGCATTTCTCAGGATTGAGTTTGATGTTTTTTGCCCGGAGGCATTTGAACGCAACACCAAGGTCGTTTACCAAATCGTCGTCTTGTTTGGTCTTGACAACGATGTCATCGACGTAAGCCTCGATGGTTGACCCGATGTGTTCCCCAAAAACGTGCTGCATGCATCGCTGGTACGTAGCCCCTGCGTTCCGAAGACCGAAAGGCATCGTAACGTAGCAGTACATGCCGAATGGGGTAATGAATGAAGTCGCGAGCTGGTCGGACTCTTTCATTTTTATCTGGTGGTAGCCGGAATATGCATCTAAGAATGAGAGAGTTTCACATCCCGCAGTGGAATCAACGATTTGATCAATGCGTGGTAAAGGAAAGGGAACTTTTGGACATGCTTTATTTAAACTAGTATAGTCTACACACATCCTCCACTTCCCACTCTTTTTCTTAACTAATACAGGATTAACTAGCCACTCAGGATGATGAACCTCCTTGATGAATCCGGCCTCCAGCAGCTTGTGTATCTCCTCACCGATGACCCTGCGCTTCTCCTCGTCGAAGCGGCGCAGGCATTGCTTCACCGGTTTGGATCTGGCCCGGATCTCCAAGGCGTGCTCGGTGACTTCACTGGGTATGCCCGGCATATCTGAGGGACTCCACGCAAAGATGTCGATGTTTGCGTAGAGAAAGTCAACGAGCACTGCTTCCTATTTGGGATCGAGGGTGGCACTGATGCTCAGCGCCTTTCCCTTGGGATCGGCAGGGTCGAGGGGCATGAGCTTGACGTCTTCTGCGGGCTCGAAGCTGCCGGCATGGCGCTTTGGGTCGGGAATGTCATTGGCGAGACCGTCGAGGTCCGCAGCCAAGGTCGCCGATTCCAAAACAGCCTTGCCGTGCTCGACGCACTCGACGTCGCACTCGTAGGCATGTTCATATGAGGGCCCCACAATGATGACACCGTTTGGGCCTGGCATCTTGAGCTTAAGGTAGGTGTAGTTCGGGACCGCCAAGAACTTGGCGTAGCATGGGAGCCCGAGGATAGCGTGGTACGTTCCACGGAATCCGACCACTTCAAAAGTGAGCGTCTCCTTTCTGAAGTTGGACGGTGTGCCAAAGCAAACAGGCAGATCGACCCGTCCGAGGGGTTTCGCCCGTTTCCCTGGCACGACTCCGTGGAAGCCCCCGACGCTAGGTTGGAGGCGCGTTCTCTCGACCCCCAGGAGGTCGAGGGTCTGGGCGTAGATGATGTTGAGGCTACTTCCGCCGTCCATGAGTACCTTGGTGAGGCGTGTGTTGGCGATGACAGGATCAACAACAAGCGGGTAGACTCCCGGACTGGGGACGTAGTCAGGATGATCATCATGGTCGAAAGTGATGGCCATCTCGGACCAGTCAAGGAAGCAGGGGACCGCCATTTATACGGAGAAAACCTCACGCTGCTCTCGTTTGCGCTGGCGCGTCGAGAGGCGGGTCGAGGGTCCTCCGTAGATCATGAAGCAGTCGTGAATCTCGGGGAATCCCCCATCCTTGTCGTCACCTTTGGGGTCTTCCTTCTTGTCATCCTTCTTGATGCCTACGCCCTCAAAGTACCTGCGGAGCATGTGACAATCTTCGAGGTTATGGTTAGTGGGTCCCTTGTGGTAGGGACACGGCTCTTTGAGCATTTTGTCGAAGATGCCCCCACCGGGGGGGCCTCGAGGCTTCTTGCGTTCGGTAGCAGCGACAAGCTCATCGGCCGAGGCCTCGAGCTTGCCCTGCTGGCTCTTCTTCTTCTTTCGGTTGTTTCTCTCGGAGCCCCGGCTGGAGCCCGCGAGATCGTCGACCTTTTGTTTCCCTTTGTCCTGGTCACCACCAAAGATGGCACCAACTGCCTCCTCGCCGGCGGCAAAGTTGGTGACGATGTCCATTAATCCGTTGGCAGTGAGTGGGGTGTTACGGCCCAACTCTCGGACCAACTCCTTGCAGGTGGTTCTGGAGAGGAAGGCCATAATTACGTCGGAGTCGGTGACGTTGGGGAGCTCGGTACGCTGCCTGGAGAAGCGCTGGATGTAATCCCGGAGGGATTCACCCGGTTTCTGCTTGCAACTCCGGAGGTCCCACGAGTTGCCGAGGCGCATGTAGGTCCCCTTGAAGTTTCTCTCGAACACCCTCATGAGATCGTCCCAGTCGTGGATCTGTCGAGGTGGAAGATCCTCGAGCCAGGCTCGAGCGGTGTCGGAGAGGAACAGGGGGAGTTGTCGGATGATGACTCGGTCGTCGGTGGCCCCGCCCAGCTGACATGCCAAGCGGAAATCGGTGAGCCAAAGTTTGGGTTTGGTTTCGCCGTTGTACTTGGTGAGAGTCGTGGGAGGGCGAAACTGAGCCGGGAGTACTGTCTCGCGGATAGCCTTACTGAAGACCCGAGGACCCGGGGGCTCGGGTGAAGGGCTACGATCTTCCGAGCTGTCGTAGCGTCCGCACCTGTGCACGTGGTAGCCTCGAGCCATGCCGTCACCGTGCTTGTGCGTGCGGCGCTCGACGATGTTGCCACGGGTGTCTCGAGGTTCGCGGTCGTTGGTGATGGGCTCAGAGGCAGGAGCTACCCGGTTTCGCCGGGCAGGCTCGGGATGAACTGAGGCCTCTCTCTCCTGTCGGGAGGGCTCGACGAGCCGCTCCGAGGTGGGTTCGCGTCGCCTCGAGGCAGAGCTCTCGGCCTGCTGCATGGCAGCGGTCTCGAGGAGTTCTCGGATTTCATCTCGAGCCCGACGGGCGTCGGGATTTGATGGCTCGGGCATGTTGCGGAGGAGCATGGCGGCGGCGACGACGTTCTGGCTGGCTCGAGCGAAAACCGGGGGTCAACCACCCGGTCCTCGTCGATGCGACGGTTGACGTCGCGAGCCCTCTCGCGAGATCTTCCGCCAAGTGCGTGCACCGCGCGCTCACGCTCGAGGGTTTGTTGGAGCAGGTAGAGGTTCTCTCGTTCTTCATCGAGCCTGTTCTGCAATTCGCGGATTTGCTCGAGCTGCATTCCTTGATCCGCAAGGAACCGAGCCTCGTCTTGCTCGGCAGGGAGCTCGACATGAGGTGGCGTATGCCTTCCTTCGACTAGCTCTTCGTCCTCCGATTCCGACGTGCTTTCAACATCGATGTTGAAGCATTCGTGGGTTGGATCGTAGGCGTCGTCAGCCGAGTCGGAGTCAGGAGTGCCGAAGTAGTAGTATGACAGGGGAATATGAGGCCGTTGCAAACCGCCTCCGCGGTCGCGACGCTGAGGAGCGGTCACGTAGGGCTCTGTTTCCGGGGTCTCCGTGGAGTCCAGGTAATCAGAGTCTGGCGTGGATGCAACGAGATCCAGAGTGGAGCGTAGATGGTGCCCGGGGAGTTCCTCGTAAGCACTCATGCTAGTGCTTACAGAGGAAGCGTACACCCGGGCAACCGAGTCTAGCCCAAACGGGAACGGCGATGGAGATGTCGCTGCCCGTGCCGGAGTGGTTGATCCGGGCAGTGGTGGTGTCTCACCGGACGGGGGAGCGGCGGAATTCTCCGTCGGCATCTTACCCTCAGCCAAGCTCATCCTACCCAGACCCTCAACGAGGAAATCTGGGTTGACGTCCGGCTGAGAGGCGTCGGACCGGGGAATCCCATCACCCTCCGTGAGGTGAAGACGGCGGTTGCGCCGGGCTTGTCGTCGTTGGGCGGCTCGCGCCTGCCGAGAGCGACGGTACCGGTGGAGCGCTCCCCCAGGCTGGGAGAGCTCGTAATCCTCGTCGGTCGGGTGCCTGGGCGGGAGGAGGACCATATCGTAGCCATAGCCAAGCGACATGAACTCCAAACTCCCAAACCAGATCACTGTGGCCAATGGGATAGGTGCTCGGGGTCAGCCATCCAGGAAAGAATGGCGGGAAAGCGATGTTGGCACGCAGCGGTCCCCTACCTGGCGCGCCAACTGTCGGTGTTCAGTCCCGAGGGGGTCCTAAACCGACGAGTGAGTGCTGCGTGTCCCTATCCTGGATGGTGATGCATGGAGAACACACGGGGGTTTATCCTGGTTCGGGCTGAAGAAGGCCCTACGTCCAGCGGGGGAAGAGAGTTTTGTATTTCCTTGCACCGAGGTGCTTGTGTAGGTGTTACAAGCTTGTGAGAGAGGGCACTGAGCCCAAGTCTCAAAGGGAGAAAAAAGAGTACAAGGGTGATTGCTTGAGATGTTGATCTCTATCTTGTGTCCTGCCGGTCGTTCGTGTCCCTTTGTAGGGTCCTGGCCGGTCCTTTTATAGGGTAGGAGGAGGCCGGGACGCCGGGGAGTCCTGAGGTGATGTTTTGTCGGTCCCTGTTGAGGTGATTGTAGCGACGTGCCCCAGAAATGGCTGGCCATCCCTGGACACCATGGTGACGTAGAGGGTGAGACGACGAAATAACTTGGAGCGCCGGGCCATACCGCCCTTTCTTCTATGTTGAACTGTGCTGAGCGTCGAGGCTAGGTCGAGGTAGGGTCAGGGTCGGACGGATAAGGTCGAATCCCCGATATTGCGGAATACGGGCCTTGTCGTATCCTCCCTCGAGGGTGACTGATGGTAAACAGTGCACGGTAAGGTGTGTATAGTGACAGGTTTCACCTCCCATCACGGGATGGGCGATAAAACAGTGTGGGCTGACACCGGCATTGCTCCCACGTCGATCCTGGTCGCGACCATACCGGTAGGTGATAGTAGGTAATCGTATTAAATGCTCTGACTTCTGTTCTGGGGTAGGTGAAGTGAGGGGGTCGAACGCCTGACCCGGGGTCACGTGAGTCGGAGCTTTTCCGTTGGACGAACGAGCCTCGTGCGAGTCGAAATGCGGTCTAGGTGCTTTGTCGTGCGGGACGGGGCGCGGTCGAGGCGTTCCCGTCGAGGGTGCCTCATACGAGTCGGAGCCGGAGCGTGGTCGAGGTTCACCGTCGAGCTAGCCTCGTACGAGACGGACCTAATATGTGGTTTTGAGGTGGGCTTCGTTTTGCTGTGGTTTAGTCGTTTTGTTTTTTATTATCGATGATGTGGGTACCCCATGCTGTTGGTACGGACACCTTCGTTTCAAATTATAAGTCGATTTGATTTTTTTGGTACATTCATTTATTACATTAACATTTATCATGAGCCTTGAAATTTATATTTGATTTAAGACTAAACCTAATTAAATTCAGCAAAAATAGCTAGCTCACACAACAAATTGTATGTTTAATTAGGGGCTGTTTAGTTCCCAAGAAATTTTGTAAAAATTTTCAGATTCCCCGTCACATCGAATCTTTGAACACATGCATGAAGCATTAAATATAGATAAAAAAATAAAACTAATTATACAGTTTAGACGAAATGGACGAGACGAATCTTTTAAACCTAATTAGACCATAATTGGACACTAATTGTCAAATAACAATGAAAATGACTACAATACCATTTTACCAAATTTTTGGCAACTAAACGCTACCTTACAACACGCAAATATATTTGCCTGTCAAATTAATGTTTCCCTGATCTCCCATCCATCATCGTGGCCTTCCGCCATAAGCCATCCGGTCGCCATCGGAGCTGCCAAAGCAAGCAAACCGCAGGCAGGCACACCAAACGTGCCAAACCCCAACGCCATCCTCTACAAACGGCTCTCTCGCTGGCTCCCCGACTCCTCCCCATCGCCGCCCTCCGATCCCTCATGGCCGCTGCCACCGCCGCCGCCGCGCTCGCCTCCCCGGCGGCCATCCGCGCATCGCCGGTGCGCCGCGGCCTCGTCAGCTTCGCCCCTGCGCTCCGCTCCGGCCCCGACCGCAGCTCCCGCGCCGTCGCCCTCCCCGGTACGTCGTGCGGACCTCACCTCTGGAGTGTTAGCAGTAGTTTGCTTTGATTTCGTGGGTTCTTAGGCTCTGCATCGTTGGGAAGCTGCTGGCGATTACTATCGAAAGGATTCCTCGGTATTTCAAGTTTCACCTAGTCAGTGTATTGGAATTTTGAACAATGGGTTCCTCCTCTTTCGAATGCGTGCTTCCTCGGCGTTCGTATATCATCACTTTGTAACAACTTTGAGTGTAGATTTGGTATACTTGTGTGAACAAGGCATATATGATGATGCCCTTGCCTGGTCATTCATAGGGAAACACTGAAGTTTGATCATGACGTCATTTCAATTCCTTTTTGTCAACAGATAAAATAATTGATATTTTGTTTTTTACTAAGTAATAAATTGTATTTACAGGTGCAAGAACTCATGTTGCGGCTGTTGATCAAGCCATTGTACAAGGTGAGACAAAGTTGGAAGGTCCTGTGGTTGTTGTTACTGGTGCTTCCAGGGGGATTGGAAAGGCCACTGCATTGGCTCTTGGAAAAGCAGGCTGCAAGGTTAGCAATTTAAGTAATCTGCTTATAGGTATATAGAAATTTTATTGAATGTGTACGGTGCTTCTCTTCAACTCTGCACAAGTAAGCTGCTAGCTCAAGCCCGCAATGGTCATTGCTAGAGCAAGCTGTTAGATTATCAATTTAAATGGATCATTATGCATAATGGGTAAATGGTTTTATCTTCAGAATTTTATGAAAGCTGTGATTAAACTGCAGGTCTTGGTGAATTATGCCCGATCTTCAAAGGAGGCTGAAGAAGTCTCAAAGGAGGTAAGCTTGAATTGTGGCAAGTAGCGTCTTAAATAGATTCTTTGGTTTCCTCTTCTTTCTTATTCTTGTTCGCTCCCCTAGCAATGCCTGAAAGACAAGAGTTAAGCAGAGAAAACAGACTTAAAATGCAATGACAGGATGCTATGTTTAAATTAGATTTTGCCAGGCTGCCATCTACATTAAACGTATATTTTTTTTATGACAAAGGTAAACCCAACTTTTATAGAAAGCTTAAAGTGATATTAAAAGTATATTGTGACTGATAAATTAATTTCTTGTTAAGTTTCTTTCCAATCCACTCAAAGTTTGTGGACTTCTATTGAAATATTTACTGCTGCTTCCAGAAGTATCCTTTATGTTTCAATTAGAGCAAATCATTCAAAAATTTCCATTAGGAAATAAATATATATGATATGGGATTGTTGATTATACTAGTGCCAACTTTAATATGGCAAAATAACCAATAGAGACCTCACTTCTTATTTTCTTTTCTCTTTTTGCATGGTAGGTTATCCGTAAATACTAGACGAGTTTACTTGATGATCAATTATTACCCACTACTCAAAAAAAGACCCCACCAATATAGCGGTTGCATTCCACTAAACATTGTTGATCCTACTGTCATTCTAAAAGTTATCTTTAGTTGCTCTTCCATCTCCAACACATTTAAGATGACAATGTCATGTCAGTAATTGTATTTTATCAGGGCAACCGTTATCCAACCCTTTGTCTCAGCATTCTCTCAACTATAAATAACATTCCACCTCTAGCATTAGGTGTCAAGATACATACATACTAATGCATGTAGTTTATGAGTTTTTGTCAAGCACCAGAATGGAATGTTTCATTGGTATGGGTCATGTTTCAATATTTACTTATATAATCAATGTTTCCCTTGGCGGTTACCTAGCCCTGCCTAATCTCCAATCAGTTTGGCATTAGGACTAGTGCTAGGTCCTAGGGGAACAACAAGGACCATGAATGAAACACAGTTTTTTTCAGATGTCACAGTTCAATTATGGCCTGATATCCTTTGGTTGTCGACAAGAAAAATATATTTAATAAACTATTTTTCTTGAACACACAGGAGATCTGCGTACCATCATATATTTGTAAACTATAGCTTCACATCTGTGGTGACCTGGTGTTTCAAGGGATTGTCAATGAATGTACTATTTGAAATTTTGAATGGAGAACACGCTCAATGGTTTTTCTGGGAGCAGATATTTTTCAGTCTAATTTTGCACCAAACTATACCAAACTTATACACATACTAATATTTCTATATTTTACAGATTGAAGCATCTGGAGGCGAGGCCATTACCTTTGGAGGAGATGTTTCCAAAGAGGCTGATGTTGAATCTATGATAAAAACGGTAGTTAAGTTGGGAGTGAATTTTTGAGTTACCAATTTGTTATTTCTTACATCAATTCTTCTCCTTCTCGATTCTGACAAATATACATGTGCAAATCTTGCACTTGCAGGCTGTTGATACATGGGGAACAATTGATGTACTAGTAAATAATGCAGGTACTGCCAAGTGTATTTTTCGTTTTGCAAGTACTCCCATTTGTTTCACTTCCAACAATTGTAGCAAAAACTGATAATAGGAATCACACGGGACACATTGTTGATGAGAATGAAGAAATCGCAGTGGCAAGACGTGATTGATTTGAATCTTACAGGCGTTTTCCTTTGCACGCAGGTATTTCCCCTCTTCTCCCCCCATTTTGCTGCAACAGTTTTTGTTTCCATCTCACATCAACATATACTTTGCAGGCTGCAACAAAAGTAATGATGAAGAAGAAAAAGGTTGGCAATGTTTTTCATTGTCAGACTGATACTTTATTTCTGTTTTTTGTTATTATGCATATATATCACTTTGTATACCAGACTCTTATTTTCATACTGCGAAGCAGGGAAGAATTATCAACATAGCATCGGTTGTTGGTCTAACTGGTAATGCTGGACAAGCTAATTACGCTGCTGCCAAGGCTGGGGTTATTGGGTTCACAAAAACAGTTGCTAGGGAGTATGCCAGCAGAAATATTAATGTGAGCACACCTTTTGATTCATCATCTCAAAGCTTTTATCCAGTTTTGCAGTTAGTGAACTATTTCTGAACTTCTCTATCTAGGCAAACGTTATTGCTCCTGGATTTATTGCATCAGATATGACTGCTGAACTTGGTGAAGAGCTAGAGAAGAAAATTCTGTCAACTATTCCCTTGGGTATAATATTACTTACACGTTCACATCCTTAGCTGTAACCAAATATTCCTTAGTGTCTAATTCAATGTGGTTAGTTTCTTCATTAATTAATCTGTTCATTCCTTACTGCTTTTCACTTCTTTTGGGCAGTGCGCTGGTCTGTACTTTTGAATTGTTTCTTGTTATTACTAGTCAGTGTATGTGTGAAGTTCATGTTAGCCTTTGGTTTGGTTTATGAAAATGTAGGGACATAGTCTGTATCAGCCAAATTCGTGTTTTTTTATGATTTCATAGTACAGATGATGACAATATAATTAATTAATTATTACTAAATACTTTCAGTGTGGTTATTAGCTATTGACTGCGTGCATTCTTCATAGATTGTATCATATTCAAGCATTAAGGATAGGCAACACACACTCACACAAAACCTCTTTCAAAATATTGAACCTTGATCTCAAAGAATCCATTCTTGTTACTGGTAGGTGGAAGGTCCAAGTGTTCATGTCAGTCATACTGGAGTTCTTAAAACCTTTTAATAGGTTCAAGGTCCAAGTGTACATGTCAGTGATTTTTTGAATAGGTAGGCCCTTTTGGGATCAACGTGAATGCTGACTGGCTTGTTTTAGCCCTTAGATAAGCGACTTCATTTGAAGTTGGAGAGGGGAACAGGCTTGTCCAAGTTATCTATGGATTTTATTTACCAGTGAGTTTAGAAAATTTGCATGCTGAAAGTCACTTTGATGATTTATTTACTATGTAGTTCATCAACAACAGCAGATAAGTGACATGTATATAGAGAAAGCAGCAACAAGCCCCAGAAAAACATGTATTGACGTTGCTTACTAAATGTAGTTTGTTCTCTTTGAGAAGTAATTGAAACACACCATTCTTTGGGCTGGTGTGTATATGGCGGATTGTTATCAAAGACAGCTACACTGAGGATTTCTGTCGCCAGTTATTTACTTATTTTAGAGTACATGCTGATTTGAAAACAAGGTGACTGATTGGATTGACTCAACATATAGCATGTTCCTGTGTAGTGCTCACCTTTGACAAGCTCAGTTAGTAGCGCTCTGATCTATGAATAAACATGATTACGGGAACGGCCTAGCTGACCGAGTGGTCAGTGCAGGCTCAGTACATCCCCCTTGGGGTGGTCAGAGTTCGAGTCCCAAGGGACTCACTCTTTAACCATGGCTTCGGCCGCAACGATCAAGGGGGGAAAAAACTCCCTCGTCTGCCCCACATCCAAAGCACAGGTTTGTGGCCAGCTCATCTCATGGAGCCGCGGTGCCGTTGTGTATGGGTGGGGCAGGGGTTCGAGGGTTTTTTCGATCTACGTGAGAAGATTTTCTTAAGCTGGAATACCCAGGGGCAGTCTAGTCACCGCGTATCGAGTTTTTTTTTAATAAATAAGATTACGAATGTTGGATAATGCAGTTTTGTGAATATAGGAAAAATAATATAATATCTCATTGCATCACTCTCCTGGGACTAATGGGTGTACACAAATTCCTAGGGCGATATGGTCGTCCAGAGGATGTAGCAGGTCTGGTGGAATTCTTAGCCCTCAGCCCTGCTGCAAGCTACATCACTGGACAGGTCTGTTTAGAGATGGCCTGCGTTATCTTTTCTTGGTTCTTGAAACTTGTGCAGCGTTCTTACCAAGCTCCTTTGACGTGTGGTGTAACATGCAGGTCCTCACCATCGATGGAGGGATGGTAATGTAAAGGCTTTGGTAAACTCTTCAGGCTTCAATTTTGTGTCTCTGTGACCTCTATTATGTGTCGTCGAAAAAAAATGTGATTCAGTTTTGCCGGTCATCTTTTGTGCACAGTTATCTGTAGTATCTAGTTCGAAAGGAGAGTTGTAAAAGATACTATTTACAGACGTATATTTAGCTTTCTTTCTGAGCGATTGCCAGATTGCTTCCAGCTCCAGCCATGTTTTCTGGTATATTGGTATATAGCGCATCCACCTGTAATGGACCTACTCACCTTCACCTTGCTCAAAGATGGAAGTTTGAACGGAAGTGCTCTTTTGGAAAACACTTTGGCACGAAGTCTAATAGATCATAGATCAATGTAGGCTTTGCGCCCATCCCATCTCGTTTTCATAACTCCTTAGTCCCCTACTCGCTTGGCTGCGTTTCATTCTGTTTCATGAAGACAGCCTGACGAGATTCATACCTGAACCTGTGCAAGAGTTGGGCTCATCCATTGTCCGTCAACCAGATGGAATAAAGGTGCTATTTTTTAGCCGACAGATCGATATTAACCATGCAAGAGACCAGTTTTTGTTTCCATTTGATGCTGCTGTGCCGCAGCAGCAGCACGAGGAACGCATCGAACATTAACTCAATACTTGCCAAGTTTACATGAATCAAATTCAGGAGCACACGCACAATTGTTTATACTCGGTTCGAACAAAGAATTGTTTATACTCGATTCGAACAAAATTTAAAGCGAGCAACAAAACCAATGCTCACGCAGAACATAAGTCTCATCCAGAGATGAGCCCGTTTCATCTGGCTTTTATTTTGCCAAAAGAGATAAACAGTACTGCTACATAACCCCTATAATATAGGTTCTTTATTTATTTTTAGAATGAAATTAGGAATGATTATGAAATAGAAAATTCATAATTTTTTTAGAATTATTGCGAATCTATTACAATCAAATATTGAGTAATCAAATCCTTCAATTCATTGTTTTCGAGATCTTTCAAAAAGTGGATTAATCGGACATGGCTTTAATTTTGCCAAAAGAGATAAACAGTACTTCTACAGTAGATGCAGGAGGCAAATAGCTCTTATAAAACAGTGCTAGCTTTGAGAGAAAAATAGCTCTGAAAGAATCAAGATGCCCAAGAGGAGGTGAATTGGGCTTTTCTAAAAATTAATTGCAAGAATTAAATCTTACAGCCAAAGTTCACCCCTAGTGCCTATTTGTGTTCCTCGTGATTCTACCGGTAAAAGTTTCTGCAAAACACACGTTAGTCATGGTAATAATGCGTTGTCATCAATTGCCGAAACCAACTCTCGGGGCCTAGATACTTTCAATCTTCCCCTTTTTAGTGATTGATGACAACACTTAGATTCAGAAGATAAGAGTTGAGATTTTCGAACATGCTTGGTTCACATAAGCAAAAAGCAATAAGCACAAGGGGTTAGGAATTGCTTATGTACCCCAAGCCAACAGGGTGTACTCATAAGATAAAACATGAAGCGTTAGTACACATAAAACATAGCTCAAATAAAATCGGAGTAAGGCACGGAAGCACAACCTTATGAGCTAGAACCAATTAAGTGACATGATATAAAAAGGTGACTAGATAGACCACATAGACTCAAAGTATCTCATAGGCACACATGTCACAAAATGCAAGTACGGAAAAGTAAACATGATGCATGAGTGTAGCACACAAATAAAAACGAAACCCCTCTATCAAAACTCCCCCTAAATCTACTCTCTCTCCCCCTTTGGCATCAACCGCCAAAAACTAATCTAAGGATCCGACGGGGGAACATAAGTAATCGTGTCAGGTGCCGAGGAGCGCGGAGTGATCACGAACTGGGAAGTATCCTCCTCGGACTCTGAGCTGTCAGGCTGATCCTCTGAAGAAGCACGTGGTTGTGAAGCGGTCTGGGTCGAACAACAAGAACAGGTACTGATGAAGATGTAGCAATAATCAGAGCAGTCTCTGTCACCTGAGCCTGAAGCGAGCCAACTGCTGGAGGATCTGTCGAAGCTACGGACGAGGGCACAGTCTCTGTGGTGCCAGTCCCAGTCACTGGAGAAGCCACTGTCGCTGAAGCTGACAATCCTGAAGAAGTCACAAGAGTGGTGTGCGAGAGCGTCGGCTGACCAGTCAACTCGCTGTAGGAGGCACTCAAGTCAGCAAACAGAGTGCCTGTCAGAAGGTGAGGGCGAGGCTGGTCTGAGGGAGTGAACCCCGTCTGAATAGGCGTGTAGCTCGGGGACTGGAAAGTTTGGGGAACCTGCTGCTGTAGAGAGGTGAACTGGAAGCTCGGTTGTCCCTGACTCTGAGGTCCACTGACTGTAGTGCTGGAGTCAGGACAGATGCAGGAGGAGGAACCCTAACTGTAACCGAGTGACGTAGGAGCTCAAGGTACTGCTGCTGGTTTACTGCCTGCTGTCACTGCATCTCAAACTGTTATCGCTGTAGCTCAAGCTGCTGCCTCTGAAACTCGTCCTGACGAGCCTGTATCTGAGCAAATGCAGCTGCTGTGTCCTGAGCCTGACGCAGCATCTGTATCTCCTGCCTCTCCTGGGCCTAGGTCAGCCTCTCAAGTATAGCCACCATGGCTGGGTCTGAGCGGAAGGTTGAGCCTGAACCACCGGCCTCATGGTCATGAGACCAAGGAGAGCGGTACCGAGGGATGGGCTGGTAGTCCTCATCAGTGCTGTCGGAGGCCTCATCCTCAACTGGATCAGTAGGCTGAGCATCTAAATCAGCAAGCTCTGCCTCAGCAAGACCCTGAACGGTCGCGTCCTGCTCAGCTGCTGTCTCGGGCACCTCTGGTCTCTCCCGATGTCCTGGCACGGGTGCCTGCTCTCTGGTAACAGAAGCCCACAGCTGACGGATATCATACTCTGGAAAAGCAGTGGTGGTATCTGATATCTCAGTTCTAATCTCAAGAGGCAGCTCACATGCAGATCTGATGATAAAGCATATCCAATGTGCATAGGGCAGCTGATGGTGACCCTTGAAACTCTCTGCCAAGGTATCCTCCATCTCACATAGCATAAGATCCCAGATGTCAAACGGTGTCTGTGAGAGAAGGTGATGCACTACCCATAACTGCATACAGGTCAATCCCTCTCTATACCCCAGCCTCGGAAGGAGTGTGCGTCTGACAATAGCATCCAAGACTCTGGCGAGGGGTGTCAAACTAGCTGGTGTACGTCTAGACCCTTCGCCAAAAGGCTCACGAAAGAAGGGTCGTATCATATCAGTAGGTGGCACTGTACTGCCGTGAGGACGTCTCGGTGGAGCAGTCTGACCAAAACACAGCTGGTGTATCTTCGTATCTGAAGCTGGGAGTCTGAGAATCTTCCATACCCTGGTGCTATAGAGTCTGCGGTCACGGCCTCGGAATGCAAAGTGAATGAACTCATGTGCCGGGTCAATCCAAAGTGAAGAATAGAACTCCCTGACCCATGTGCCACAGTATGCTCCTGTCCATCCAAGAAAATCTGACAAGCCCGGAAGAAAAGACAGGTGCGGACAAAGCTGCTCACCAACCACCTCAACTAGAGCCTCAAGACGACAGACCCTCTGAGGTCTAAAAGCAAACCCACTGTCGACGTACGCTCTATAGAAGTCCTCGTGCAGAGGTGTGTAGAAGCCCTCTAACGCTCGGGGGTCCCGCTGAGGTGGGAACCACCGACTAACCTCAATAAACCTCAGGGCCTGCACCTGGCGTGCTGTAGCTCCCCTCAAGTCAAAGTGCTCGACTGGGGGGTGTCCTCGTGCCCTGGGAGGTGGACGTCCACCACGACGCTGGCCCTCTGGCCTAGGAGTCACCTGAGCTTGCGTACGTCCTGAGCGACGACGCGGTGGAGTCTGAACTGGCTGCTCCTCTGTCTCCTCTGGATCCTCTGTGGGTGGATCAACAGACATATCCTTTGTCCCCTCGGTGGCCTCAGTACTGAGCTGTCGACCTTCAAGATGAAAGCGACGCTCGCCAATGTGAATCCCACTACTCCTGCCTCCCCTCTCTGCTAGCTCCGCTGCGTCTGCAACTGCCTGAGCAATCTCTGCATCTGTAAGTGTTTTCTTCTTCTTCCTGGCCATGGTCTTCTTGCGCTTACCACGCGCAACCTCTATCAATCTAGGAGGACTCTCGTCCCCGTCACTAGGTGCACCCCTAGCGTTCTTGCAGCGAACCATACTGATCAACTGCTGAGAAACCCTGAAAGATGATGAACTGTCACTCAAGAGGCTTGCCCTCAATCCGTATCCGCAGGCTTGGCCTTGGATTCAAATCTGATCAACTGTCACCCAACACACCGACAGAACTCGCTGAAAAGATGGAATAGATGGATCTACTATAAGCAACATATATTTTCTAATAGATAAGAAACCCTAAAGGTAGCAAGCATATGAGATAAGATATGAATAGAATAGCGATGGCTACCTCGGATCGACGAGAACCCGGTGAAAGGATGAGATGACCTTGCCTCGTGAGAGTTCCCCGAAAGCGCCGGATGAGCGCTGAAATTGTCGAGACAAGTAACGATGATAAGAATTTGAAAGAAAATTGTCACGGCAAACCCTAAACGAAGGGATCAAAGGATTGAAAATGAGATTTCGATTTCACCTTTGCGGAAGGAGGAAAAACGGAGTCTAGGGTTAGGGTTAGGGCAAGCTCCGGTGGTGATCGCGAGGGGGTCACAGTGGCGTGTGATGGAGAAAGATTATGACGGTGCTCGGCAGTGACTTGGCAGCACGAGGCCTGAGGGAGCTGCGGCGGCGGCGGCGGCCCGGGCGTGAGGTGCAGCAGCGGAGCTCGGCGGCGTAGGCACAGGGCGGCGATGCGCGGGAGGAGCGAGGCACCAGCGCGGCAAGACGCGGGCGAGGCACGGTGGTGAGGAGCGGCGGACGGCGAGCAGCGCGCGGAGCACGGCGGTGGCGCGGGCGAGGGCGGCAATGGCGCGGCGAATCGGCGAGACCGGCTAGGGCAAGGGAGCGGCGGCGTACGGCGGTTGGGATGAAAAAGATAGATCGAGAACGAAAGGTTATATGAGGGCTCAGATCCGCTCGCTGCGAACTGACCGGACACGATGGAGCAGCGTCCGGTCACAGTCCAGTAAGCTCCTGGAGCAACCGGACGCATCCGGTTAGTGCTGACCGGACGCAGATAGAGTCCGGTCGAAGGTCATCTGGGAAACTCATCGTGCATGACCGAACGCAGTGGTGGTATCCGAGACCGGACGCGGTGGTCAACAATGACGCGTCCGGTCGAGCGTCCAGTCACAGGTCAAGAGAAAGTCTTCGGGATGACCGGACGCGCTGGTGGTCGCCGGGACCGGACGTTGTGGTGAAGCAGCACCACGTCCGGTTCAGCGTCCGGTCCAGCGTCCGGTCACAGTTTAACACCTTTCTTCAATCCGATTTTCGACGTGACTTCTCCCAATCAAGTTCCAATTCAAAGATACTCAAATAAACACTAATTGGAACCTGATATGAGTGACCTCACTCAAACCCTCAAGTTTTTCAAAATATTTTGCTTAGGCTAGTATTGTTTTTAGGAAAATAAGCAATAAACACCCGAGGAGCAACGTATGGCCATGCAATAGAGTTTATGAACCCTTAGGAGCATCAAATGCTCTCTATATTCATGGACGAACACAGAGGTTGCTCAAAGCCAAACCGAAAAGAAATGATAAAGCAACAACCATACATATGCAATGCAAAAACACGTAAGAAAGACTAGGTTGCTTGTCAAGTTTGATCCACGATTAGGCTTCTTCACTCCTCCAAAGGAGGGTTATCGTAACCGTGTTAGGCAAGTCCTAGATGCATTGCGGGAAATTAAACATGACATATAGTACAATGCAATGCAAGGGACAACACAAGCTCATTTTTTAAAGTTACTAGAGTCAAGCACATTAAGTTCGCTTCTCAACCTACAAAAGGTAGCCTCATCCAAAGGTTTAGTGAAGATATCCGCTAATTGATTTTCACTTCTTACACCTTCTAGTGATATATCATTTTTAGCAACATGATCTCTTAGAAAGTGGTGACGGATATCAATGTGCTTGGTGCGTGAGTGTTGTACCAGATTATTAGCAATTTTAAGAGCACTTTCATTGTCACATAGAAGTGGCACCTTTTCAAGAACAACTCCATAGTCTAGGAGGGTTTGTTTCATGTATAAGATTTGTGCACAACAAGCCCCCGTGGCAATGTATTCCGCCTCGGCGATGGACAAAACCACACTATTTTGCTTCTTAGATGACCAAGATACTAAAGACCTCCCAAGCAAATGGCACCCGCCGGATGTGCTTTTTCTATCAATTTTGCAACCGGCATAATCCGAATCGGAATAGCCAACTAGTTAGAATCTAGCTCCTTTGGAATACCAAAGACCAATGCTTGGGGTGTGCTTAAGATATCTTAAAATTCTTTTTACGGCACTTAAGTGAGGTTCTTTAGGGCACGCTTGAAAGCGAGCACACATGCACACACGCACACACTAAACATGATATCGGGCCTAGATGCGATAAGGTACAATAAGCTACCAATCATAGAACGATAGAGAGTTTGATCAACCGATTTACCTCCCTCATCTAGGTCGAGATGTCCATTAGATGGCATTGGGGTCTTGATTGGCTTACATTCTTCCATCTTGAATCTCTTGAGAAGATCCTTGGTATACTTTTCTTGAGAGATGAAATCCCTTCTCTCATTTGCTTGACTTGAAAACCAAGGAAGAATGTGAGCTCACCAATCATAAACATCTCAAACTCCTTTGACATCAATTCACCAAATTCCTTGCAATAATCTTCATTTGTTGATCCGAAGATGATATCATCAACATAGACTTGACAAATGAAAATCTCCCCATTAAGCTTCTTGGTGAATAGTGTGGTGTCGACCTTCCCAATGGTGAAGCCCTTCTTAATGAGGAAGTCCCGGAGGCGCTCATACCACGCTCTAGGGGCTTGCTTGAGCCCATATAGCGCCTTGGATAACCTATAAACATGATTAGGATATCTAGGGTCTTCAAACCCGGGAGGTTGATCAACATAGACTAGTTTATTTGAATGGCTTCAAGTCTTGCAACGGGTGCAAAGGTCTCTCCAAAATCAAGACCTTCAACTTGAGAGAACCCCTTTGCAACTAGTCTTGCCTTGTTCCTCACTACTATGTCTTGGTCATCTTGCTTGTTGCGGAACACCCACTTGGTTCCAATGACTCTTGCACCTTTTGGATGCTCTTCAAGTGTCCACACTTGATTGCGGGTGAAGTTGTTCAATTCTTCATGCATAGCATTCACCCAATCCGGATCTTGAAGAGCTTCTTCTACATTCTTAGGTTCAACACAAGAGATAAAAGAGTGATGTTCAACAAAAGAAGCAAGCTTTTGAGATCGAGTCATTACTCCCTTTGTAGGACTTCCTATGATGAGATCTTGTGGATGTGCTTGAAGTAGAGGTGAGTTTCTTCTATCAACCACTTGAGGAGAGGGTTGGGAAGCATTAACATCTTGAGCTTGTGCCTCGGCTTGTTCATGAGAGACATAAGTATCTTCATTTTCAACTCTCTCATTCTTATCATCATCTTGAGGCACATGTGATGAAGATGGTGGATCGACAATTTGTACATCGTCTTCATCATCTTTTGGCTTGATGTCTCCTACGGGTATGTTCTTCATTGCCTCCCTCAATGGTTCATCACCTACATCATCATAATTCTCAATTGCTCCTTGGGAGCCGTTAGATTCATCAAATTTCACATCATATGTTTCTTCAACCAAACCGGTGGCATGGTTAAATACTCTATATGCTTTGGACTTTGATGAGTAACCAACAAGAAAACCAATATCACAACGTCTTTGAAACTTCCCTAGGTGTTGACGCTTCTTGTAGATGTAGCATTTGCAACCAAACACCCAGAAGAATGAGACGTCCGGCTTCTTCCCATTTAGCAACTCATAGGGGGTCTTGCCAAGAAACTTTTGTAGGAAGAGGCGATTTGAAGTATAGCATGCGATGTTGATTGCCTCGGCCCACAACTTTTTCGGAGTGTTGTACTCATCTAACATTGTTCTTGCAAGGGTAATCAAAGTCCGGTTCTTTCTCTCAACTACACCATTTTGTTGAGGAGTGTAGGTTGATGAAACTTCATGCTTGATTCCAATCTCATCACAATAAGCTTCAATGTTTGTGTTGTCAAACTATTTCCCATTGTCACTTCTAATCTTCTTTATCTTGACTTCAAATTCATTTTGAGCTCTCTTTACAAACTTCTTGAAGCAATTGGCCACTTCGGATTTGTCATGAAGGAAGAAAGTCCAAGTGTATCTTGAGTAATCATCCACTATCACAAGACAATAGAGATTTCCACCCAAGCTCTTGTAAGTTGTAGGACCAAACAAATCCATGTGTAGAAGTTCTAACACTCTTGAAGTTGACATGTAAACTTTGGTTGGATGAGTGTTTGCAACTTGTTTGCCGGCTTGACATGCACTACAAGGTTTGTCCTTTTCAAACTTTACATCCTTCAAGCCTCTCACTAATTCTTTCTTCAATAGCTTGTTGAGAGTGTTCATTCCAACATGAGCAAGCCTCCTATGTCAAAGCCATCCAAGTGAGGTCTTGGTGAACAAGCATGTCATCAAGTTTGCATCTTCGGAGGTGAAGTCAACAAGATAAAGATTATTGTATCTAAAGCCTTTGAATATCATTTGCTTGTCATCTATCTTTGAAACTACCACTTCATTTGGTGTGAACAAGCATTGGTAGCCAAGGTCACAAAGTTGCCCAACGGATAGCAAGTTAAAACTCAATGAAGCAACATAGAGCACATTTGAGAGAGAGTGATCATTTGATATTGCAATCTTGCCTATACCCTTGACTTTGCTCTTTGAATTATCTCCAAATGTGATCTTCTCTTGACATACTCCATTCTCTTCAAGTGAGGTGAACATACGAGGATCACCGGTCATATGTTGAGTGCAACCACTATCAATAACCCAATGAAATCCACCGGTCTTGTAGTTCACCTACACACAAGAGATCAAGCTTTTTTAGGGACCCAAACTTGAGAGGGACCCTTGACTTTCTCTACTAGTGACTTGGCAACCCATATTTTCTTAGGCCTATTCTTATTTGGGGGACCAAGAACATGACTTTCATCTTTCCACTTGAATCTTTTCTAAGCATGTAATGAGCATTGAAGGCAAAGGGTATAGCATGCTTGGGCAAGGGTTGTGGTGGTGGAGTTTTGCACTCATGAGCAAAATGGCCTTCTTGTCCACACTCAACACATCTCTTTGTCTTGGGCTTTGACTTGCTTTGTTGTTGTTGAGCTTTAGCCTTCTTCTCTTGATTTTTCCAAGTAACCAATGCCACTCCTATCCATCTTCATGACGGTGTTCATGAGTAGCTCACTTTGCAAATATTGGCCTCTTGTGAACTTGCTTAGGCCGTTTTTGAGATGCTCTTTCTCTTGCTTGAGCTTTTTGTTCTCTTCAATAAGTGACTCATTTGAAGTTTGCTTCTCAAGAGCCATCAACCCTTTTAGCTTCTTGTTCTCATTTGTAAGCATCTCATTCTCACTCTTGATCTTGACATAATCATCATAGTTGTTGGACTCAACCACACTCTTGCCTTTGCCACTAGAGCCTTGCTCAATGCTTTCAATGATCAAATCATCACATGATGTAGCTATATCAATCTTAACAATTTGGTTAGTAGCATCATGTGTCTCAAGAGAAAGCTCATTAGCAACAACAAGACTATCATAGTCGATTTTGAATGTAGTATATTTGTCTTTTAGAGAGTTGTGCCTAGTGTTGAGCTCATCATGCTTCTTCTCAAGTTTATCATGTTGATCTCTAAGCTCTTTGTTAGAAGTTTTGAGCTCCTTGAGAGTAGAAGACATAATTTCATTTTGATCTTTGAGCTCATCACTAGCCTTTTGTGCACTTTCAAGCTTAGATGAGAGTGATTCATTTTCATTTTGGAGCTCATCATTTTCATTTATAGTTCTTATGACTTTAGAGTATTTGTTCAACAATTTTACAAGTTCATCATAAGAAGGTGCATCATATTCATCATCACTATCACTATCATCATCATCGCTATCATGGTTTTGTACCTTTCGTTCACCCTTGGCCATAAGGCATAGGTGAGTTGTGGACGATGATGGTGAAGGTGGCGGTGAAGGTGATGATGAAGATGTCGGTGAAGATGATGGCCCAATCACAAATGTGGCAACCTTCTCTTTCTCATCATCGCTCTCATCACCGGAGGACTCATATGATGATTCAATGTCGGTGAGCCAATCACCAATAATGTAGGCTTTGCCTCCCTTCTTCTTGTCGTAGAACTCTTTTCTCTTGCCATCCTTCTTCTTGTATGGCTTGTTCTTCTTCTTCTCATCTTCTTCATCACTTGAGTCATTTTTCTTGCCCTTTTCTTGTTCTTATACTTGTCTTTTGGAGGCCTAGGGCATTAATGAGCTAGGTGGCCAAGTTCTCCACAATTGTAGCAATCCATCTCGGATATTGGCTTCCTTTTGCTACTTGTGAAGAATTTCTTCTTCTTGCCATCGAACTTGATGCCACTCTTATTGAGCTTCTTTAGCATCTTAGTGGTCTTCCTCACCATGAGTGCAAGTGATGCATCATCAATATCACTTTCACTTGAGCTTTCTTGCACCATCATGGCTTGGCCCTTCTTCTTCTTCTTGTCATGACTAGCTTTGAAGGCCAAGTCCTTCTTCTTGGAAGATGATGAGCCCTCTTCCGGAGTGATGTGCATGTACATCTCATGTGCATTGATCTTCCCTAATACTTGTGTTGGTGCTGCAGTGGAGAGATCACTTTGATGAAGCACGGTTACAATGTGACTATACTTCTCAACGGGAAGAACGCTCAAGATCCTCCTTGCAACATCAGATTGACTCATTTGAGTGAGCCCAAGAGCATTGAGATCTTCTACAAGAACATTCAATCGAGTGTATATGTCATTAGCACTTTCTTTAGGAAGCATCTCAAAAGAATTGATTTTCTTTAAAGCAATATGATAGCGTTCCTCACGCTCACTCTTAGTTCCCTCATGGAGAGCACAAAGGTTTTCCCATAATTCATGAGCGTTTTTTGTATTACGCACACGATTGAAGATATCCTTGCCTAAGCCCTGGTAGAGTGCATTTTTGGCCTTTGCATTCCACCGGTCGTACTTCTCCTTGTCACCACTTGGGTTGGCGGGATCCTTGATAGCGGGAAGCCCTTGGGTGGGGGCTCTAAGACACCCCACATCTATGGCTTCGATGTACGCCTCCATGCGGATTTTTCAATATGGAGAATCATCCCCTTCAAAGGTGAGAGGTGGTCCTTCACCGTTAGACATCTTGCTCCAGACGGTGAAGCCTAAATTAGGAGCAACTCGGCTCCGATACCAATTGAAATGATCAAGATGCCCAAGAGGGGGAGTGAATTGGGCTTTTCTAAAAATTAATTGCAAGAATTAAATCCTACAAGCCAAAGTTCACCTCTAGTGCCTATTTGTGTTCCTTGTGATTCTACCGGTAAAAGTTTCTGCAAAACACACGTTAGTCATGGTAATAATGCGTTGTCATCAATTGCCGAAAAACTCTCGGGCCCAGATGCTTTCAAGCTCTAATGAGGAATGCTACTATAATGGCAGGTCTATTTGCTCTTATAAAACAGTGCTAGCATCCGAGCACGAGGCAAAGTGGAGGTGGCGAATCCACGTCGGCGCACGACGAGCAGGGCGAGCGACGGGAGGGAGCGAGTGTGGTGCTGAGGCGCGCGTAGCAGGTGTGAGCACACAGGAGCAGCGCGGCGGACTGCCGCCGTGCGCCTCCAGAGAGCCGGTGGCTCGCGCTCGTGCATTATTACAAACCCAATGCTCACGCTGAACAGAAGTCTGCACATCCAGAGATGAGCCCCTTTCATCTGGCTTTCATTTTGCCAGAAGAGATAAAAAGTACTGCTACAGTAGGAGATGCAGGAGGCAAGTAGCTCTTGTAAACAGTGCTAGCGTTTGAGAGAAAAATAGCTCTTATGAAGAGTGCTACTATAGTGGCATGTCTAGAGAAAAATAGCTCCCATCAGCATCTGACACCCGGACATGCGCTAACATCGTGCACTCTGATAATGCTACCAACCATGTGATTGTCACAGAAGAAGCAAAAACATTACAGCATGAGTGCAATTGGGTCAGTCACACAGATATAATGACCGTTAAACATCCAGCAATAAGATTGTAGGCGAAGAGAAACTAACACCAAATATGAGAGCCGATAGGAATTGCCAGTCAAAGCAATCTTGGCATTTGTTACAGAGCAAAACACCGTACTTTCGACCCACAGCAAATGTCCATACAAATCAAAACTTAAAACACTTCCTAGGGAAAGAAACAGCCGATGATATGCTAAGCACAGCATCTCACAGTTCTGATCTAGGCCTTGATAGCATACTTCCTCATGGGGAAGTACTTCTCATGCTTCTTTTCCCTCTCCGTCTTCAGAGAAAGCTGCAGGATAAACAGAGGAAAATGTCAGGCCATCTATGATTAAAAAAACCCACACAAAAGAGCAACCACTCAAAGAATTATGGACTGCAAAATTTCAGCTACAAACAGCTGATGATGGATAACAGAATATCAATGGATTGGCATTGCAGTGTCACATTTTAAACAGGTTATTGTTTCAATTGACATTTTCTCACATGTCACACCTTTAGGAACTGATTGTATGCCAGCATTTTGTGCTGTGTCATATCAATTGAAAGATAACACAACTGGCTAATGCGTGCAGGCACCTAATAACCCTAAAACATAAACCAAGACATTCTAGCAAGAAACATCCTAATATCATGTGTGAACAGATTGCAGGAAAAACATCATCAACCACAAGCACGTGTCTTCTAGTCTTAATTCAGTCAACAAACTTAATTCACTTTCTAAAGGTGCATACAGAAAGATCTATTAGCTCAAGTAGCTCAAGAGGAAGTTCAAAATAAAGCATCAGTTACACAATTAATATTTATCCAGCAAGGAACATATAACCTTAACTTATATACAAACAAGCCAATCAAATCACACATTGACGGCACAATAGATTGTCAGAAATAAGTGCTATTGGAATAATATACTCAAGGTTCCACCTCATTTCACTATGTCATGATGTTAGTATCAAATGAAAGTTGTAGCATAACATCGTGTTCCAATTAAAACGCCATCTTCTAACATTGCTGAAGAGTAAGCGGTAGAGGTCGTAGGAGTATGGCGTGTATACCTGGTGCTTGGTCAGGCGGCGGCGGATGGCACGGGTCTTCTTGGGGCGGAGGTCGAGGGGGAGAAGCTTCTTCTTCTTGTACGCCTCCCGCAGTGCCGACTTCTGCTTCTGCGAGATCACCGTGAGCACGCGCGCGATCGAGGTGCGTACAACCTTGCTGAAGAACCACAGGGGACGGGTACAATTCGATTCGATTCAGTCCAGTCCACGACCAGAGAATAGCAGGAGAAAATAGGGATTGGAGGTACGCACATCTTGGAGAGCTTGTTGGGTGCGCCGCCGGTGACCTTGGCTACGCGGAGGAGGGAGAGCTCAGACTTGAGCTCCTTGAGCTGCGCCTGCAGGTCCGTCTTGCTCTTCCCCCGGAGCTCGTGCACCTTGATCCGGGCTGCCAGTCATCGCCACACAACAAAATGGGTGTCAGATCGGCGTGAAGATAAGAAGGATAACTCCAACGAAGGATGGAATCCTGGTGGTGGCTTACCCATGACGACGGCGGCAGTTGCGACGGCGGCGGCGGGCTGGGGAGGAGCGGTGCGCGAGGGGAAGAGGAAGAGTGGCGGCGGAGGAGGATTTATATAAGAGAGGGGGGAGCGTGTGGCGGAGACAAAACCCTAGGCTGAATAGTATGGGCTGCCTGGGCCTAATTGTGCTCAAGGGGATGCGACTGGGCTATAGCGTAGAAATCAACAAGAGTTTGGTTTTCCCTTTTTATATTATTGTTATGGTAATGCTTGTATTATTTGGTTTTTTTAGACCGTGTTCAGTGTTCTTCATTTTAAATTGCACAAGGTTGTATCTTGTACGATGCTCTCTCTCTTGAATAATAGACGGGTACATAATGTGTCCATGAGTTGCTTGCAGCATCAGTGATCAAATTATTTTATTTTACAATCTCATTTTATGTCCGTGTCAGATTTTTTTGAACTGTCCTCCCTTATCAACTTGAGAAAATTTCCTATTTAACACCGGAAATAATGCTGCTCTCCTGTTTGACACCGAAATTGAAATTTTTTACTATATGTCCTCTACTCAAGTTTTTCTTTGACATTTCTATCAATTCTGTGAGCAAGCACCGTTGGTTGTCCAAGTCACGCAATGGGAAAAAAACTGTAATGCCCTTTGAGGAAAGCAAATGAACTCGGTCATCTTTGAGAGTCACGGCTGTTCGTCCTCCTGAGTTGCGCTCAAACGGGCGACTCCCTCCCCATAACCCTATATCGAGGTGGCCACAGAGGAGGGCGGCGCGGCCACGGAGCCCCCCTCCCCGGGCGCAGCCTCGGAGGAGGGCGGCGCGGTCAAGCAGGCGTGCGTCGCGGCCACGGGGGCGGTCCGCGTGACCGGCGCGGCCACATTCAAAAAAAAAAAGATAGCCGTATCAACCATGGAATGTCATGACTGGTGAAAGGATCAAGATGCCCAAGAGGGGGGTGAATTGGGCTAATTCCAAATTTCTTGTGATAATTAAGCCCTACACTGAGCCCATTTCACCTCATTTTCCTAAAAGTGTTTCTATTATTTTACCACACAAAAGTTTTGCACCCTAGGTTCCAATTCTACTATAGCATGACAATTCTAAGAATGTAAAGATATGAATTAAATTGCTCAAATGTAAATATTCAAAGTAAAGAGAGAGAGGAACGCGATGATGTTTTTTCGAGGTATTAGAGAGTCGCCACTCCCCACTAGTCCTTGTTGGAGCACCCGCGCAAGGGTGTAGCTCCCACTTGATCCGCGCAAGGATCAAGTACTCTATACGGACTGATTCTTCGACACTCCGTCACGGTAAATCGCCCACAATTGCTCACACCATGATATGAGTCATCTACAAGCTCCGCCGAATGATCACCAAACTTTCAATCACCATCGAGCCATCTAGGTGATGGCGATCACCAAGAGTAATAAGCACAAACTCTCACTTGACCAAGACAAGTCTAATGAGAAAGATGGATGCACACATGTTACTTCCTATGCATTAATGAGGCCCTTAATCTTAGATTCTCAAATCTCAAGCACCCCACTAGGCTTTTGCTCTCCTTTGCACTCCAAAGTGTTTTCTTAGTTGAACAAATGGGCAAGAGAGCTAAGTTGGATGAGCAGGAGAAGTATTTATACTCCCCGCTTCAAAACATACCCGTTAGGGTCCAACTCAGCAAATTTCAAAGTGACCGGACGCGCCGGTCAGTAGCCAATGGCTACAGACACGTCAACTATCAGAGATGACTGTCGCTCAGATCAGACTCTGACCTGCGTTCGGTCAGCACCCACCAGACACGTCCGATCAGTAATTTCCCTCTCTAAAACCTTTCTGTTGTTGACCGGACTCAGCCTCACCAGTGTCCGGTCACCTCTCTCCACGTCCGGTCCTGCATAGAACTGAAACCCCACTGCTACAGTAGCAGCTAGCTGTGCGTCCGATCCCCTTTTGCTTCAGCGTCCGATCACGATTAGTTCCTCTCGGTCGAGTAAATGAACTGACCGGACTCGTACAACTATGTTCGGTCATTTCCAAACCGGCATTCGGTTAGTTGATCAGCACTTCATTCACTTCCAAAACGAAATCCTTCGTGAATGAAATTGACTCCAATCAATCTTTGGGCTGTCCCTGAGCTATCTAGTGCTAAGTTTGATAAGTGTGCACCACACCTAAACCATTAGACTCAACCAGGTCAAGCTACTAGTTCATACCCCCTTAATAGTACGACCAAAGGAAAAACAAAGTCCTAAACTACTCTAAGTGTCTTCTCCAATGCCAATCGACACTTAGAACTAGTCCGTCCTTAACCTTATCGTCCATTCTTTGAAAACCAAAATGATTTCCATTGGTAAGGGCATGAAAACTATAATTGCCCAATCAATCGTCATTATCATGACCTAACTCAATTTGCCTCTACAGAACACACATTAGTCACAGTAATCTTATGTTGTCATTAATCATCAAAACCCACCAGGGGCCTAGATGCTTTCAATATCCCCTTTTTGGTGATTGATGACAACATAACCTTGAGTATGTGTATAAGAGATGGGTGAGGTTTTCAACATGCTTGGTTCACATAAGCATTCGACAATAAGAGCAAAAGGGGTTAGGAATGCTTATGCAAACCAAGCCACCATAAGTACTCAAAATACATGAAGTAAGCATGAGTAGATAATGTAAAGCTCATTTGAATTGGAATATAACACGGAAGCAAAGCAAATGAGCATAAATAAGTGACATGACATATATAAATCAAAGTAGAGAGTACACATGTCACATAAGTCTCACAATCACACATATAACACATATATCACAATGCATGAAAGTAAACGTGATATGCATGGAAGTAGCATGCAAAAGAACGAGACCAACTCACACACTCCCCCTAAGTCTAACATAATCATTCCCTCTCCCCCTTTGGCGTCAAGCACCAATAACTAAGGGTTGGTCGGTGGGATAGGAGTAGACGAGTTGGGCACAGAGGCATGGGGAGTGAGCTGAAACTAGGTCGTATCATCATCGGACTCTAAGCTCTGAGCTGTTGGACCCTGCAGAGCTAGCGGCAGCTGACCCTCTGACTCTAAAATAGTGAGTGAAGCGGTTTGGGTCTGCTCCACGATCTTGGTAACTGGGTCAACTAGTTGAGAAGTAGAAGCTGAAACTGTAGCCTGACCCTATGGCTCTGAAGATGTCTCTGTAGGAAGTGGAGCCACAACTGTCTCTGTCTCTGTCGTTGAAGCCTCAAGTGTAGGAGTGACTATCGGAGGTGGCTCTGACGAAGCAACATAAGATGGGAGAGTCTCAGTCATCTCGGTGACTGGAGCTGTTGCAGTAGTAATAGGCACCTGAAGCTCTGGAGGTGTGGGGTGACCAGTGATCTCACTGAACGTAGCAGCCAAGCTTCTGGAAACTAGAGTGTCTGTCACAAGCACTAACTCGGGCTGAGTGGGGGTGAAGCCTGTGACAATAGGCATGAAACCTTGAGCCGGCCCTATGCGTGGTGAAGCAAACCACTGTGAAACCTGCTCGGAGGGTGAGGCAAACTGAGCAGCCGTCTATCTCTGACTCTGAAGCCCACTCGACTGTATAGCTGGAGTCACTGGGGTAGTAGTAACAGTTGAGACAAAGCTACAACATAGGCTGGTAAGGGGCAACTCCTGTAGCTGTAAGTACATGCTGCATGAACCCAAGAAGATGCTGCTAAACTACCTGCTGCTGCTATTGAATGACTTGCTACTGCTGCTAGCACTGATCCTGATGTGCCTACATCTGAGGTATAGCGGCTGCAGTAGCTTGTGCCTGTCATGCCTTGTCCTGCTGCATCCTCTCAAATATGGCAATCAAAGCAGGGTTGGTCTGAGGTGGCTAAGGTGGAGCTGAGCTAGAGCCACCGGCCTCTCTGTCATGTGCACATGGTAGCATATGTAGGATAGGCTAGTAATCCTTATCTGAGCTATCGGTCGGGTCACTCTTGACCTCGTCGCCCTGCTGTGCCTCTAGCTGCTCAAGCTCCGTCTCTACAACGGCCCTGATGGCCTCATCCTGCTCAGTTATGGTCTCTGGCACCTCTAGTCTGTGGCACTGCTGGCTAGGTGTCCTCCCACAACTGTGACACAAAACTAGCTCGTGTCGTACTTGGGAAACTTTGTAGTAGCACCACTCTACTCAACCACTGTCTCTGGGGACATATGAAACTGCCTTCCAAATAATGAAGGTAATCCAATGAGCATATGGCAATTGACGATGACCCTTGAAGCCCTCTGCTAAGGTGTCCTCCATCTCTGAGAGTGTCACATCCTAAATATCAAACTCAATCTAAGAGATCAGGTGGTGGACTAACCAGAGCTGAATACGTGTAAATCCCTCACAGTAGCCACCCCTCGGGAGCAAGGTCCTCCTCATGACTGAGTCCAGGATACGAGCTGTGGTGTAAGGTCGCATGGTGTGTGGCTCGATCCCTCTCCGAACGGCTCTGTGAAGCAAGCTCTCACTGTGTCTGTAGGTGGTACTACTCTGCCGTGGGGGCATCTCGGTGGCTCTGTCTCTCCAAAGCAAATCTCATGAATCCTGGTGGAAGACTCTCGAATCCTTAGTATCTCTCTAGCCCTCAAGCTCTACAGCCTGTAGTCACATCCTCTGATGGAATATATCTGTGACTTGGGTCAATCCACAAGGAAGCATAGAACTCTCTGACCCATGATGGAACATACCGACCAGTCCGCCCTAAGAGATCTGCCAGACCTGACAGGTAGTTGAGGTGGGGATAGATCTGCTCTCTTGTAATTGCAACTATAACCTCTAAGGAGCACACTCTCTGAGCCCTGAATGCCACACCATTGTTGAGGTAGGCATTTTAGAAATCCTCCTGCAACACTGTGTAGAACTGCTTTGAAGCTCGCTCTTCCCGCCTCGGTGGAAACCATTGCTCAAAATCCATAAGATGGAGCTGTTGCGCCTGCCTAGCTGTGGCTGCCCTCAAATCCAAGTGTACCACTGGCAGTGGACGCTGTGGTCTAGGAGGTGGACGTGAGCCATGTCTCTGTGTCTCGGGCCGCAGTGACACCTGAGTGTGAGTACGACTAGAACGTCGAAGCCATGGTTGCTCTGCCTACACTGCTTGCTCTACCTACTCCTCTGACTGTGGTGTAGGCTCCTCTACCACTGGCTGCTCTATCGCCTCAGTGCCAAGCTCTCTGCCCTTAAGGTGAAACTAAGCCTCACCCTAATGTGGACACCATTGCCTCTGCCTCCTCTCTCAGCATGCTCAGCTAGCATGCTCAGCTGCTGTCGCCATTGCTGCGGCCCCCTCTGCCTCTATGTCACCATGCTTGCACTTCTTCTTTGTCATCACCTTCTTGGGTCCCTTCTCCTTCTGCTATGCTATTAGATGAGGTGGACGCCTCTCCTCATCACCGGGACCACCATCGGGATTCTTGCAACGAGCCATACTGCCACTACAAGAGAGCAACTGCCACTGATCAAGCAACCAAGCAACTACTCCCCCTGTCATTGACAATCACAAGCAAGATCAACTGCCCATCATCTGCACACTGACATGAAAGCCACTGTTAGCTGACACTCGCTGAGGCTTGGCCTCAATCCATACTTGCGGGCTTGGCCCCGAGTTTATCTGCCACTGTCACACTACTAAGCAAACTCACTGCCACAACTCGCTGCACGATAGAAATAGAGAGATATAATGATAAGCAACATATACACTAAGAGATAAGAGGAACCTATAGTAGCAAGCAATTTAGATAAGCAATAGATAGGCAATGGCTTGCTACCTATCAAACTTCCTGAGAAGAGATGAGTAGCTAAAGCAATGGGGCACCATGATATCACAGCAAAGATTCTGCATCAGAACACAGACCAAAAACAGTAAGGATAAGGTGCAGGTTCGAGTTAGACAATTGATTGAACACCTTGAGAGCGAACGATGTGCTCACCAAGGGATAGGGCACTGCCGGCCAAGGAATCACTGGGACAACACTGTAACAGAACTGTCCAAATTATAAGAGCACAAGTACAAAAACAATCACCGAAGTGATCAAATTCTCGCACTTGAGCCCATATAACTCCGGTAGTCCGATGAAATCACGAGGGATTTCAAACCAACCAACATACAAGCCAAGATCGTAGTGATTCAACATAACAAGTCACATGTTACAACTATTTCATAAGTAGTTCAATATACATCGGAGTTTAACATAGTTATTACAACTTAACTTGAAAAGTAGCGGAAGCAAAGTAATTAGAAACTAACATTTCTTTGATTTCAAATACATGCCAGTACCAAGGTTGACTTCCAACAAAAGCATTAGAGATAAGGTAAATAAGAAGGATCATGCCCATGATCGCACTCCGCCACTACGGCAGGAGCCAACCAACTCTTGCAGTCGCCAAGATACATTACAACCTGCAACAAGTGGGGATAAAACCCTAAGTACGAGAAGGTACTCAGCTAGACTTACCCATCAGAAACCAAAAATAAAGTGACACCAAGGATCATGCAAGGCTGATATGAAGTGGGCTAGCTTGACAACATTTTGCATAAAATCTTAATATGGATAAGTAATCATGAATGCTTAAGCATGAAGTTAATTATCATTAACCTGTTATCTATATTAGAACCTGTACTAGAGCACTCACTTTATTAGGAGCAAACAATATTAACCATAGCAGGTATAAATTGAGGCAACATTTCCATCGTCATCCAATTAACCATCCGTTCGATTTAATGGAATCTACGTTGCCGTTGCTCAAGTCAAGTGCTCACTAACCGGGAGCGACGGCGATTCGAATCGAATTCCTATCCAGTTGGAGGGGTATTTCTAACACTCACCGAGTCACGCCTGGCGAGGGCTGCTCAGGTCACCTTTGGTACAGTTCAGGAGCCGCGGGTTTGACTGATGTCGCATCCCCAAGGGCGACACTTTGCCAGGTGCTAGGGACTCTAACCCCCCTTGGTCTCACGCCAATGTCCCCAAGCACAACCTTACTCTCCTCCAAGATGCGACCTACCATTCGATTCCTGGCCTGAACTGTATTACTCAGCTTCGCGGTCGGAACGACTTATCCGGCCAACTAAGTGTTAGACTGCGTTCAACATGACTCAAGGACGTACAGCGAATCGGTCCTTAAACGACTCAGACGGGGATAGATCTACACCCAAGACCTCCATGCCTTGTTGCTTCACTATCGTCATCCCGCCCGGTCTCATTTCATTTTATTAACATATGGTTCTTTTCCACGATAGCAAATATAGCCAACCGTGCCATATATGAATATCCCTACATCTCGCAGGTGACAGGAAATCACCTGACTTCTACCGCTTAAAGCAGGGCTAAGCATCTACTTGACCCTGGTCTATGTAGGATTCATGATTCATATATCTAGACAAGGAATGATATAATGCAGCAAGAGTTTCCAACCAACTCCTATCACTTAATGCAACAATACATATAACATATATAGAATTAATTGCTTTGAAGGTAGGAGGCTTATAATGCTCTGGGGCTTGCCTGGGATCCGACACAAGTCAGTGGTTGTCAGACATCACTCGCCGAGTACTTCCATCTTCGGGATAGTTTCCCAAACACCGTCTTCGGGTTTGGCTCCAGCACCAAATCCTTCACGTGGTGAATCTAGCGTACCTAGGTGAGATGTAAGATGCAAGTGTATAAATACATGGAAGTGCAATGGACAATGCATCACATACAGTAATCAAGGCAAGTACGAGGTTACGCTAAATACACATAAGCACTTCACCTTGCTTAATTAAACATCACACAACCTATCATGCTAAGATAGCAAGGAAAGCAATACCAAACATGACACAAGATTTACAAAGTCTCAGATGTACTAACTTCATCATCAAGGGCATGAATCACACTTATCAACATGCAAAGCAAGTCAAGATGAAGCAACAACGATAACTGGAATATGTCAATTTCTGGACTTACAAACAGTAGCTTCATAAATCAATCATATCTGGAGTTCCATAAGTCCAAATGACTTGCAAGAAGACATTCTAGAAATCTTAGGAAATTATCTACATTTCATTTATAATCATCACAGCATGATTCCAAAGTTTCACATGTCGAATTTACACAAACACAGAAACTGGTCTAGCAAGACAGAGAGCAAGCAATTCTGTAACCCAACTTTAAATAGCTATAACTCCTAAACCACGTGGCCAAATGCCACCAAATTTTAACAGCAGCTAGACACATAAATTATCTACAACTTTTGTATAAACATGTTTTACAACAAAGCACATTATCATGAAGAACATTGCCAAGTTCTCAGATCTGTCCAGAAACCTCGTTTGCAAGAAATAATTATTAACTTATGTTGCAAACATATAATTGGACAAAACCAACTTCACCAACATGTCACACATGACCAATGAACACCAGAAAACATAGTGTCCATTCCTAAATAAATTCTTTTAATGCATTTTCTTAATTTATTTAGATAATTAGGTGGAATTATGAACACCTACCAAAGGTGCACAATAAATTCTACCAAAATTACAGTGGCCTACATATGATCCCAATAGTTTACTGTAGAAAATTCAAACCGTTTAGACATATATGTCAACCTCTATAAAAAAGACAAATGGATATTGCAAGAATTCATGTGAGAACAAGATGAATCAATAACTCACTCATATTACAACCAGAATTCATGAAATTTTTACCACACATCAACCATCACATGAGTAGCATGCCACAAAAATTTTACTTCATTTGGAGCTCTACAACTGCAGTTATGAAAAACACAAATACCATTAGTATTAAAAACCTAATCTGAAAAATCCATTTTTACCGCAAAAACATTAAACTAAAACATGTTATATTATAGATCTACTGCATAGATAATTTTACAAGGATTCCAAAAAGTCCTCATTTGCTATTTTACGAATTTTTTATGATTTACTATGAATTTCCAAAGTTCTTGCAAAATCATCACAAAACAGTCCTCATGGTACTATTCATATGAGTCATAGGTTCTGCAGAAAGACCCCTCCCTTTAGTCAAATTGTCACGCAAAGTCCTTGACGGGATTTGAACAGGGAAGCTCGCCGGGGCCGTCGGCTTCCGGCCGGTAGGGGCGTTCTCCGGTGGAGGTGAGTGGCTCTAGGGCAAGCTTGGGTCAGCGTGCACCCACCGAGGGGCGCAGCTCGAACGAAGGCGGCCTGAGGAGGTCGGGCCACGAGCAACAGTGGCTTCACGCTGTGGCGTCCAGCGACGGTGAACTGTGACAGCGAAGGGGACCGGGGAAGAAGCACTGCGAGTTTGGTATGGCGCGACAAAGGTGGTCGTGTCAGCTTCTAGGCACAAGGAGGCACAGAGGCAAGGGAACAGCGATGGCGGCGGCTGCTCTGCTCACCGGCCATGGCCATGGCTTCGGTGGCGGCTGTGAGCAGAGGCGCTGAACGAGGGAGGAGGCCATGGCAGAGGAGGAGCAGCGTGGCCGTCGGGGATGGAGAGAGGGACAGGATGGAGGAGCTAGAGGAGGCGCGCTGCAAGGGACGAGCAGCGACGGCAGCAGCACTGCTCGGCCTTACTAGGCACAGTGAGAACGAGAGGAGAGAGCGAGAGAGATGAGGGAGACCGAGGGAGGGGCTCAGGTTATTCACATCGATGAGCGTGGCGACGCGTGGATACGAGGTGGCGGTCATGCAAGTGAGCATGAGGACCACGCGGCGTAGCGCGTCTGTGCATGGTCGGCCATGACTCGCTGCAGTCCAAAATCACAATGGAGCTGACAATACCACCGCGAAAGTTCAACTAAAACATCAACTTTCCTATCCTTCATCTCCCGATCCGGTTGTCTATGGAATCCGGTGCAAGAGGAAAAGTTGTAGATCTTTGTGTGGTGAACAATATTGCTTTAAGGATCATGAGCTAACTCGGCCTAGATTGGAAGATATGGAGCTCCAAAGTGGAGTACACAAAACTTGAACCCTGCAGTTCAGTTTAAAACTAGCTGAAACTGCATTGTTCGTCCATCTCCATCTCCCAAACCGAGTAAGGAAATGCTAAACCAATTCCACAATGTTGTAGAGCTATATGAGACCGACAACTTTACTTACGGAAGTTTGGCCAAAATCGACATGGTTTGCAAACTACAATTCTCTAAAGATAGGTACATGGAAACGGAATTCGCGAATTTCAGGCATCCCAGACTTAGCCAATTTTCGAACCCTGAAAATAGCATTGGATTCAATTTTGTGAGCTCGATTTGACCATGCTAGGTACTAAATTAGCTCTGTGACATTAAACAAATTTGGTTCCCCATGATATGTTCTACAACTTTTATTTAAGGATCAAGGTCTAGATCAGCTTGTGTTGCAAGATATAAAGCTCCAACGTGGGGTACCCGAAACTGAAACTCCATTCCAGACTTGGCCAAATCTGGAACTCTGAAAACAGCAGTTGATTCCTTCTTGTGAGCCCTATTTGACTAAGTTAGATGCCAAACTAGCTCTTGACCATTAAACAAAGTTTGTTCTACAAAAGATGAACTACAACTTTTGTTTAAGGTCAAACCTCATAACTAGTACAGAAGTAAAACTTTCACTTTGGTCAAAGTAGCAACTCGATAAAGCCTAAACTAGGGTTTTAGGCCAATTGGGGCATTTTCTTGACTTTTGCTCAACATGAACCCTTCATGACTTTTGTTGTAGAGTTCATATAGAGTCATTTGGGCAAAGTTGAAAAGTTTGATTGATGATCTATACTTCCATTCACTTAATAGTGCAATTCAAGCACTTAGTAAAACCATTCCAACAAGGATATAACTTATCATTTCATGTGACTTTTTGATTCCAAACTTCATGAAACTTTTCTAGGGATCAATATAGATAGGTACTAAGGTGAGTCACATGAAGATATTGCAATAACACCATCCAAGCATATATTTTTGAAAATGGCCTATATGTAAAGCAATGGTGCAACATCCAAGTTTAGGTTAGGCTCATCTCCATAGGTTGACCTTGCCATCGTCATCTCCACTTAATCTACCATGTTTGAGCTCAAACCCACTGCTTAGCGAGTGACAAACACCTGGGGTGTTACAAACACCACTGAAAGTCAAGATAGGGCACTGTAAGAGAGTCGGTGAAGGATTGGATCAATCAATGAATCTAGGTTGGTTTAGGCAATTTGACGAACACCTGGCAGGAAAGGAGGTGGCCACCCTAGGAATAGTAGCCGCTAGCTAAGGAAACCACCGAGGTGCAGCGCTCGATGCCGAGGAGGAGCGCGCGTGATCGTCAGAGCCAAGAGAAACGATGGCGAGGTCGGTGGAGGGGCCTCCAGTGGTGGTGGAGACGAGCATGGCTCTGAGCGTGAGCACTGCGTGGGTGCTGAGCGAGCGAGTGGAGGTGGTGAGGAGCAAGCGCGGCTGGAGAACATGAGTGCAAGGAGGAGCACGCAGCGTGGTGACCTGAGCAGCATGAACACGGCGGTGTGTCAGATTAGGGTTATAGAACGTGGGTACGACGACGGTTGTACGGGCACGGGGTGCGGCTGAAGTCTAATAGAGGATGGGATGAAAGAGTGGGCCCTGGCTAACAAAGGAGAGTAAGCAGATGGCGGTTGCTGATAGGAAGTGGACCCCATGCGTCAGATAGATTTGAAATGAAACGCACTTTCACTGTGACGATCGGACGCGGTGGTTGAAACGACTTGACGTAGCTCGTCCGGAGTCCGATCACGAATAGAGAGCATCAGAATGCCTCTCGACGCGATTGGATGTGTCCGTTTTCTCTTGACTGGACACACAACAGAGTGGTCATTTCCTATGATCCAACTCGAGATGATTGGACGCTTCTTCATCTTCACACTGGACATAGGGAGATCACTGTTCAGCATCAGTTCCTCGTAGCATTTGACCAGATGCTGCCACCTGCGAGTCCGATCCTACGTCCGGTCCTCTTTCCAGCTGCTGATTCTCCATCTTTCTTCGTGGCACTTTCTCCCAACCAAGATCCAATACAAATAAGAGCCAAATAAACACCTAATTGGAACTGGTATGAGAACCATTTCTCAAGCCCTCAATTTTTCAAAGTATTTTGCCTTAGGCTATATATCTTTTTAAGAAAATAAGTGACAAAATGGGGCGAGGAGCATCATGTGGCCACACAATAGGGTTTATAACCATTAGGAGCTTCAAATTCTCTCCCTATTTATGGACGAACACAGTGGATGCTCAAAACTTAATCGAAGAGAAACAACAAAACAACACTCATGCATATGCAATACGATACATGTCACAGAACCTCCTAATTATGATGGCCCACAAGTACACGTCATTGCCATAATGACCTCTAACAGTCGTACTTATGTTCACCATAACTTAAAAGGCCTGCTTTCCTCCGAACAGGATCCAATCATATGAGTATTGCAATATTACAACAGTTTATTCAAAATATTCAACAGAGTAAAGTAGCGGAAGTCTTACAATAATTTAGGGTTACAAACCAGTTTTCAAACTTCAAACCTTATGTAACATTATTACAAACCAGTAGTAGAGAAGTATCGGTAGTAACTTTATTACATCACACAAGCGAGATGCCTTGCCCAAAGGCCATACAGTCTACTCGTCGTCGCTTTCTTCAACCACGACGGTCATGCAACAAGGCTCGAAGCAGACTTGTTCATGAACCGCACCTGCAACAAGGGGTTCAACAAACCCTGAGTACGAAAGTACTCAACAAGACTTACCCGACTAAGACAAAGACTCCAAGGGCATGCTAGCTTTAGGGAATCAAGGTACGGGTAATCCAGAATCAAGATTTTCTTTTGCAGAAAAGCTTACTAAGGTAAGTCCTTATCTTCAACATTTTACTTTTACCATTGATGGTTCGTTAACCAAATCTAGGTGATCCTAATCTAGATCAAAGTAATTATCATCAAATCCTTTCTCATTCTTTCTTTCATTCCAGTTCTTAACTACGATGTAAGTCAGGTGATCAAGTCTCCATAACCGAGGAGCAACGACGATTCGAACCGATTATACCCAGCTGGGGATCCCTAACATCACGACATATGTAGAACCGAATCTGCATATATCAACCCTCATTTAGATCTCCCAAAACCAGAACGTGTCCATCGCCACCCGAGAGTACAGTACTCCTTGAACCCGGCCCGATTCTAGCCCCGAGGGTACACGCTACTCCCGCCATCTCTCCACTCCCAGTGCGAGGTTAGACGTTCTCGTAATGGAATCACCAACATTTTAGGCTTACCCAAGGCATGAGGCTAGTTGCAAAGTCTCGAACACAACAGGCTTACAACGAACGGACCTTAACTGACAAGGCGGAAACACTACATTGAGACTCCTTTCCCAATGCATGTTAGCAGTGGCCAAACCACCCGCCCGATCTTTCAAGTTTATTCTTATATTTCAATATTCATTCAATATGCCGTCATGGCTATGTAAACATTTCATTTAAAAGCTTAACTTCTAAGCATAGCGAAGCATACTACGCATTTTCCGTAAAACAGGTATCAAGGTTAATATCACAATAATCAAGGATGACAATGCAGCAATTAGGTTATCACTCAACTCCTAATTACTTAATGCAATTAACCTTAATATAAATAATAAAATATTTGTAAAATTCAAGGTAGGGTTTAAATGCACCGAGGCTTGCCTTGCTCTGACACGACGACTGACTCAGACTCGAGAACTCCACCGTCTGGTCCGGAACCCACCGACGATCGCTCTCCTCCGGAAGCTTGCTCGACGACTTCGGCTTCCTCGAAAGCGGAGACTACACGAATACATAACATGCTTTAACATGATGCTCGATGATAAACATGATGCTTGATGATAACATGCTACGAGTTACGACTGGAGTACAATTTCCCTTCACGGTACAGTCGCAAACAGAAAACCTACTAACTAGTAGCGACGATTCTAGCGATACCAGCTTTAACCTAAACAAGATACTAACGAGCTCAATCATGAAATTAAGGTGCCAAAGATCACCAAAGGGTAGTGACCTAAGGACATCACTCAATCAAAAAGGCACACAACACTTAAAGTTCTCAAATTAACATTTATTTTCTATTTAAATAATTAGGGCATAATTAGAAGTTGATTAAACTTTATCTAAACAAGCTCAAACTTTTTCTATGGGTTAAGAATGATTTATAACAGTATCATAATAAATTTCATAATTTTTGGATTAATAAATTAATTATTAAAATTCCTGGAAGTTGCATTTAATCTTTAATGGAACTAATTAATTCTACTGCATAAAGTATTCAAATTCATGATTTAATATTTTTCCTAGATAGTTTATACATTGAGAAGCTTACACAAAAAATTTCATGAATTTTGGAACTCTACAAAAATTTTAATGAAATAAACAAATGACAGTACTATTCATTTATTTGAAAAAGGAAAACAAAAACAAACTCGGGCCGATTTCTCTTTTTCCCCCGGTCCGGCCCAACCAGATGGCCCACGTACGCGCGCCCACGCCCGCACCCGCGTTGGCCCAGCAACGCGGCCCAGCAGGCGGCCTGCCTCGCGTGCGCGCGCCCGCTCTCCCTCTTTCTCTCGCTGACAACGCGGACCCACTTGTCATCGCCTTCCTACCGCTCGCCCGCTCTCTCCCGCGTGACCGGCCGGTGACCGAAGCCTCGGTCGACCAACCGAGCGATCCTACAGCCTCTACGCGACCCAGCGAACCCGTTTTGCTAACTTGTAGCTCGTCTCGAGCTCCGGTGCTACCTCACCGACGACGGTGGCGGTCCGACAACCACGGTGACCGGCGACTCGACAACACGACGGTGCAACGATCAAAGTGAGTGGTCAGGGAGCATCAGGGGCGTACCACGATCATGAAGGAGTGATCGGTTGAAGCTGAGAGGCTCTGGAGGCGGCTGGCCACGGTGGCGGGGCTCGACGGGAACGGCGGTGACCCGAGGTGGAAGACGACGGCTCCCCGGTGATCCAGGCGGAATTGGGCCAACCCAACTGGTTCACGAGGTGCGCAAGGATGAGGCGGTGCTGTTGGTGTGACTGGCGTGGCCGGAGATGGCCTGGTGGCGGCAGCGGCGAGCGGCGGAGCTGCGGTGGCGGCGGTAGCAAAAACGGAGAAGCAAAGCCGGTCACGGTGAGCTCACATATATATAGGGAACGACCACGGTGACTGCACTGGAAGACGCGCGACATCGCGCTGGCGATCGAGGACACGCCTGGAAGCCGGCTGAAGCCGTCCGGCGTCTCGCCGGCGCCCATAACGCGCGGTGGTCGGCGGTGATTGGCCTGACACTGTAGCTCCCCCAACTTTTGAAATTCAAACTGATTTTTCAAATTACTCTCAAATTCATGTAATAACTTGAAAAACTCCCAATGTATGAAATCTTCAGAATTTCAAGATCTACAAGTTTTGTATTGAACACTTTTTCAAATTCTCACTGGATTTTGAAATTTGATTTTAAATTAAAAAGGGACACATTTTTCAGATTTGGTAATTTAGAAATTACTTTTGATTTTATATTGAAACTTCAAAATCTCCAAACATCAAAGTTGTATATCTTGACCAGACCTACAACTTTTCTGTTCAAAACTTTTTCAAATTCTGCCTCCATTTTGAAATCTTAGTTTGGGGACACAAATGAGTTAAATCTGAAATTTGTTTATTTTCAAAATTGCTCCACATTTTACACTAAAACTTTGAAAACTCAAAACACCAAAGTTGTAGCCCTTGAAAAGTTCTACAAACTTGGTTTTGAACTTTTTTCCCAAATTTTGCTTAGATTTTGAATTATTTCAAAAGGGGTAAAACAGGGTTTTGAAATTTAGGGTTTTCGGAGGAATTTTAAATTGGAATTTGTCGCTACTTTGATTTGTGATTACTTAGTAATCAAAACCTCACCCAAGGGCATCATTTGGACCAACATGATATGGTTGACCAAATGCCACTCTTGGTTGACCAAATTAGCTTTTGAAATTCTTTTACATTTCTCCCCGGATTTGAATTCGAATTCGAATCGGAAAACTCGTGACAAGTTTTGGGACTCCAATTCAAACTCAAATTTGGAGCTTCATTTTAGATGTTGTACTTGAGCTCATACCCTACACTTGACACTAGTGTGCAACACGGTCACACACCTCAAATTACGCAGGGCACGGACTAAGGATTAGCGGTGACATTCAAAATTAGGGTTTTCGGGTTCGGATCACACCACAGAGAAGCACATCCAATCTAGATAAGTAAACTTGTTTTAATTGATGCATAACAAAGTTAACCTAACAGGGATGCTTTGCAATGCATTATGATGACATGGCAGATTAATTAGCACTATAACACCCGGGGTGTTACAATACAAGAAAGGAAATCTAGTTTCTTGTTAGGTATGATCCAAGGTTAAGCTTTTTCACTTACTTTTTGGCAATTATCTTAACCATGTTAGACAAGCCCTAAGTGCATTACTAAAAATTAAACATGTTTTATATTACAATTAAGGCTGGACGAAAAACTCGAAGCTCGTTAGCTCGTTCGGCTCGTGGCTGGCTCGGCTCAGCTCGGCTCGGCTCGTTATGATAACGAGCCGAGCCGAGCTAGGATTTTAGCTCGTTAGCTATAACGAGCCAACTCGAGCTGGCTCGTGAGCCGCTCGTGAGCCAAACGAGCCGTAGTTTTAGGGAAAAAATCATCATAACTTATATTAGTTTTGTATTACTTCATGTCTTACACTTCACAAATGAATGATATGTTAGCTCATATGAATATTTTATTCGATTTAAGGTTATTGAATATATTATTTTTATATTATTAATATTTTTAAGCTTTAGATAAATGCAAATATTATATTTTGTGTATTTTTTTATACCTGGCTCGCGAGCCTAACGAGCCAGCTCGAGCTCATAACAAACTGAGCCGAGCTGGCTTTTTGGCTCGTTAAGATAACGAGCCGAGCTGAGCTGGCTCGTTATCCTAACGAGCCAGAACGAGCCGAGCCGAGCCGAGCCAGTTCGGCTCGTTATCCAGCCTTAATTACAATGCAATGCAAGGGTCAACACAAGCTCATTTTTTAGGGAAGTTACTTAGGTCAAGCACATTGAGCTCATTCCTAAAACGACAAAATGTAGCCTCATCCAATGGTTTTGTGAAGATATCAGCCAATTGATCCTTGATCCTTACACCTTCTAGTGATATATCATTTTTAGCAATATGATCTCTAAGAAAGTGATGACGGATATCTATGTGCTTGGTGCGAGAGTGTTGAACCGAGGTATTAGCAAGTTTTACCGCACTCTCATTGTCACATAAAAGGGGTACCTTTTCTAGAACTACACCATAGTCTAGAAGAGTTTGCTTCATGTAAAGAATTTATACACAACAAGCACCTGCGGCAATGTACTCCGCCTCGACAGTGGACAAGGCCATACTATTTTGATTCTTAAAAGTCCAAGACACTAGTGATCTACCAAGCAAATGACACCCTCCAGATGTGCTTTTTGTATCAATTTAGAACCGACATAATCCGAATCGAAATTGCCAACTAGTTGGAATCTAGCTCCTTTAGGATACCAAAGGCCAATGTTTGGTGTGTGCTTAAGGTACCTAAGGATTCTTTTAATGGCAACTAAGTGAGCTTCCTTAGGACTAGCTTGAAATCTAGCACACATACACACACTAAACATGACGTCGGACCTAGATGTGGTCAAGTATAACAAACTACCAATCATAGAACGGGAGAAAGTTTGATCAACCGATTTACCTCCCTCATCTAGGTTGAGATATCCATTTAATGGCATTGGTGTCTTGATTGGCTTACATTCATCCATTTTGAACCTCTTGAGAAGATCCTTGGTATACTTTTCTTGAGAGATAAAATCCCTTCCTTATTTGCATGACTTGAAAACCAAGAAAGAATGTAAGCTCTCCAGTCATAGACATCTCGAATTCCTTCGACATCAATTCACCAAACTCTTTGCAATAGTCTTCATTTGTTGAGCCAAATATGGTAGCATCTCTAGATACTCCCTTGAGTGTGAAGGTGCTGCAGATCTCCAAAAAGTGTTGTAAGTGTGCACTTGCATCTTCATAAGCATTTCCACAGAATTGGCTGGCTTACACCATGGTAATGAGCGTAGGCTTGAGCTCGAATCCATTCTCTCCAACATTGATCGCTGGTCTCGTACGAATGTTGGCAGTTGTTGGGGCAGAGAATTCATGGAGAGTCTTGTCGGCCATAGCTTCAAATTCCGATGCTAAGCTTCTCTTTGCTTGACTATCTCCCGAAGTTTCTACTACCGGAGTCTTCTTGAGTCTTGCTCTAGTCTTTCTTAGGATTGCTTCAGGATTGCTCGTGTAGTCTTCCAGAAGGTCAAAGCCCATACATTACCCTGCATAAGATACACAAGTAGATAAAACAAGGGTAAGCCTATTTGAGTTAGAGGTCAATTGGTCAATCAATCTTATTCATTACACACACACATATATATATAAGTTATCAATACTTCCTAAGTTTAAATACCTTTCCCAGCAATGGCGCCAAAAATGTTTGTTGACATTTACTACTGTTATTACTAAACTATAACAACACTAGTAAATGCATGGTAATGATTAACATGTCTTTAGCACACTAGTCACCTATCACATATCTACACTCCTAAGCTTGAACTAAGTTGTCATCCCTAGTTTTATAGCTAGAAATGTATATTGGTACTATATAAGGGAATCTATCATTTTATGTGATTAGGCAGAAATAATAAGAATGAATATATGAATAAAACTGGTTCTGCAAGTGGACAGATAATTATACCATTGTAGCATTTTACCTAGAGTATTACCAGGTTGTCGATTTATATTTATACCACTGAGAAGGTCTAGCTAAACAGGAAATCTATAATATTGATAACTTTCTATATATATGATGAATGAGAGATAAAACCAATATCATACACTCTACTCATAATAGGGATAAGTCACATGATAAAATATATATATGATAAGCAATGACCAGTCATCATAATAATAAGATAATAGATTCTCTCAGAGCACTCTAGCTACTACAATAACGTCGTAAGACCCGAATATTAGAGAGATAATTCCTAATGTAGTTCTTTAATCACAAGTCAATGAATATTCTAATTAGTGCAACTACATTTAACAATCATTGTTAACATTACTATTATGTCATTATCCACGTATAAAGAGCATCAACTAGAGAGGCTTTTAAGACGCAACTGTCACCTCCGACGTGACCGCGCTCTACATAACCTATGCGCAGGGGATGGACTACAGTGGACTCAACGAAGCTATAATAGTCACCTTCGCGATCTATCACATGTCCCGAAATATTAGGGAGCACTCGCAGATATGCAATATATCTAAGCACCACACCTACATAATGCAAATCATCTACCCTAGGTACCTTAGGATAAACGCTATATGAGTATATGCATGAATTCAATAATAATAAAGTAACTATGCTAGACATATAATCAAAGTAAACAATAAATATTGCAATCAAGAACATAAACAAGATAAAGATTAATGTTGCCATAACACTGTAATAAACACACAATGGTGAATAATATAATGAGAGAGGAGAGCACAAGAATAGTACCAATCTCCATGCTCTTGACAACATTGGAAATCCAAGCTAGGTTGACCAACTTGACTCCCTCTAGATCTAGTCTAACTAGGCTATCGCTATAAACTAGAGGAACTATGAGGAACTAGGGTTTCTAGCTCTGGATGGCTTGATCTCAAAATGACTTGATGCCTCCAGGGGGGTCAGGCTCTGTATATATAGTCTGGTGGGATGCACGTGAACCCTTGGATCAAACCGACTTGATGTAGGGCTAAGATTCATCCTCAAGGTCGATGGAGGAGGCTCGCAGAAGATGACAGGTGAGGCCCACAGCCAGAGAACGGTCGGCCTGGGGGCCAGGTGCCACCTGGCCTCCTCCAGAAGCTTCTAGAGTCCCGCTGCCACCGCCGCCGCCGCGCTCACCTGCCCGGCGGCCATCCGCGCATCACCGGTGCGCCGGGGCCTCGTCAGCTTCGCCCCTGCGCTCCGCTCCGGCCCCGACCGCAGCTCCCACGCCGTCGCCCTGCCCGGTACGTCGTGCGGACCTCACCTCTGGAGTGTTAGTAGTAGTTTGCTTTGATTTCGTGGGTTCTTAGGCTCTGCATCGTTGGGAAGTTGCTGGCGATTACTATCGAAAGGATTCCTCGGTATTTCAAGTTTCACCTAGTCAGTGTATTGGAATTTTGAACAATGGGTTCCTGCTCTTTCGAATGTGTGCTTCCTCGGCGTTCGTATATCATCACTTTGTAACAACTTTGAGTGTAGATTTGGTATACTTGTGTGAACAAGGCATATATAATGATGCCCTTGCCTGGTCATTCATAGGGAAACACTGAAGTTTGATCATGACGTCATTTCAATTCCTTTTTGTCAACGGATAAAATAATTGATATGTTGTTTTTTACTAAGTAATAAATTGTATTTACAGGTGCAAGAACTCATGTTGCTGCTGTTGATCAAGCCATTGTACAAGGTGAGACAAAGTTGGAAGGTCCTGTGGTTGTTGTTACTGGTGCTTCCAGGGGGATTGGAAAGGCCACTGCATTGGCGCTTGGAAAAGCAGGGTGCAAGGTTAGCAATTTAAGTAATCTGCTTATAGGTATATAGAAGTTTTATCGAATGTGTACGGTGCTTCTCTTCAACTCTGAACAAGTAAGCTGCAAGCTCAAGCCCGCAATGGTCATTGCTAGAGCAAGCTGTTAGATTATCAATTTAAATGGATCATTATGCATAATGGGTAAATGGTTTTATCTTCAGAATTTTATGAAAGCTGTGATTAAACTGCAGGTCTTGGTGAATTATGCCCGATCTTCAAAGGAGGCTGAAGAAGTCTCAAAGGAGGTAAGCTTGAATTGTGGCAAGTAGCATCTTAAATAGATGCTTTGGTTTCCTCTTCTTTCTTCTTCTTGTTCGCTCCCCTAGCAATGCCTGAAAGACAAGAGTTAAGCAGAGAAAACAGACTTAAAATGCAATGACAGGATGCTATGTTTAAATTAGATTTTGCCAGGCTGCCATCTACATTAAACGTATATTTTTTTATGACAGAGGTAAACCCAGCTTTTATAGAAAGCTTAAAGTGACATTAAAAGTATATTGTGACTGATAAATTAATTTCTTGTTGAGTTTCTTTCCAATCCACTCAAAGTTTGTGGATTTTTACTGAAATATTTACTGCTTCTTCCGGAAGTATCCTTTATGTTTCAATTAGAGCAAATCATTCAAAAATTTCCATTAGGAAATAAATATGTATGATATGGGGATTGTTGATTATACTAGTGCCAACTTTAATATGGCAAAATAACCAATAGAGACCTCACTGCTTATTTTCTTTTGCATGGTAGGTTATCCGTAAATACTAGACGAGTTTACTTGATGATCAATTATTACCCACTACTCAAAAAAAGACCCCACCAATATAGCGGTTGCATTCCACTAAACATTGTTGATCCTACTGTCATTCTAAAAGTTATCCTTAGTTGCTCTTCCATCTCCAACACATTTAAGATGACAATGTCATGTCAGTAATTGTATTTTATCAGGGCAATCGTTATCCAACCCTTTGTCTCAGCATTCTCTCAACTATAAATAACATTCTACCTAGCGTTAGGTGTCAAGATACATACATACTAATGCATGTAGTTTATGAGTTTTTGTCAAGCACCAAAATGGAATGTTTCATTGGTAGTGGCCATGTTTCAATATTTACTTATATAATCAATGTTTCCCTTGGCGGTTACCTAGCCCTGCCTAATCTCCAATCAGTTTCTAGCTGCTGGTCTGGCATTAGGACTAGTGCTAGGTCCTAGGGAAACAATAAGGACTCTGAATGAAACACAGTTTTTTTTTTAGATGTCACAGTTCAATTATGGCCTGATATCCTTTGGTCGTCGACAAGAAAAATATATTTAATAAACTATTTTTCTCGAACACACAGGAGATCTGCGTACCATAATATATTTGTAAACTATAGCTTGACATCTGTTGGTGACTTGGTGTTTCAAGGGATTGTCAATGAATGTACTATTTGAAATTTTGAATCGAGAACACGCTTCATGGTTTTTCTGGGAGCAGATTTTTTTTTCAGTCTAATTTTGCACCAAACTATACCAAACTTAAACACATACTAATATTTCTATATTTTACAGATTGAAGCATCTGGAGGCCAGGCCATTACCTTTGGAGGAGATGTTTCCAAAGAGGCTGATGTTGAATCTATGATAAAAACGGTAGGTAAGTTGGGAGTGAATTTTTGAGTTACCATTTTGTTATTTCTTACATCAATTCTTCTCCTTCTCGATTCTGACAAATATACATGTGCAAATCTTGCACTTGCAGGCTGTTGATACATGGGGAACAATTGATGTACTAGTAAATAATGCAGGTACTGCCAAATGTATTTTTCGTTTTGTAAGTACTCCCATTTGTTTCACTTCCAACAATTGGAGCAAAAACTGATAATAGGAATCACACGGGACACATTGTTGATGAGAATGAAGAAATCGCAGTGGCAAGACGTGATTGATTTGAATCTTACAGGTGTTTTCCTTTGCACGCAGGTATTTCCCCTCTTCTCCCCCCCCCCCCCCCCCCCCCCCCATTTTGCTGCAACAGTTTTTGTTTCCATCTCACATCAAGATATACTTTGCAGGCTGCAACAAAAGTAATGATGAAGAAGAAAAAGGTTGGCAATGTTTTGCAGGCTACAACAGTTTTAAATTAATTAAAAAGTTGCTCACTGTGGGGATCCCCCCACAGTCTTTTCGGTCAAAAAAAAATGTTTTTCATTGTCAGACTGATACTTTATTTCTGCTTTTTGTTATTATATATATCACTTTGTATACCTGTTATGTGGTGCTAGGGTTGAGAAGAGAGGCGCGAGTAGACGTCGTTGGGATTGGGAGAAGAGAGTCGAGGGGAGCGGCGGCGGCTACAGTACCCGCGCGCTACAGTACCACGCGGGTACTATTCATGCGAGAGAGAGTGTTAGAAGAGTCAAGGGCCTATTGGGCCTTAGCCCGTTAAGGTTAATTAGTCGCTTGCTTAGGGGTCAAGTAAGCCTTACTTGTAAGTCAAGAAATCCTCTCTATATAAGGAGAGCAGATGTATCAATTTAATAAAGCAAGAGATTAGAAGGAAAAACCTTCTCTCTTGCCGGCCGTGGGCGAAGCCCCGCGGCCGGCGTTCCCAGCGCATCTCACAACCCTAGCCACCGGTCCTCTATCTCTCTCGCGCGTGAACAGTACCCGCGGGTACTGTAGCGCGCGGGTACTCTCCGTCGCCGCTCTCCTCGACTCTCCCCTCTCGATCCCAACAACGTCCATAACAATCGGGTATATTGTTATGTGGTGCTAGAGTTGAGAAGAGAGGCGCGAGTAGACGTCGTTGGGATTGGGAGAAGAGAGTCGAGGGGAGCGGCGGCGGTGCTACAGTACCCGCGCGCTACAGTACCGCGTGGGTACTGTTCATACAAGAGAGAGACAAGAGCGCCGGCGGCTAGGGCTGTGAGGGGCGCTAGGAACGTCGGCCGCGGGGCTTCGCCCATGGCCGGCAAGAGAGAAGGTTTTTCCTTCTAATCTCTTGCTTTATTAGATTGATACATCTGCTCTACCTATATAGAGAGGATTTCTTGACTTACAAGTAAGGCTTACTTGACCCCTAAGCAAGTGACTAATTAACCCTAACGGGCTAAGGCCCAATAGGCCCTTGACTCTTCTAACAATACCAGTGTTATGGTGGGCAACACCTATCAGCGTCGTCGTCATGGTTCTGGCTAAGCCAGGGGCGCCGCTACAGGCCCGGTCCAGGGGCGCCGCTACAGGTCCGGTCCAGGGGCGCTAGTCCAGGTTGTGCCAGGAAGTTTGCGTCAAGTTTGTTAGGTCCAGATTGAGTCAGATTAGTTTCCAAGATTTGTTAGGCTAAAGAGTCAGAGTTTGTTACTATCAAATTGTAAGACTATAAGTGTCCGGTTGAGTTAATGAAACAGGCTAAGCCTGGGATTGTGTCAACAGACACCCTTGGGCGCCCAACGTTTCCTTCCTACCTTCTTCCTCGCTTGTGCCCTAGCTAGCCACGGCTCCCAGCCGCCGCCAACGCTCGCGCACGCAACCCATCCACTCACCTCCATACAACCTACGCAGCAAGGCACGACGCCGTAACAACCTGGTATCAGCCTTGATGTCGACTTCCGCGGACGCTTCCGCCGCCGTGCCGGCCACCACCGCTGTTCCTACGCCCGGTGTCTCCCTGCCCTTGGTCATGAACACCACTGGCGTGATTTCGGCCGCCGTTCCTGCCACGGGTGGTCAGCCTACGCTGCAATCGCTCGTGGACACGCTCGCGGGCATCACCTCCGCCCTCACCGGCCTGCAGCTCCAGATGGCCGCCGTCACTCATCAACTGGCGGATCAGGGAGCCCGTCTCACAAGCCTGGATGGCCGACCGCCGCTCCCGCAATTTGGCTTGCCTGGGTTCGGCGGCATCCCGGCCTTGGCAGCTTCGTCTGCGCCGGTGATCACGGACGTCACGACCGCCGCAGGGGACTCCTCCGCGTCTGCGTCATCTTCCCTGCCGCTATCTTCGCCGGTGCCGCAGGGCTCACAGCCGGTGGCGCTGCTGCCGTCCATGGGCGTCCCGATCACTCACATCAATTTTCCGCATTCGCCATCGCCCCTGCCGACGTTTGGGTCGGTAGCTCAGCGTTTGCCATCGCCGACTTCGGCTCACATGGCTGAGGCGCAGCCATACCTCCCTCCACCAGAGGGGGACTCCGCCATCGTGCCGAAGTACCACAAGATCACGTTTGAGACTTACGATGGCACCGAAGATCCGCTGGGCTGGCTCAACAAGTGTGAGCAATTCTTTCGCGGCCAGCTGACGCGTGAGGTGGACAAAGTCTGGATGGCCTCGTATCATCTCAAGGGGGTCGCCCAGCAATGGTTCCTTGTCCTGGAAACTGACATCGGACGGCCGTCGTGGCCGGACTTTCGACGCTACTGCCAATAGCGTTTCGGACCCGCCCTCAGCACCAATCATCTCGCGGATTTGGCTCGGCTGCCGTTTGGTGCCTCGGTGGATGCCTATATGGAGGCTTTCCAGGCCCGGGCGGCCCATGCCGGCGACCTTTCCACGCTGCAACGCGCGCGGCTGTTCACGGGTGGCCTTCCCGACTACATTTGCGTGGATGTCGAGCTCCATGAACCTCAAGACCTGCAGCACGCCATGCGCTTGGCACGGGCGTACGAGCGCCGCAATGCCCCTCAGCTTCCGGCGCTGCCTGCGCCCCAGCGGTCGGCGCGTCGTCCTGGGGGTCCTCAGGCCGCCCTTCCGGCGTCCTCGGCGGCCAGCGGCTCGGCGTCATCAGTGCCTGCGTCCTCCACGCCGGTCTCCAGGGCTTTCAAGCGCCTCACTGCCGACGAGATGGCGGAACGGCGCAAACTCGGGCTGTGCTATAACTGCGATGAGCAGTTCATCCGTGGGCACAAATGCGCCCGTTTGTTCTATCTGGAGGTGCCGGATTACTTTGTTGAAGAACCCGACGAGCCAGCTACGGCTCCTTCTGAGCAGCCACCTTTTGATCCGGAAAAGCCCATGATTTCCTTGTCTGCAGTGACAGGCATCCGGGCACGCGACACCATGCAGTTGCGTGTCAAGATTGGCGCGCATGAGTTCACGGCGCTTTTGGATTCCGGCTCTACGCATAATTTCATTAATCCGACCGCGGCGAACACGGCTGGCCTTCAGTTCATTGACAGCAATGGTGCCCATGTCATTGTCGCGAACGGTGACCGCGTCGCGTGCCAGGGTCTTGCCCGCGACGTTCAGCTCCGGATCGGCGACGAGAGATTTACGGTGGATTGTTTCTCCATCCCCCTGGAGCCCTACGACATGGTCCTCGGGCTCTCGTGGTTGCGTTCTTTGGGACCGATCCTCTGGGATTTCGTGGCGCTCCGCAAGGCCTTCACTCTACGTGGCCGCCGCGTGGTGTGGTCTGGCGTCGGCGCGCCGTCCACAGCACCCCCCGCGTCCCTGTTCTCCGGCCACCTCTACACCGACATGGGGGCTGAGCGCGCCCTCCTGGAGCATCTCCTGGACTCGTACCAGGACGTGTTCGCCGAGCCCGTGGGGCTGCCGCCGGCCCATGAGTGCGACCACAGGATCCACCTGAAGCCAGGCACTGAGCCGGTGGCGGTGCGGCCTTATCACTATCCGCAGTTGCAGAAAGATGAGCTAGAACAACAATGTGACGCCATGCTGCAGCAAGGCATTATTCGGTACAGCACCTCGCCCTTATCCGCACCGGTGCTGCTTGTCAAGAAACAGGATGGGACTTGGCGTTTTTGCGTCGACTACAGGGCCCTCAATGCCGCAACGGTGAAGGACAAATTTCTGATCCCTGTTGTCGAGGAACTCCTGGATGAGCTGCACGGCGCCAAATTCTTCACCAAGTTGGATTTACGCTCAGGGTATCATCAGGTTGGGTTGCTCCTGCAGATGTCTACAAGACGGCGTTTCGGACGCACCATGGCCACTTCGAGTTTCTGGTCATGCCCTTCGGCTTGTCCAACGCGCCGTCGACATTCCAGGCGCTTATGAACTACGTCCTCAAGCCGTTCCTTCGCCGCTGCGTGCTGGTGTTCTTCGACGACATTCTCATCTACAGTGTCTCATGGACGGAGCATCTTCAGCATCTACGCACCGTCCTCGATGTCCTCCGTGCTCATCGCCTCCACCTCAAGCGGTCCAAGTGCTCCTTCGCCACCGCTGCTGTCCACTACCTCGGCCACGTGATCACTGAGGCGGGCGTAGCCATGGACGCCGCCAAGGTGGCGGCTGTGCAGTCCTGGCCGCGGCCACGTGCGGCGCGTGGACTTCGTGGCTTCCTCGGCTTAGCAGGGTACTACCGGCGCTTCATCAAAAACTATGGCGCCATTGCGGCGCCTTTGACACAGCTGCTCCACAAGGATGGGTTCCAGTGGACGGAAGCTGCGGACACGGCCTTTGCTGCCCTCAAGGCCGCGCTTACAGCGGCGCCGGTTCTCCACCTGCCTGACTTCTCCGCCACGTTCGTCATCGACTGCGACGCGTCGGGCTCGGGCTTCGGAGCCGTTCTTCATCAGGATGGCGCGCCCATCGCGTTCTTCAGCCGACCGTTCGCGGCCCGCCACCTCAAAGTGGCGGCTTATGAGCGCGAGTTGATCGGTCTCGTCCAGGCGGTGCGCCATTGGCGGCCCTACCTTTGGGGGCGTGCGTTCGTCGTACGGACGGACCACTATGCTCTCAAGTTCATGCTGGATCAGCGGCTCTCGACGATTCCTCAGCATCATTGGATAAGCAAACTGTTTGGCTATGATTTCAGGGTGGAGTTTCGTCCGAGTCGGTCCAACATCGTCGCCGACGCGCTATCCCGGAGGGACGGGGAAGCGCCGCTATTGGCGTCCATTGAGGAGGCTGCGGCGGTATACTCCTCCGCCTTGTCGGTTCCCACCTTCCGGCTCTTCGACGAGCTCCGCCGGGAGTTGGAGACCGATTCCGGCCTGCGTGCGCGTCGTGACGCGGTGGCCTCGGGCGCGCAAGGTGACGCCTGGAGTGTCCAGGAGGGCCTTCTTCTTCACAAGGGGCGCGTGTTCGTGCCCAACACCTCGGTGTTTCTCGACGACGTCCTCCAACTCGCCCACACAGGGGGCCACGAGGGCATTCAGAAGACTTTGCAGCGGCTGCGCACCGAGTTTTACGTCGAGCACGACAGGCGCGTGGTCGCGGATTATGTCCGCTCTTGCACAGTGTGTCAGCGGAACAAGACCGAGACGCTGCACCCTGCCGGCCTGCTGCAGTCGCTCCCGGTTCCGTCACGCGTCTGGGCGGATATCTCCCTGGATTTCATCGAGGCACTTCCGAAGGTACTGGTATCGGAGATGCCAGGTTTCGATGAGCCGCTGTGGGATCAGCTCGCCAAGGCGATGGCCGACATCAACGCATGGTTGGCCGTCATGGAGAGCCGTCAGGCGGCGTTTGCGCGCCAAGTGTCGGCGGCGGTGCGGCTGCAGGCGGCGGCGCGTGGCCTCCTGGCGCGCCGACGTGTGCGGCGGCTGTGCGATCTGCAGCTGATTCAGCCCCGTACCCCGTCGCAGTTCCTCCAAGCGGTGCTTCGCCGCGCGAAGGCAGACACCGCACAGCAGATCAAGCAGCGAAAGGACATCGCAGCGCAGCCGATGCTTATTCACCAAGTGTCGGCTGTGGTGCGGCTGCAGGCTGCTGCGCGCGGTCTCCGAGCACGGCAACGGCTGCAGGAGATGCGCCAGAAGATGCGGGAGGCGGTCCTGGCGGCGGTGCGGTTACAGGCTGCAGCACGCGGACTCCTGGCGCGACGGCAGGCGCGGGACATGCGTGGGTTGCAGCTGGTGCCTGTGCCCCGTGCTTCTTTGCTTCGCCACCAGGCTACGCTTCGCCACATGGAGGGCCCTGATCTCGTCCGCTGCGTCATGGAGATCGGGCGTGGCATCGCCACCTCGGGTGGCGAACTCGGTGTCTACAGCGCTGGCGTTTGGGGACGCGGGTGTGTGGCCACCCATAGGCGGGCCTTAATTAGCGCTGCCGTGCTCCGGCACCGGCCGCCGCGAGGACGTCTCCGTTGGTCGCTATCGCTACTAATTCCAGGTGGCTATACCCGTCCACCCCTCTCGTTCCGGTGGGCTCCATGGGATCCAGGTGGCTACACACGTGCAGGTCTATCACGCGGAGAGTGTCCGCCGTATCTCCAAAAATCAAAAAATAAAGAGTCGCAGTCTATTTCAGGTCAATAAAATAAGCTGAGATGTAAAAGGCTTGTTTTTAAGTGATAGGTTTGTGTCGAGTCGAGTTAGGTTGCAGCTCGAGGACGAGCTGCATGTCCTCACCATCGCGCTCTGGAGTTTGCAGTCGGCGACTGGGTGCTGCTGCGTTTGCTTCACCGCCACGCGCAGTCCCTTGTTCCTGGCGGTCGTCGCAAGCTTGGTCCAAAGTATGCGGGCCCTTTCCAGGTGGTCGAGCACATTGGCGAGGTCGCCTACCGCCTGCAGCTTCCGGACGACGCTCGGATACATGATGTGTTTCATGTCGGGGTGTTGAAGCCTTTTCGTGGCACACCTCCGGCATCCCAACCGGCGCTGCCTCCTCTTCGTCACGGCCGTCCTCTTCAGCGTCCAGAACGCGTGCTGCGCTCCCAACTTCGTCGTGGGGTGTGGCATGTGTTGGTGGAATGGTCTGGCATGCTGGTCTCCGAAGCCACCTGGGAGCCCGTTCCGGCGTTCCGTGAGGCCTACCCCTCCTTTCAGCTCGAGGACGAGCTGTTTCCCGAGGAGGGGAGAGATGTTATGGTGGGCAACACCTATCAGCGTCGTCGTCATGGTTCTGGCTAAGCCAGGGGCGCCGCTACAGGCCCGGTCCAGGGGCGCCGCTACAGGTCCGGTCCAGGGGCGCCAGTCCAGGTTGTGCCAGGAAGTTTGCGTCAAGTTTGTTAGGTCCAGATTGAGTCAGATTAGTTTCCAAGATTTGTTAGGCTAAAGAGTCAGAGTTTGTTACTATCAAATTGTAAGACTATAAGTGTCCGGTTGAGTCAATGAAACAGGCTAAGCCTGGGATTGTGTCAACAGACACCCTTGGGCGCCCAGCGTTTCCTTCCTGCCTTCTTCCTCGCTTGTGCCCTAGCTAGCCACGGCTCCCAGCCGCCGCCAACGCTCGCGCACGCAACCCATCCACTCACCTCCATACAACCTACGCAGCAAGGCACGACGCCGTAACAACCAGACTCTTATTTTCATACTGCAAAGCAGGGAAGAATTATCAACATAGCATCGGTTGTTGGTCTAACTGATAATGCTGGACAAGCTAATTACGCTGCTGCCAAGGCTGGGGTTATTGGGTTCACAAAAACAGTTGCTAGGGAGTATGCCAGCAGAAATATTAATGTGAGCACACCTTTTGATTCATTATTTCAAAGCTTTTATCCAGTTTTGCAGTTAATGAACTATTTCTGAACTTCTCTATTTAGGCCAACATTATTGCTCCTTGATTTATTGCATCAGATATGACTGCTGAACTTGGTGAAGAGCTAGAGAAGAAAATTCTGTTAACTATTCCCTTGGGTATAATATTACTTACATGTTCACATCCTTAGCTGTAACCAAATATTCCTTAGTGTTTAATTCAATGTGGTTAGTTTCTTCATTAATTAATCTGTTCATTCCTTACTGCTTTTCACTCCTTTTGGGCAATGCGCTGGTCTGTACTTTTGAATTGTTTCTAGTTATTACTAGTCAGTGTATGTGTGAAGTTCATGTTAACTGCCTTTGGTTTGGTTTATGAAAATGTAGGGACATAGTCTGTATCAGCCAAATTCGTGTTTTCATATGATTTCATAGTACAGATGATGACAATATAATTAATTAATTATTACTAAATACTTGGTTATTAGCTATTGACTGCGCGCAGTCTTCATACATTGCATCATATTCAAGCATCAAGGATAGGAAACACACACTCACACAAAATCTCTTTCAAAATATTGAACCTTGATCTCAAAGAATCCATTGTTGTTACTGGTAGGTGGAAGGTCCAAGTGTTCATGTCAGTCATACTGGAGTTCTTAAAACATTTTAATAGGTTCAAGGTCCAAGTGTACATGTCAGTGATTTTTTGAATAGGTAGGCCCTTTTGGGATCAACGTGAATGCTGACTGGCTTGTTTTAGCCCTTAGATAAGCGACTTCAGTTGAAGTTGGAGAGGGGAACAAGCTTGTCCAAGTGTATCTATGGATTTTATTTGCCAGTGAGTTTAGAAAATTTGCATGCTGAAAGTCACTTTGATGATTTATTTACTATGTAGTTCATCAACAACAGCAGATAAGTGACATGTATATAGAGAAAGCAGCAACAAGCCCCCAAAAAACATGTATTGACGTTGCTTACTAAATGTAGTTTGTTCTCTTTGAGAAGTAATTGAAACACACCATTCTTTGGCTGGTGTGTATATCGCGGATTGTTATCAAAGACAGCTATACTGAGGATTTCTGTCGCTGGACTCACTAGATCCACCTTCCAGTTATTTACTTATTTTAGAGTACATGCTGATTTGAAAACAAGGTGACTGATTGGATTGACTCACTATATAGCATGTTCCTGTGTAGTGCTCACCTTTGACAAGCTCAGTTAGTAGTGCTCTGATCTATGAATAAACATGATTACGAATGTTGGATAATGCAGTTTTGTGAATATTATAAAAATAATATAATATCTCATTGCATCACTCTCCTGGAACTAACGGGTGTACACAAATTTCTAGGGCGAGCGATATGGTCGTCCAGAGGATGTAGCAGGTCTGGTGGAATTCTTAGCCCTCAGCCCTGCTGCAAGCTACATCACTGGACAGGTCTGTTTAGAGATGGTCTGCGTTATCTTTTCTTGGTTCTTGAAACTTGTGCAGCGTTCTTACCAAGCTTCTTTGCCGTGTGGTGTAACATGCAGGTCCTCACCATCGATGGAGGGATGGTAATGTAAAGGCTTTGGTAAACTCTTGAGGCTTCAATTTTGTGCCTCTGGCCTCTATTATGTGTCGTCGAAAAAAAATGTGATTCAGTTTTGCCGGTCATCTTTTGTGCACAGTTATCTGTAGTATCTAGTTCGAAAGGAATTTTTGGGTGCAATGTAGGATCCTTCCCGTTCAGATACCTGGGAATTCCTATGTGTTGACGGTCCTTAAGTACCAAATATAGTTATTAAATAAATAAAGAAAAGGATCCAAATGCAACTAACACCTAAACTTAGGGTTTTATCTGACAGAATTCCACAAGTTTTGGTGTTTGTCTGTATCTGCAGGGGGTTATCAGAAAATACGGAGGAAAGGCCCACATGTCGGATTTACATAGAGATAATAACGTGTTCACCGATTTTCTATCATCTAGAAGACTCCAGAAGCCACGAGATCGAACGGGAGGCCGAACGGACCCGGAGGCAGGGCGCCCGCCCTGACCTGAGAGCCAATCAGGCTCCGTCTCGCGGATTATGCTCCACCGACCTAAGGGATCAAGGAAAACCGTGCGATTAATGTCGGTTTGATCCGACGACCCACGTTCACTTGAGGGGGCTATATAAGCAGGACCCCTGGCCCCTAGAGGAGGCACTCCCTCATTCTCATTCTTCAAACCCTAATCTCAGGAGGAGAGTCTCTGATCAAGCCCTAGAGCCACCACATCAACTAGATCTCTAGTATAGCATAGCTACATAGGATTAGAACTAGAAGGAGTCAATCTTCGATTGGTTTCCGGATCTGTCAAGAGGATTCTTGGTAGTTCCTTTACTGTTCTTCATTGTTCATCTTTGTTCTTCAATATTATGAATACAACTTTGTTCTATTTCAATATATTGATTATGACTATGCTCTACTTGTTTATGTTTGCGATTATATTGTTCTTAGTTTATCGTAGTTATACGCTTGGCTTAGTTAGATTGGAATTATATACATGTTTAGGATCGTATAGCGTTTATCCATCGGATCCATGGGTAAATGATAAATATTGTGTAGGCGTGGTGCTTAGACCATATTTATCTGCGATTGCACCTTATATGCCGGATCGTGGGGTGGTCCGCGATGGTGACAGCTTCGTTGGTTCTTATATAGTCCCCCTCCCGTGTGTAAGGCAGGCAGAGCAACATTATTACGGGGGAGTGATTGCTATGTTTCTCATCTTCCTTGATAATATCACTATGCATGGGCGTAGTCCTTTCTCGCAATGATTGTCAAGTGTACTTGCACTAACTATGATATGCTAGTTAAGAATAACTTAGGAAATATCCTTGTAGTTCGTCCTAATACCATGCTAATGACTTGCTAGAATATCTGTTGAGGTGCTTATCATTATTATATGTGGCTAGCTGATCAGATTAATTATCTTTGTCACCATTCATACTTTATCTATATTTTATGTGACACTTACCCCTGTATGCAAGAGATAGATGAATGCTCTCACTTATACATGCAATGATTGATACTCATTCCTATATTCCATTCCATAATCAACATTGATGTTAGTAATCCCTTCCCAGTGGTAAAAATATAAATAACGATACCTGGAATACTTCCCGGTTAAAATGCTACATCGGTATTAATCTGTGCGCTTGCAGATCTTATTTATTATTTATTTAGAAGAGCAGTTGCATATTTCAATACCGCGTCTCTCATGTCATGCTGGGGATGACAACTTGGCTTAAGTGGCATGAGGGATAGGTTCGGCATTTTTGGCGCCGTTATCAGAATTAGAAAACTAAGTCTACTTTTGGTAATGACGTTAAGAATGCCCAACACTATGCACCATAGAAAACTTTTGAATAAGGACTGGAAACATGTTGAGGAAAGATTCCAAAAAAGACTCAGTTGTTGGAGGGGCAAGATGTTATTAGTAGGAGGGAGGCTTGTTCTAATTAACTCTGTTTTAAGTAGTCTCCCAATGTTCTTGTTATCCTTTTTTGAAGTTCCAAAAGGGGTTTTGAAGAAACTAGATTACTATAGATCACGGTTTTTTTGACAGAGTGATGAACATAAGAAAAAATATAGATTGACTAAGTGGGAGGTAGTTTGCACACCGAAAGACAAGGAGGGCTGGGGTTCTAAATTTAGAAACTCACAACAAGTGTCTCCTTAGTAAATGGTTGTTTAATCTATTAAATAGAGATAGGGTTTGGCAACAATTGCTTAGGAATAAATATCTAAGGAATAAAAGCTTGACACAGGTTCAACACATGCCTGGGGATTCTCAATTTTGGGCTGGCCTTATAAAGGTCAAGACGGAGTTTCTCTCATTGGGCGAGTTTGATCTAGGTGACGGATCTCAAGTGCGATTTTGGGAGGACTCGTGGATAAGAGCGCGTCCACTAAAATCGCTATTTCCCACACTTTATAATATCGTGAGAAAGAAAAATGCATCGGTTAGTTCAGTAATGTCTACGATACCTTTAAATGTAGCCTTTAGGAGATCTCTGACAGGTGTTAATTTGCAAGCATGGCACAATGTTGTGATCATGGTGGCAAATATACAATTAACTAATCAGAGAGACCGTTTTGTGTGGGGGTTACATCAGAATGGGTTATTTACTGTCAAATCGATGTATAGAGCTCTATTAGGAACATAAGCCATACCTTTTAATACTTTTATCTGGAAACTGAAACTACCTCTTAAAATCAAAGTTTTCATGTGGTACTTGTACAAGAGAGTGATTCTAACCAAAGATAATTTAGCACGACGGCAGTGGCAAGGGGATAAGAAATGTTGTTTTTGCTCCTCCAATGAGTCTATTCAACACCTATTTTTTGACTGCCATTTTGCTAAGTTTATTTGGAGGATTGTTCGGGTTTCCTTTAATTTATCACCGCCAATCAGTGTACACAACATTTTTACAGGCTGGTTGGAGGGGATAAATAGGAAACTGAAATCTCAGATCATTGTTGGTGCAAGTGCTTTATGTTGGGCGATTTGGTTAACCAGAAACGATATAGTTTTTAACAAAACTGTAGCACCATCTTACTTGCAGGCTATCTTCAGGGGGACTTACTGGACCAGGTTCTGGTCTCTGTTACAGAAGGAGGAGGAGGATCGCCATTTGATGAAGATGTGGGGTAAGACCATTGAGACAATTGCGATGGAAGTTTTTGCTAGACACGGTTGGAGCTTTAGTAATAGACTTACTAGCTAGTACTGGTTTTATTAGGACTTTGTTTTTCTTATGGTACAAAACTTTGTCTTTGAGATACCTTGGACCGTTTCTTCCCGTTTTGTAATAACAAACAACCATATGCATTGATCGATGCAGAAGTTGGGTTTTTAATATATTTCCCTTTCTATAAAGTTCGAAAGGAGAGTTGTAAAAGATACTAGAAATTTACAGACGTTTATTTAGCTTTCTTTCTGAGCGATTGCCAGATTGCTTCCAGCTCCAGCCATGTTTTCTGGTATATTGGCATTCTTTTTCTTTTGGAAAGATTCCTTGATATAGCGCATCCACCTGTAATGGACCTACTCACCTTCACCTTGCTCAAAGATTGAAGTTTGAACGGAAGTGCTCTTTGGAAAACACTTTGGCACGAAGTCTAATAGATCTTAGATGAGTAAAATGCACCACGGGTCCATTAACTTTTCGCTCTGTGTCACTTAGGTCCAACACCTTTTAAAGTGCAGATTTGGGTCCTTAAACTTATTATGATGTGCACTAGAGGTCCATACCCCTTCATTTATGTTTTTATTTTACACAAACCTCCCTCTATTTATTTTTATTTCACATGCATATCCCTCCCACCGTCAAGGTCTCCTCCGGCGTGCTCATTGGCTCACCGGTCATGCCCTAGCACCCTATGACCTAGCTCGCCGCCAGCTCGCCCCCACACGCATCGGCCTTGTAGGTTGCTCCGCCCAGCAGCTCGCTCAAGCTCGCCGCCGCGTGCACCGCCTTGCCACGCCGCATGCGCCCGCGCTGGTGCCCTGCGTCTCACCTCCCCGCGTCGTCTCAACATTCGCGCGCCCCTGTCCAGCGGATTGACCGAGAGCGGTAGTGCAGTACCGGGAAAACTTGGTTCGGAGCGCCGACATGTGGTTGCCATGCATGCACGCTGCCGGCCGTAGCGGGATTAGCCTGTGACGTGCCGGCCGTCGCGGGATTAGCCTGTGATGTGCCGGCCGTGGAAAGCGTCGTGTGGACGTGGGGACAGAAAAGCTGCAGGTTTGTTGCAGCACCATGGTCGTGTGAACTCGGAGAGATCGAGTATGACCATCTCTCGTTTGATCTTGAGACTCCTGCTAGTTGTTCATTCAGTTCACTCATACGTGCCTTAACCTTTGCATGGCATCGCATTCACGAATTGACTGACTCGGTGTGCAGGCTATCGATGCAGTGCGTCAGCTGCAGTGCCGGGCAGCGAGGTAGCGTCGGCCACGGTCGCCGTGCATGGTCAAGGCCGTCGACGGTGGCGGCGGCACAGCAGACCGCGCAAGGCGAACATGAAGCGCGCGACGCGACAGGGATTCAGGGAGGAGAAGGCGAGGCTACGCAACCCGTACGTGCCTCACAGCGAGCTGTGCGCGCAATGCCGGAGAGGGGAGGGTCCGATAACGGTGATGGGCGGTGCTGACGACGTGTCTGCTGCGAGGAACGCTGGTGACTATGCGCATCTTGTTTCTCACGGTTCACGCCACCGGCGGCTAACATGGAGCAACAGGAGGGCCCGGTTGTCGTCTACGGGTGCGGCGGCGGCGTGCGCGGTGAGGTCCTGCGCCGCGGCGGCGGAGGCCTCGGGCGCGCTGAAGCCCATGCCGGCGACCACGGCTTGGCTGCGCATGAGGTTCAGCGCCGGCGGCCGGCTACAGGATCTTGTAGAGCACCCACCCGATGGCGGGCGCCCCCACGAAGAGCAGCAGCTGGCCGCGGTTGTCGCTCTCCCGGCATCCGCCGCCACGTCCGCCACGCAGTGCGCCGCCGGCGCCGCGTCCGACAATGCCAGCTCCGAGAAGAAGGCGCCCGCGAGCGCCGCGGCCATCGCCAGCGTGGTCGATGACGATGAAGACATGGACACCGCGGTCTTCTTGGCCTGCGCCGGGACGCGCAGCGAGACGCTGCTGGCGGCGGCGCTGCTGTTGGTGGACGTCGCCGACCGCGCCACGATCTTGGCGGCTCCAGGCTTCAGCAAGGCCATCGTGGCTATGGTCCCCATGGCAGGCAGGCAGGGGGAGTGCTTGCGAGAGCAGAGATGGCGGTGGCACCTACTGGCGGCGGATGTGAGGTGTGGGTGCGCTGTGCGCAGTGCAGTGGCGAGCTAGTCCCTGGACAGGTGCCCCTGCCAGGACACGGAGGGGTATGCACGTGAAAGAAAAAGAAATAGAGGGAGATTTGTGTAAAATGAAAACATAAATAAAGGAGTATGGACCTCTAAAGGAGTATGGACCTCTAGTGCACATCATAAAAAGTTTAAGGACCCAAATCTGCACTTCCAAAGGTGTTGGACCTAAGTGACACATGACGAAAAGTTAATGGACCTGTGGTGTATTTTACTCATCTTAGATCAATGTAGGCTTTGCGCCCATCCCATCTCGTTTTCATAACTCCTTAGTCCCCTACTCGCTTGGCTGCGTTTCATTCTGTTTCTACATTTTTAATTCGCTCCGAGTTTATAGTTTCATGAAGACAGCCTGACGAGATTCATACCTGAACCTGTGCAAGAGTTGGGCTCATCCATTGTCCGTCAACCAGATGGAATAAAGGTGCCATTTTTTAGCCGACAGATCGATATTAACCATGCAAGAGACCGGTTTTTGTTTCCATTTGGTGCTGCTGTGCTGCAGCAGCAGCACGAGGAACGCATCGAACATTAACTCAAATACTTGCCAAGTCTACATGAATCAAATTCAGGAGCACACGCAGAATTGTTTGTACTCGGTTTGAACAAAGAATTGTTTATACTCGATTCGAACAAAATTTGAAGCGAGCAACAAACCCAATGCTCACGCAGAACATAAGTCTCATCATCCAGAGATGAGCTCGTTTCATCTGGCTTTTATTTTGCCAAAAGAGATAAACAGTACTGCTACAGAACCCCTATAATATAGGTTCTTTATTTTATTTTTAGAATGAAATTAGGAATGATTATGAAATAGAAAATTCATAATTTTTTTAGAATTATTGCGAATCTATTCCAATCAAATATTGAGTAATCAAATCCTTCAATTCATTGTTTTCGAGATCTTTCAAAAAGTGGATCAATCAGACATGGCTTTAATTTTGCCAAAAGAGATAAACAGTACTTCTACAGCAGATGCAGGGGGCAAATAGCTCTTATAAAACAGTGCTAGCGTTTGAGAGAAAAAAAGCTCTAGTGAGGAATGCTACTATAGTGGCAGGACTAGACAAAAATGGCTCCTATCAACGTCTGACACCCGGACATGTGCTAACATCGTGCACTCTGAGGCTATCCGCACTCATGGTCCTCTATATTCATCCTCTATACGTCCTAGTCAGCAAGATTCTCTCCTCTATACTCAATTCTTCCGCACTCATCCATCCTCTATATCATCCTCTATCCACTCTATCTATTATGGGACCCACTTATCACTTTATCTAAATATATCTATGAGTGATCTAGTTTTGAAGGATTTATTGAGACGAATTTAATGGTGCAATCGAAATTTAATTTGAATTTTTGGTTTATGAGTTATAGCATTTTTTTCCTTGGTTTAGCTAGTAGGGCCCGCTACTGCGCACTATAGAGTAAACACTGTACTACTCTAAATATAGAGTGAGAGAAATGATAGAGTATCGTTTTAGAGTATCCAGTGCAGCAATTTTTACTCTATATTCATACTCTAAAGCTTTAGAGTATGATTTAGAGTATGCCACTGCGGACAGTCTGATAATGCTACCAACTATGGGATTGTCACAGAAGAAGCAAAAACATTACAGCATGAGTGCAATTGGGTCAGTCAGACAGTCACAAAGATATAATGACCGCTAAACATCCAGCAATAAGATTGTTGGCAAAGAAAAACTAACACCAAATATGAGAGCCAATACGAATTGCCAGTCAAACCAATCTAGGCATTTGTTGTTACAGAGCAAAACATCGTACTTTCGACCCACATCAAATGTCCATACAAATCAAAGCTTAAAACACTTTCTAGGGAAAGAAACAGCCGATGATATGCTAAGCACAGCATCTCACAGTTCTGACCTAGGCCTTGATAGCATACTTCCTCATGGGGAAGTACTTCTCACGCTTCTTTTCCCTCTCCGTCTTCAGAGAAAGCTGCAGGATAAACAGAGCAAAATGTCAGGCCATCTATGATTAAAAAAACCCACACAAAAAAGCAACCACTCAAAGAATTATGGACTGCAAAATTTCAGCTACAAACAGCTGATGATGGATAACAGAATATCAATGGATTGGCATTGCAGTGTCACATTTTAAACAGGTTATTGTTTCAATTGACACTTTCTCACATGTCACACCTTTAGGAACTGATTGTATGCCAGCATTTTGTACTGTGTCATAGCAATTGAAAGATAACACAACTGGCTAATGCGTGCAGGCACCTAATAACCCTAAAACCTAAACCAAGACATTCTAGCAAGAAACATCCTAATATCATGTGTGAACAGATTGCAGGAAAAACATCATCAACCACAAGCACGTGTCTGCTAGTCTTAATTCAGTCAACAAACTTAATTCACTTTCTAAAGGTGCATACAGAAAGATCTATTAGCTCAAGTAGCTCAAGAGGAAGTTCAAAATAAAGCATCAGTTACTCAATTAATATTTATCCAGCAAGGAACATATAACCTTAACTTATATACAAACAAGCCAATCAAATCACACATTGACGGCACAATAGATTGTCAGAAATAAGTGCTATTGGAATAATATACTCAAGGTTCCACCTCATTTCACTATGTCATCATTTCACTATGTCATGATGTTAGTATCAAATGAAAGTTGTGGCATAACATCTTCAAGTGTTCCAATTAAAACGCCATCTTCTAACATTGCTAAAGAATCTTCTAACATTGCTAAAGAGTAAAGGTGTGCAACCACTAGCAGCGGTAGAGGTCGCAGCGGTAGAGGTCGCAGCGGTAGAGGTTGTAGGAGTATGGCGTGTATACCTGGTGCTTGGTCAGGCGGCGGCGGATGGCACGGGTCTTCTTGGGGCGGAGGTCGAGGGGGAGAAGCTTCTTCTTCTTGTACGCCTCCCGCAGCGCCGACTTCTGCTTCTGCGAGATCACCGTGAGCACGCGCGCGATCGAGGTGCGCACCACCTTGCTGAAGAACCACAGGGGACGGGTACAATTCGATTCGATTCAGTCCAGTTCACGACCAGAGAATAGGAGGAGAAAATAGAGATTGCAGGTACGCACATCTTGGAGAGCTTGTTGGGTGCGCCGCCGGTGACCTTGGCTACGCGGAGGAGGGAGAGCTCAGACTTGAGCTCCTTGAGCTGCGCCTGCAGGTCCGTCTTGCTCTTCCCCCGGAGCTCGTGCACCTTGATCCGGGCTGCCAGTCATCGCCACACAACAAAACGGGTGTCAGATCGGCGCGAAGATAAGGAGGATAACTCAAACGAAGGATGAAATCCTGATGGTGGCTTACCCATGGCGACGGTGGCAGTTGCGACGGCGGCGGCTGCGGCGGCGGGTTGGGGAGGAGCGGTGCGCGAGAGGAAGAAGAATGGTGGCGGCGGAGGATTTATATAAGAGAGGGGGGAGCGTGTGGCGGAGACAAAACCCTAGGCTGAATAGCGTGGGCTGACTGGGCCTAATTGTGCTCAAGAGGATGCGACTGCGCTATAGCGTCGAAATCAATAAGAGCCTGTTTACTTGGCCACCCAACCCAAAAAAGTTTACGCATCGAATCTTTGGACGCATGCATGACCTATTAAATATAAGTAAAAAAATAACTAATTGCACAGTTTGTCTGTAAATATCGAAACGAATCTTTTGAGCCTAGTTAATCCATAATTGGATAAATTTTGGCAAATAATAACGAAAAGTGCTACAGGAACTTACCTAAAATTTTTCATCAACTAAACAGGCCCTAAGAGTTTGGTTTTTCCCCTAAATAAAAAAAGAGTTTGGTTTTTTCCCCTTTTATATTATTTTTGGTAAAGATTTCTTTCCAGCCGGCCGTCCGTTTGTCTAGTCGCACGCAAGCACCCGGATCCCACGCGCAGCGTTCGGCGACTCCACCACACACTCTAGCCCGCACCCGCACCCGCACCAGCCCACACACCCACCCGACGCACGCTCGAGCCGCTCGACTCATTTTCTACCTCCCTCTCCGTCGCTCCGTCTCTCTCGTCCCCGGCGCTAGGCGAGTCCTCCCATGGTGGCGACCGCCTCCCTCTGCGCATGCCCGTGCCCGTTCCCGTGCGCCACGCCCACCTCCTCTCAATGCAGCTCTTTCCTCTCTCTTCGACGAGCCGGCGAGCTCCTTAGGGTTTCGGCGTGGCAGCCATGGCACATTTAGCGGTGGCGGCTGCGGCGGATCCACGCCAGGTAGGCCTCTCCTTCTCCTCCTCCTCCTCCCCCTCCTCTCGATTTTGAGACATGCTAGATCCGGCCCGTGTGGTTCGAATCACGGGGAGGGTGCCTTGTTGTGTAGGAGAGGACCCATGATGAGGCTGCCAGATCCGGCCACCTGGTGGTCGGAGTCACGCGGTCGTGATTGGATTTGCTCGCTTGCAGTACGTACTGAGAAGCTCCCCAGTCAGTGCCTACTTCCTGGTCCCGGCGACGCCCAACCTACACAGTGCTCTCCGCCGTGAGCCTCGACTGCCCCTTCTGCTCGTGTCCCTGATGGCTGACGCCAGTTCGCCCTCCATGGCGCCACTACTTCCCGGCGCCCGCCTGGCCCTGGCCGGCTAGCCGCAGGCCACAGCTGTCTGCGCTGCTTGGCCGTAGCTAATTGCATGGACACGTGAGTATGGGCAGGCTGCCAGGCGATACACTGTAACCAGGCTCTTCCACTGCTGTATGTTGTTGTTGGCCTGCTGTTGCCTCGGGCCTTTTGTGCTATGTTACTTGGCCATTTGCTTTTAGAAGAGGAGAGTGTGGTTTGGTAATTCTCCACATCTCAAATCTAAGTTCATTTTAATGTTGAACTCATCCTGATCTAGTACAAATTCCATGATTGGTTCAGGCTGTTGCGTTTTTATAGGAAGGTGAGCATGTTTTATTTTATAACTCTGCAATTTCTGCCGTACCCATTCTCTTGTGGCAACCTGACGTGATCTCGGTTTATTAGCATGCGTTGTCCTCCAGTTAGAGATGTTGCAGCATTGGTTCAACTTTGGTGGATTGTGCAAGCTCTTTGACAATAATCTTAGTAAGAGAAAGCTTGCTAATGTCTGTCACTCTATTAATGTTTGCTTTGTGTAGACATTAGTTTTTCATGCCTATATCTCTGTCTATCATAAAGCCTGTTTTTATCACAATGTATGGATGGTCTTTTTGATTAGTACTATATGCTAAATTGCTTATTTAGGAAGACAATGTTGCCTAATGAATGACACTTAAATTGTCTAAGAAAGTTTTGGGAGTGACGTTTGGGAGGGCAGTGCTGACTAATGCAGGTGACATATTGTTTGCTGATAGATCAATGTTGATTATTTATGTTCAATCATTAAACTAGTTTACCTTTTGTACAAAACTGGTTTTCTGACATCATCACTTTGCCTCTGTTTGATATGTATTTTTTTGCTAGTTACACAAACAGGTGCTATGCATAAAAAACAAAAACAGACTTGTGTACATTTTTACAAAATAAACTGGTCGTAGGTGTGTGTGGGGGGGAGGGGAGGCTATGGGTTGCAAATGAACATGAACATTACTTTGCTTTTTCGGAATACATAAATAGCCTATTTTAGGAAGACTTTGTTGCCTAACTAGTAACACTTGAATTGCCTAAGAAATGCAATCCACTTATTGCCTAAGAGAATGCAGCTTGTGTGCTTTCTCTGTTGATTGGTTACTCCAGTTCTTATCTGACCAACATTGGACATCATAAGAAGCATTTTGGCATTGCATAGCTTAGTTCTGTTTTCTTTAGGCTTGAGCAACGGTTTGCCATGTTTCTCTCTAGCTTCTTTTTGCACCTCCTTGACATTTGTATTGATTTATTTATCCTTTTTCCTAACCTCCTAGGTCTTTTTGAGTGCTAGGTAATTTTGTAGTAGCAGCGGTGGCGGTAGTTCTGCACAAACATTAACTGTGCAACAACATTTCAGGATACCAATTAATGCTTCTATTTTCAATTTTTTTGTTTACCAGTGCTCAGCTTCGGCTTCGGGCGACGACACGAGCTTGTGGCTGGCCGGTGCTGCCTGATGTGGGTGGCGGGTGCTGCGGCCTACATGTGTGGCACGGCAGGTGCGTGCTACGCGTGTGCGGGCTGTCGGGTGCTGCTACCCTAGGGTGCTACCTGCTTGATTGGCCTATGCTAGTCCGCATGTTCAGATCTGGTTATTTTATGACTGATTTTCAAGTTTTCAATCATGTGACACTCTAATTGATAACCTGTCTTACTCAGCTTAGTGATGATACTCATTCGTGTCCACACGATTACATGCTGATGCATACTTCATGGGTAGATGGTATCAGAAGCAAAATGGAATCGTTGCTCTTTTTACTTGAGGTGTGGCTTCAACTAGTCAGTATATCATTTTTTTGTTCGCAAGTGCAGCTTTCTTGTTACTGGTATTGCTTTCGTCATCATTTGGGGCTGTATCATATTCATAGCATTGAGTTTGTAAATCGTAGGTGATGTGTTCTTTAGAGCTTGCTGGTTTAATGCCTCACTTGATTTTTTTCCTAGCAACATGAATAGTAGATTGCTAAAGGTAGGCAACAAGGTTTGAATGGCAAGATCAGAACAACAGTAATGTTGCTTATATGGAGTAAATTTATTTTTTTTACAAGCTAGCACTAATAAGTTGTATTTGTTATATATATGGAAGTAGCAAACCATTGATACTCTATACTGTTATAATCCATTCTGAACAAATAAATGTCATATATATTTACATTTTTACTTCATCAATGAGAGGTGATGGGGATATATTAAATTGCTTAACTAATGATATTAAATTACTACCAGATTACTAATAACTTGCCTGACTAAATATATAAAATTGCTTTTTACTAGTGAGTTACTTTTTCGTTCTTGGTACCTGGTACTACTGTTCGATTTGTATGGTGACTTACATTGGGATGTTAAATTGTACCCATGTAGGTATAGGCACAACCATAGTTCGCAGGATCTAGACTTTGATAACTGGAGTAAAAAGTTTGATATACTAGTAGCTTTGTGTTATATTGGCTGCGACTATACATTTATTTAGTAGATTTTGATTTGCTGCAATTGTTAAGTGATTTGTCTTAACTGAATTGATTTTGCAAAACAACTAAATTACTTATGCAAAAGAATTGAATTACTTATCAGTTATGTCAGATCTGCTAATGTAATAGGAACTGCAGTACTAGCTGATTTTCAGGTGATGCAAAATAACTGAATTGGTTTTAAGTAACATAATCTTCTATTAGTGCAGTTGAAATTTAAGGTTGGGTCATTTTATGCTTAGTTTCTCACTATTATCTACATGCTTATCTTGGTAACTTATATTTTTTTATTGCAGGTGTGAGGCAATCAAGCATCAAATGAACATGTTTTAATGTCAAAATAGGAGTAACCATGTGCAGTAGCTAATACAAGAATAACTTAAGATGTATACCTATACAGTAAGTAGTAGAAACATGTAGGAAGGTCTGTTTATGCAACAATCAGCAAGAACTGTATTTTACTATATTTTTTGTAAATTGATTTGCTTAAGCAAAACAACTGAATTTGCTTATGCAAAAGAACTGAATTGCTTTTCTTAGTTTTGTCAGTAGCAGATCTGATATCAGGTGATGCAAATAACTGAACTGTTTTGTATATGTTGGAAAGGAAAAAGCAAAATAGGGAGAAATTTGTGCAATTCTGCTGTTTTTTAACGCCATTGTGTTGTTTTGCTGGAATTGAAATGCAAAAAGGGGGAAACAGGAAGAGGGGATGGTTCCAGGGGGCGCTGGCCTGTCTCATGCAGTCATGTGCATGGCTACTTTCCTTAAACAGAAATTATACTTTTTTATTTCTGTTTTTGAACTATGCCAGCTGATGATCGACTCTGGATTCCTGGTGGCTAGTCCATATAGTTCCCGGGTCCGTTCAACTGGTCCTGAGGGCTCGTCTCCTTTCTTCGAGAAAAAACCATGGACCATGCACGGCAAGACTCGAACATGGGTCAAGATGCCCACGACTCTCGTGCGTCTGGGTACTAGCCGCTAGCGGGCCCATCCTTAACCACCCCTCATTCTAAGGTGCCCTAGGGCAGTTGTGAACCCGTCGATGGGCTAACTTTCGAATCCCTAGGCGTTAATGGGCCATGGGAGTGTTTTAAGCCCTGTATCCCTTCTTACCTGTAGCGGTTCACGACCCATTAGGGTGGGCGAACCGCCATCAGGTGCGTCCTTCGAGGGAGTGACCAGGGGTAGCGTGCGCATGACTCCCAATGAGGCGCTATGATGAGACGTGGTAGGCACATGGATCGAGACGGATGGTTCGCCTCCTCGCTCTGCCTTCCCCTATATATTCGGGGGTTCTCCCCTTATCTTTGATACGCCTAACTGTAACCTTGCCCTCTACGCTCCCCCGCCACCAGCGCTTAGGGTTTGTTGCCCTCGTTCCTCTGTCGTCGGCAAAGCTCTCATTCCTCTGCTCATGCTCCCATCGAATCATGGTTACCCTCTGACGTCACCCACGCATGCATGGAGAGCCTTGCCAAGCACAGCCTTCTCCGTCAGAGGACCAAGGCGATGGTGTGGCTCATGCCTGGCCGCAAAGAGGCACTGGCATCGCCCGATGGGTACGTCGTGTCCTTCGTGCCTTTCCATGAGCGTGAAGTCGAGACCCCTCCCCATCGATTCATACGAGGGTTGCTACACCACTACGGGATCAAGCTCCAGTACCTGAACCCCAATGAGATCTAGCACATTACGGCTTTTGTCGCGCTGTGCGAGGGGTACCTAGGGATTGAGCCCCACTTCTAGCAGTGGCCATACTTCTTCTCTATCACCCTGCTCAAGAAAAGGGAGAAGGGTAGGCCAGACCTATTGGTGCCGATGGGGTGCGTAGGTATCCATCTCTGGAGTAATCATGCTGGCGAGTACATGTCACTCTAGTTGTCAAGATCCAACAAGGGGTGGCACGCATTGTATTTCTATTTGAAGAACGACGCCACCACCCCCTGCCGGACTTCATCGGGCGCCTAATTGAGGAGGCGCCGCAGGTGTGAGGGTGGGGATGCCCCGATAAGGAGAAGAGGAAGATTCATGATCACATCGTTGCCATCGCGCGTCTAAAGTAGCACGATCTCAAAGGGACCAGTGTTATTAGGGCGTATCACGCGAGGAGGGTGGCGTCGCTGATGGCGCCTGGCGTGCCGCTCATCGGGACGGCGCTCGCTCAGGAGGCGCTCCGCGATCGTGAGATTGCGCAACGCATCAAAGATGCGACGACGGTGGATGACCTTGATTTCGTGTTTCTGATCCCAGGACATTCCGCGATGCGGTCAAACATGGGCTTCGTTGATCTGGTAAGTTTTTCCTTTTGGTTTTCTCCCAGCCGACCCTCCGACCCTGTAACCGAACCGACCAAATTATAAGAATGTAAGTACAAAAACAATCACCGAAGTGATCAAATTCCTGTACCTAAGCTCCCATAATCCCGGTAGTCCGGAAATCTCGAGGGATTTCAAACAACTTTCGACATACAAACCAAGATCGTAGTGATTCAACACAACACATCATTCATTACAACATTTCACAAGTGGCATTTGGATTACATCCATCGGAGTTCCAAAATAAAATATTACAAACCAAGTTTGTTTCACGGAAGCAACATAGTTTAGTACATAACTTCATAGTTTCAAATACTGTGCCAGAGTAACGGCCATGTCCCACAAAAGCATCTTCAGATAAGGAAACTAGTAGAGACCGCGCCCAACGGTCTAGTCTTCATCCCCGGTTGGGAGAAGGCAATACTTGCAGCAACCAAAGTAGAACTGATCATCTGCAACAAGTGGGAAATAAACCCTGAGTACGAAAAGGTACTCAGCTAGACTTACCCGTCAAAAACCAGAAATAAAGTGACACCAAGGATCATGCAAGGCTGATATAAGTGGGGCTAGCTGGACAATATTTTGCATAAAAGCTTAGTACATATAAGTAATCATTAATGCTTAAGCACCAAGTTAATCATCATGAACCTGTCATCTAGATTAGCACCTATACTAGAGCACTCACTTTATTAGGAGCAAACAATATTAACCATAGCAGGTGTAATAAGGCTATCATCATCATATCATCATTCCTGAACCATCAAGTTATTTAGTGAGATCTACGTTGGAGATAATCCCATCAAGTTCTCACTAACCGGTGAGAGACGGCGACTCGAATCGAATTACAACTCAGCTGAGGGGGTATTCCTAACTCTCACCCTGGCTTACTTTGCAAAGGTAGCCGTGGGTCACCTTTGGTACAACTCAGGAACCAACTTCGCGGGTTCGGTCAGCGCCAGCACTCTCTGGGATTACCCTTCTACCAGGATGATCAGAACTTTTAACTCACCTGCCCTTGGACTCATGCCTATGGCTCCTTTCCGAGGCACACTTTATACTTGCCGACTCTCGGCCTGAGTTGAGCTACTCGGATTCGCGGTCAAGCACTCGGGCCCGGCCAGCTGAGAGAGGCATGCGTTCAACATGACAAGGAAAGGCTCCAAGAATCGGTCCTTAATCGACACAGACGGAGATAGATCCACACCCAAGATCTCCATGCCTTGTTGCTTCACTATCGTCATCCCGTCCAGTCTCATTTCATTTCATTAACACATGGTTCTTTTCCACTATAGCAAATATAGCTAACCGTGCCATATATAAATTCCTACATCTCGCAGGTGACAGGAAATTACCTGACTTCTACCGCTTAGAGCAGGGCTAAGCTTCTATCCGATCCTATACTTAAATAGGATTTCAGGGATTTGCACTTGGACAAGGAAGGATATATATGCAGCAAGTGTTTTCAACCAACTCCTATAACGTAATGCATCAATACATATAACATATATACTCAATTGCATTTGTAGAAATTAGGAGGCTTATAATGCTCTGGGGCTTGCCTTTCACAAAGTTGCACGGACGATGGTCTGGGCACTCAACGGTGACCTCCTTGTCTGGCATTTCTCTTGAAGGCTGCACTTCCTGAATTTCCGGCGTTGGTTGCTGCTGCTCCTCGTTTGGCTCCTCGAATTCCAACAGTGTTACTTCTTCCGGCACACCTATTGCATGTATATGCACAAGATAAATATCATGGATGCATAAGGAATGACATGATGCTCATGATGAATGGATAGCAGCAAGTAATTATTTAATCCAAAATATTACTGGACACTCGTTTACTGAGTACCAATAGCTCTATTCAATTCACTTTAAACGCAAGCATGTTAATTTCTTCTAAAGAGCAAGGTTACACATACCTAATTTGCATAACCTAAGATACAAGTGTTCATCTTTGGTTAAAGGCCTAACACCTGCACCTAAACCTTTCTTAATCAATTTAAGCATCTAATAAAATCACAACATACTTATATAAAGTAAACTATACTTAACGGAAAAACTCAGGTTTCCAATCAGCATGGACAGTTCAGAAATAATTTCATTCCAGGAGCTACACAATTCCAAATGACATGCAAGGACAATCTGGAAAGATTATGAAATTTTCTATATTTCATTTATAAACATCTCAGCATGATTTTATCATTTACTAGGTTGAAATAACACATGTATAGAAACTGTTCTAGAAGACAGAGAGCACTTCTAAAACTGAACCCAGTTTAGAACAGCTGCCATTTCTAAACTATAAGTCCAAATGTCACGAAATTTTACCAGCAACAAGTTCATGAAGTTCTTAACAACTTTGTTATAGTTCCCCAAGCATGAAAGCATCATTATCATAGGTTAATTCTCTTAACTAGCAAATATGTCCAGAATTGGCAGATTCACTAAATTAAATATTTAGTGACGATTCAAAAGCACAATTGGACCAAACCAAGTTTACCAAATTATTGTGCATATCAAGGAACATCAGAAAGTATAGTGCCAACTTCTAAATAAATTATTTAATATTCTTTTATAATTTATTTAGTTAATTAGGTGATTAAAGCAACATACAGTAAAACTATATATAAAAATCTACAAAAATTACAGTAGCCACCTCATGCTTCACATAGGCTACCATAAAAATTTCCAATCAATTGGATGAGCAGAACTTGATATATCAAAATAACAGATGACATGTCTATTCCTAGCATAATTAGGAAACCCTATTGAAAAGTATCAAACAACAGATTTCATATTTTTCCTAGCATCTTTCTAACATAAAAACAACACTCACCAAGTTTCACCCTTACTGGATTTATTGAAAAATTATGAAAATTCACACAAGATCCACCCATGCAAACAAGAGAAATACCTAACTCCTATATACAGTGTCCAAAATGTATGAAAATTTAACTACAAGCTATTCATGATATAAACAGTACACCATAAAAATTTCATACCATTTGGAGCTACACAGAAAAAGATATAATTACCCCTATTTTCCACATGATTAAAAGAGATAATTATTAACCCTATTTTGCATTACAGAACATGGCATATATTATATTTTTACTAAAAACTAGACACTACCAGGAACTTAACAAAATTGGAACCACAGCATTTGGATCTACCAATCAAGAGATATATATTTTTGAATCTACACACAATTCTGGGAAAAAGAATAAAAGAAACCAAATTTGGAAACCCTAAATGGACTCCCGTCCAAGGCTGGGCCGGCCCAGGAAGTTGCCGCGGCCCAGAGGCGCGCGCGTCCGCTTCCCATGACAGCACGGCCCGAAACCGAGCGACATGGCCCATGACCGCGCGCGGCCTGCTCACGTGTGCGGCCCGCGCTCGGCCTCCCGCCCGCACGTGCGCTGACAAGCAGGTCCCGCTGGTCAGCGAGACAGAGGTAGGGGAAGAACGGCCGGCGATGAAACTTGCCGACGGCTAACCGGCCGGTGAAATTGAGGATACCGATGTGCTCATCACATGATTCCGCACCGATGTTGGGGCTGCGGGGGTCCCTAGGGTTAGCCGGAAAGGACCCGCCGCCAGCAATGGCGGGTGGTGGAGCCGTGCGACGGCACGCCGGTGAGCTCAGGTGCCAAACGAGCCCGACGAGGGCGGCTACAGTTGCACTAAGTCCATGGGTGAAGAACAAAGCCAGCGTGGGCTCCGGTGAAGTCCTACAACCTAGCTGCCCATGAGCGCGGTGATGCGGTGCAGTGAGCGCGGCGACGGTGGTCGTCGTGTTCCGCTCCGGCGAGACCACATCCCACGGTAAGGTCACGCCTAGAGCGAGAGGAAGACCTACACTATCCCGAACACTGACCAAAAAGAGAGGAGGGTGAAGGAGGACGTCGGCGGCGAGCTCGCAATGGTGGCAGCCATGGCGGAGCTCCGCGCCTGACAGGATTCGACTGGGCGATTCGCCCTCTACCTTGACCCAGTGGCTGACCCAACATGAGGAGGTTGTAGAGTGGGGGCAGGCGATGTTGTGTGCGAGCTTTTGGGTGTGGTGGTGCGGTGGTTGATGCAAACGAGCTCGGCGAAGCTGGCTACGGTGGCGAAGGCAGTGCAGCCGCCTTACCGGTGAGCTGGAGAAGGAGGGCGATGGAATGGGGGAGGAGTGGGGTCGTCCTGGTCTTCACAGTGAGCTTGCGCACGACGTGGAGTCGCTCGGTTGGGAATGCACGCCACGTGGTGGCCGATCTCTGCGCGCGGTCGACCACGCCGCTCACTGTCGAAGTCTAAACGTGACTGAAACGACGCCCGGTAACACGTCTGACAGAGCCATTTCAATGATTCATAACTCGTAATCTAGCCCGAGTTAGTGGTAGGTGTTAACAACAAAATTGTAGAGCTATGTGAGGACAACAACATCGACAATTGGAGCTTGGACTAGCTCGGCCTAGATTTGAAACTACAGAGCCCTAAAGTGGGGTACATTGAAACTGTAAATCAGCTCAGGACTTAGAAAATTTTCTAAGTCTGAAACCAGCAGGGGTACCTGACTTGTAGGCCCTGTTTGAGTATGTTCTAGCCATTTTCATGAGATGGTCATATTGAGACTTTTGTTCCTTGACAAATTAGCTACAACTTTGGTGAGGGTTGCACATCCATGCAAGGTCTCTAGGTTAGACTTTTTAATCAGTCAAACAGAGTCACTCTATAGGCCATTCTAAAGTCAAACCTCACCTAGAGGGCAATTTAGTCATTTTGGTCCACATGAACAATGTTCCATCAATTACCCTAAGTGTAGTTAAGGTGTATTAGACCAAAATTAACCACTCTACCCAAGTGCTACACCTAGTTCCAATTATCACATGTGATGAAACAACAAACCATTCCCAACAATCAAGTATGAACAAACATAATAAAGAATGTTGCATATACATGTTTCAGTAACATTTGCATGATGAGATGGATGATATGCATGTTTATGAAATGAAATGCAATTTAGTGTAAGCCAAACACCTAGGGTGTTACAGACCCTGTTATTTGAGTCTGAGATCTGGGATCTGCAGTCGAGCCTCATCTTTCGGGATGTCGCCGCGCCACTGCCAGCGGACGTGGCTATGAGGGCGGTGAACCACACCGAGAACTAGAGGAGAAAGAAGGAGAAGGACAACACAAAGAAGAAGAAGAAGTGGAGGAAGGAGAAGGCAAAGCTGGAGTGTGGAAGGCCGCGCCAGGGCTCGGAGGAAGAAGAGGATGAAGAAGAGGAAGAGGAGGAAGAAGAGGAAGCATATGGTTTCAGGTCGCCCGTCCAATAGGATGATCTAGCGGGCGAGGACAAGCCGGTAGGCGGCGGTTCGTCCCTAGCGAGACCCTTCCCCTTTCACGATGGGGAGGATGCGCCCCTAGAGCCGACAAAGATGGCCACTCCACAATGTATAGGCCCTACGAGCAGAGGGAGGGCTTGAAGCAGCCACGTGTTGACGAGGCGCAACCAGGGTCGGGTGGGTGTTGACACCTCTAACACCACCTAAGCTAGGTTGTCATCCCCAGCATGACACTAAAGGTGCTGGTACTTAAATATGTAAATGCCCCTCTGAAATAAATATGAAATCTGCAAGCGCACAGATAATACCGATGTAGCATTTTAACCGGGAGTAATCCAGGTATCGTTATTTATATTTTTACCACTAGGAAGGGATGCTAAGGATAATGAGCAATGAGCATCACTGCATGTGATAATGGAGAGCATAACCATGTCTTTATCGATCTTCTCATATAGGGTAAGTGTCAAAAGATAAATAATATATATATATATGAATAAAGATTAATAAGAGATAATCGATAAGCACATAGCTGCATATAATGATAAACATCTCAATAGATTACTCTAAACATATAGCACTAGCATGGATTAGGACGAACTATAAGGATAAATCCTAAGTTATTCTAACTATACAGTCAAAGCATACGATGATTAGTGCAATTACACTTGGCAATCATGGCAAGAAAAGGTTATATCTACGCATAGTGATATTACTAAGGAAGATATGGAACATAGCCGTCACTTCCCCGTAATAGTGGTGCTCTGCCTGCCCTATACTCAGGAGGTGGACTACAAAGGACTCAACAGGACAGTCACTCCCGCGATCTACCACACGGTTCAGAATATAGGGTGCAATCACAGGTAAATACGGTATATGCACCACGCCTACACAATGTTTACCACTCGCCCATGATATCAATGAGCAAGCGCTATACGATCCTATACGTAAATATAATTCTGATCGAACTATGCCAAGCATATAATCAAAGTAGACTAAGAATAATATAATTGAGAACATAATCAAATAGAGCAAAGTCATATCCAATATGATAGAATAGACTAAAGTCATATTCATACAAATTATGAATTAGATGAGTAATATAAGAACAAATACAAAAGTAGGAGAGAATTACCAAGAACTCTCTTGATAGATCCGAAAATCAAGCAATGCTTCTCCTTCTAGTTCTAATCCTATGTAGCTATGCTAAACTAGAGATCTAATTGAGATGGTGGCTCTAGGGCTTCTCTGAATGAATGGAATGAGTTCTCTCTCTTATGAATTGAATGAATTAGTCAGGGTTTCTTCTAGGGCCAGAGGCCTTGCTTATATAGCCCTCTAGGAAGCACCACAACCCTTGGATCAAACCGACCTTCATCAACGTCTTTTTATTGATCCTCAAAGGCGGTGGAGGCAGGATCCATGAGACGGAGCCTGATTGGCTCTGTGGCCTGGGCGGCCGCCCTTGGGGTGGGGGCGGGCGCCCCACCTATTAGCCCAAATGGCTCTCCCCTTCGAGGGGGTGCCTTCTCGAGTCTTCTAGAGAGTACTTTTTCATAGTATGGTTAGTTTCTCTCTATGTAAATCTGACATGTGGACCTCCTTCGGTTCTTTCCTGATAACCCCTTGCGGAAATAGATATTCACTAAAACTCGTAGAATTCTGTCAGTGTAACCCCTATATCTAGATAGTATTTATGTTTATGTCCTTTCTCATGCTATGTTGACGGTTAAAAATGATACTTATCTACCGTCAACAAACTCCCCCAAGCTTACCTTTTGCTCGTCCCTGAGCAAAGATAGACTCAGTGATGGATCAGGGGTTGCTACAATACTTTCACGCCTTATAGGTACACATGCATTCAAACAAGAACTCTCCTCCGGATTAGAGTGAACTATTATGATGAAAAACTCACTCATATTACCTTCCACCATGGGGCTTGTAGCCGTCACTTGGGTCTTAAGCAGTTGAAAGACAGAACAGTTAAGTCAAGCGCCATGTTTCAAGCTCTTTGATCAACTATTATTCCGGAGTTTTGCTATATTTTAAAAATAAAACTCAGAGATTCCTATGTATGACCCTTCCAAGTCTCTTCTTTGTGGTATTTTTGGATCCTCTCCAAAGCAATTATGGTGTATGCCTTTTCTCTCCTCTCAAAATATGTGGTATTTTTGGTAGCATAGGAACATTATGCCTTCTCTCTCTCACCCTACTTCTAATAGGCTTATGTGGAGCTCATAGGTGGGGAGACAACAAAACATATATTGCATAATCAAAACTATGGATTCAAAGGAATGAGTCATAAAGTCAAATCAAGATATGCATGTGTATAGGCTGTATGGTAAGTGGTGGTAAATGGATAGAGAATAGAGTAGAAGTAGTTATAAGGGGTAAGGGAATGACAATGGTGAATACTTAGCTCCTTTGAAAAATTTCATATACCTCTCTTAGAAACTTGAAGATTTTGAGAAGAACTTGGGCTGCTAAATCTCTCTTTATTTTGAGTGGGACATTTGTCCTCTTTCTTTTTTTCCTTTGTTTCTTTTTTTCATAGAATACCCAAGCCTCTTTTGGAACATAATAACATGAGGTAGCATAACTGGATGTTTGGAGCTTTATTGAATAATAAAAGGGGCTGGCAATGGATGAAGGGAATTTTATTTTTTTTGGAGAGTTCACTCCCAGTATAAGAGTAGAACTATTTTCTGGGTGGATCTGAATGGAATATATGTGGATTTGTACTTACAGGGTAGAAGCAGAATATATGGGTGGATATGGATGAAGATGGATGCGTACTTCTAGGGTAGAAGCAACATATATAGGTAGAGTGTATAGGTGGATCTCGATTTTAACCGTATGATCAGTTCCTAAGGATCGACACAGCCTGACCATACTCAATGCTTCACAAATAGTAAGGCTTCCTAATCTATAAACATGTATATGGCTGTGGAAGGAATTCAAACTCTCGTCATACAGGAACTCATCATGTAGCAAGTTAATTTTTAAAAGATAAATTCTCCAAAACTCTAGTATCTCTAGGAACATGATAGACAGCAGCTCAAAACCTTCCCATATCATATCCGTCAACTACCTAGACTTAGATCAAGCATTCGCTACCCACAGGTTCAGGTTTATAGCAAATCTTAAATCAAAACCATTGTGTCCAAAACTTGGGAGAGTTCGAGGTTGAAAACTAGGTACTTGAAAGGAATTATGGTAGAGCAACTATTCATCATTTTCATATAAGAGTTTATTTTAGGGGTTCACTTAGCAAGATGAAACTTAGCACACTCTCCTATATTTATTTATCAAACTTAAAGATTATATGAAAAACATATATAAGAAAACATTTATTTGGGTTTCTATAGTTTATGCATCTTTTTGTTCGTTTCATATATCAAAGCAGAAATAAGTAGGTAAGAAAATACTTAGCTAGATGCATGGAGGATGCTCTCCCCCAAGCTGAATGTTGACATAGTCTTGCTTGATGAAGCAGGCAGACAGTGAAGTTGTACTTCCTTCATCAGAGTGCTTATGATGACGGTTGTTGAGACAGCACTCTGACAGGGGATAGATTGTCCTTTTGTTTGTTTGCTTTCCTTGATCCTTCAAATTATGTGAAGCTCAAATAGACAACAAAGCTTGTGGAACTTGATTAAGTGTTAGTGATAAACCTCTAAGCCTTGAGCATCTAGAACCTCTTAACAGATGTATCTTTCTAGCAGGATCTCGTGTTGCCATATTTTTATGCTTTTATATTTATACCATGCAAGGAATTATAAAGGATGATGAATGCTTCTTTATTTTATTTTTTATGCCACCACAACAAGTAGACTTATGGGTTTTATGCCACAAATTTATTTGCATGGGGCTTAGTAATTTTATGATGCAATGCAAGGTATATTGTTTTCTTTTCTATGTAGAAATAAAGTGTAACTAAACATGTGATAAAGGAAAGTAAATATGGTGCGGAAAATTAAATGCAGAACTAAAGAGGGAAAGATTGATAACTACCAAGTTACCTTCTTGGCGTAGTGTTCGGTGATTTGGGTCCTTCGAACAGGACCTCTTGTTCGCTCTAATCATTCTGGGGCACCTCGGATGGATCGAGTGGTGCTTTTGATTGTGTTAAATCTGATGTTGAATTTACCTTTACTTTCTATACCTGTTTTGTTGGTGAGGTTGACTTTGAGGAGGAAGCTTGTTTTTCTGTCTTATCTTCTTTGTACTCCTTAGTGACTGAGTCACTCTCTGTTGGTGGTACAACTTCTCTCTCATAGTCAGCCCATCCATCCTTGGGGATCTAATTCTTTTGGGTACGGTTATGACGCCTTCTTCTGGTTCTGTTCTTCTTGGGTTCTTCATCAACTATATAGTTACTGTTGAAATAGCGGCGTACCTTCTCTGAGGGGAATTAGAAATGTACTTCTCCTATTACAATGTAGATGATGGCCTTGGTGGTGCTTAGGAATGATCTCCCTAGAATGATCGGTGGATCGTACTCATCTTCTCCCATGTCGATGACTAAGAAGTCAGTCGGGATGAAGTGATCATCAATTTGTACGGGGACGTTCTTAGCTATTCTGTCCACGAAGCGAAATGATTAGTCCGCCATCTGCAGCTACGCATAGGTTGGGTCTAAAGGCATAGTACCATATAGATATTTATAAGTTACCTTGGTCATTATGTTGACGCCCGATCCAGTGTCACAGACAACTTTCTGAAAGGAGCTTCTGTTGATAGTGCATTCAATGGTTGGGACACCTGGGTCGTCTCTCTTGAGCAAGTATGGGGACTTGAGCTGATGATCATGCTCTCTGTGGACTGCAGTGATCACTCTCGCTGACTCCATCTGTTGTGGCTTCTTGTTCTTGTTCTTGTTCTTGTTCTTGTTCTTGTTCTTATTCTTTCGATTGTTCTTCTTCTTTGGCTCATAGGGATGTTGAGGGTGTGCAGGGAACTGCAACACTCTATCCTTGAAAAAGAAGGTCTCTTTTTTTCTTTGATGTTGAAACATATCTTGGCAGTGTTGGTGTACATGATAGCTCCAGTAGTGTTCAAGAACGGTTGTCCCAAAATGATGGGCGAATTCTCATCACCACCTGTCTCTATTACCACAAAATCTGCAGTAACATACGAGCTGCCTACTCGTACACATATATCTTCTAAGATTTCCTTGGTGTAGCATAGTGACTGATCTGCAAGCTTAGGCATGATGTTGACGCTTGCACTAAAGTCACAGATAGCTTCGTTGAAGTTCACGCTTCCAATGGAGATCGGGATGACAGGTCTTCCTGGATCACCTTTCTTGATTGGTAGAGTCTCGTCGTTCCATCCTTTGGAGATAGGGTCACTCCAATAACTTCCTGCATTAAATATGTCTACAAGATTTGCAGTTTCTAGATCCGGTTGTCCCGGAATTTTACCTTGGTTAGCAGGAACAATATTGCCAAGATGTTGCAACTGAGACTCTAGTATCTTATTAAAGCTGAGCTGATTCTTAATAGCGGTAGAAAAGCTATCCATTCTGTTATTGATTGTTTCTAATGTTTTATCATTGGATGCTAATTTCTTAGACAGACTATCCATTAACTTTCCTTGATTAAGCACTAACTCTCTCAAAGGCGGTTGATTAAAAGAATTATTACCTTGATAATTACATGAGTAGTTACCTGAGTAGTTAGGTCTTTGCTGTTGATTCCAACCTTGATTCTGTGGAGGACGGTAGTAGTAGTAGTTGTTATTGAGGTAGTTCACATCCTATTGTAGTTCTGGGCAATTGCTTCCTGAATGCCCAGTGTCTCCACACTCTTCATAAGTCATGCGAGAATCATGAATGTGCATGACTTCCTTCTTCTCGCCGGCTCTCTCATCGAGCCTCTTCATAAGTAGGTCCATCTTGGCAGATAGCATGTCTACCTCCTTTAACTGGTGCATACCTCCACCTCTCTTATGGGTTTGAGTTCTTTCTTCATTCCAACCTTGGTTGGACGCCATTTTCTCCACAAGAGTTGTGGCTTGATTGATTGTAAGTGATAAGAATGCTCCTCCAGCGGCAACATCCATAGTCTCACAGGTACTATTGGTGAGACCATGATAGAAGGTCTACATAAGTAGCCAATTCTCCATTCCATGATGAGGACATTCTAGAATGTAGTCTTGAAAGCGCTACCATGCTTCTGGGACTGACTCATCATGTTGATGCTGAAAACTTGATATCTTTCCACAAAGAGCATTTGTCTTGCCCATGGGAAAGAACTTCGCCAGGAAATTAGTGGAACAGAGTGCCCATGTGGTATTCTTCTCCTTATTTGCATAGAACCATTGCTTCACTCTCCCCAAAAGTGAGAATAGAAAGAGGCGAAGTAGTATGGCATCTCTGGGACATCCTTGATGGTGAAAGTGCTACAAATCTCCAAGAAGTGTTGGAGATGAGCACTAGCATCTTAATGTGTCTTCCCACAAAATTGACTGGCTTGCACCATGTTGATCAACGCCGGCTTTAGCTCAAAGTTTTGCTTGATCTCTGCCGTAGGTCCAGTCCGGATGTTAGCTGTAGTTGGAGCTGAGAACTCATGGAGTGACTTGTCTGCCATAGCGTCGAACTCTGGTGTTAAGTTTCGAACTATGCTTGGTCGGCCTTCCGAATCAGAGAGTGGAGCTTCAAGCTGAGATGATGAGTGTTTGCTTGAACTCTCTTTAGCTTGGCTCTTGCTCTTCTGAATAGCAATTCTGGATTATCAATGAAATTATTTGGACGGCCAAACCTAATGATTTGTTACCCTGCATAAAATACATAAGTAGACAAAACAAGGGTAATCCTGTAGAGAAGGGTTAGTAGAGCAGGTTTCCTCAATTCCATTAGTGGATGCAAGTGATGGCTCATTATCCTTTGAATAGCAATTCAACCTTCCCCGGCAATAGCGCCAAAAATGCTTGTTGACACCTCTAACGCCACCTAAGCTAGGTTGTCATCCCCAGCATGACACTAAAGGTGCTGGTACTTAAATATGCAAATGCCCCTCTGAAATAAATATGAAATCCGCAAGCGCACAGATAATACCGATGTGCACCTTTCTTCTGCGCCCAGGTGAACTGACCAGATGCGCTGGTTAGGCTAGACCAGTGTCCGATCACAAACCCTAGGCGTACTGCGCCTTTGCCCTCGACTTAAGCTGACCGGACGCGCAGGTCCACCCTGGACCGCATCTGGTCCAGCGTCCGGTCACTGTTTTTCAGTGAGAAACACACCAGACTTATGCCTCCGTTTCTCCACCTCCGACGCAGTAGAAAATAGGTGTTTCACTTCCCTAAAAAGTGCCGAATCCTGCCAAGCTTGCTCGGTGGGAGGGAGAGAGAAACCCAAACCCCTCTCTACCGCTCAAACTCCACCGCCTTCGCAAATGTGCTAACACCACCAAGTGTACACCATCATGTGCATGTGTGTTAGCATTTCACAAACATTTTTCAAGGCGTTATGTTAGCTCTCTACTAGATTCTAATGCATATGCTCAAGACATTGATCTAGTGGCACTTGATTCCCGAGCTAACCGTGATTGCCCCTCTTGATAGTCGGCTATGTATCCTAAACCCGGTCAATCACTTCTCTACTCATCTTAGACCGGCAAAAGGAAACCCTATGGTTATACCTTTGCCTTGCACTCTTAGATCCTTCTCCTCCACTTGAACATCATGTCCATCATTTTATGTGCATTACTTCATGATCTTGCTCATCATTTCATGCACCAAATCATGTGGTCTTGTGGTCATCTCTCCATGCCATTTCCACCTCCATCACATGTTGCTTATGCCTAGCTTAATCACACTTGATACAATAGCATTAGCAACTTGGTGTCATTAATTACCAAAACCAAACTTGGGCTTTCATCAACAGGACTGTCACTCCCGCGGTCTACCACATAGTCCGGAATATAGGGTGCAATCGCAGGTAAATACGGTATAGGCACCACGCCTACACAATGTTTACCACTCACCCATGATATCAATGAGCAAGCACTATACGATCCTATACGTAAATATAATTCTGATCGAACTATGCCAAGCATATAATCAAAGTGGACTAAGAACAATATAATTGAGAACATAATCAAATAGGGCAAAGTCATATCCAATATGATAGAATAGACTAAAGTCATATTCATACAAATTATGAAGTAGATGAATAATATAAGAACAAATACAAAAGTAGGAGAGAATTACCAAGAACTCTCTTGACAGATCCAAAAATCAAGCAATGCTTGGCTCCTTCTAGTTCTAATCCTATGTAGCTATGCTAAACTAGAGATCTAATTGAGATGGTGGCTCTAGGGCTTCTCTGAATGAATGGAATGAGTTCTCTCTCTTATGAATTGAATGAATTAGTCAGGGTTTCTCCTAGGGCCAGAAGCCTTGGTTATATAGCCCTCTAGGAAGCACCACAGCCCTTGGATCAAACCGACCTTCATCAATGTCTTTTTATTGATCCTCAAAGGCGGTGGAGGCAGGATCCATGAGACGAAGCCTGATTGGCTCTGTGGCCTGGGCGGCCACCCATGGGGTGGGGCAGGCACCCCACCTGTCAGCCCAAATGGCCCTCCCCTTCGAGGGGGTGCCTTCTCGAGTCTTCTAGAGTATACTTTTTTATAGTATGGTCAGTTTCTCTCTATGTAAATATGACATGTGGACCTTCTTAGGTTTTTTCCTAATAACCCCCTGCGGAAATATATATTCACCAAAACTCATGAAATTCTGTCAGTGTAACCCCTATATCTAGATAGTATTTATGTTTAGGTCCTTTCTCATGCTATGTTGACGGTTAAAAATGATACTTATCTACCGTCAACAGTGGGCCAGCCCTAAAACGTCGCGCGTCTAGTGGCGCAGAGGTGAATTAAGAATTTTCTTCACTGCTTCACTCTTGACGAATTTTGCCTTAAGTTGATCGTGGCGCCTTTTGTAGCACTAGCGGACACGTGGCTCCCCTACAGATTGCGTCGGGGAAGACCCTCGCCCTGTGGGTGGTGCGCCAAGAGTCATCCGGCATCACGCAAGAAGCGAACAGGAGCGGTGCACGGGCGGCCACGGTGCCAACTAAGGAAGTACCAGCAACGATGGCTTCCATGGGGGAGCAGACATAGGAAGGCATGTCTAGGGTGCCCGGGGTAGACGTGGCATGGTCAGGTGTGGCCACGACTGTTGGGCATTCTTAACGTCACTACCAAAAGTAGACTTAGTTTTCTAATTCTGATAACGGCGCAAAAAATGCCAAACCTATCCCTCATGCCACTTAAGCCAAGTTGTCATCCCCAGCATGACATGAGAGACGCGGTATTGAAATATGCATTTGCTCATCAAGATAAATAATAAAAGGGATCTGCAAGCGCACAGATTAATACCGATGTAGCATTTTAACCGGGAAGTATTCCAGGTATCGTTATTTATATTTTTACCACTGGGAAGGGATTTCTAAGTATCATGGTTGATAATGGAATGAGAATATGGAACTGAGTACACATCATTGCATGTAGAACCGAGAGTATTTATCAATCTCTTTATACAGGTATAAATGTCACATTAAGTAAAGGTAAAGTGATAATGGTGACAAAGATAATTAATCTGATCAGCTAGCCACATATAATAATGATAAGCACCTCAACAGATATTCTAGCAAGTCATTAGCATGGAATTAGGATGAACTACAAAGATATTCCCTAAGTTATTATTAACTATAAAGTCTAGCATATCATAGTTAGTGCAATTATACTTGGCAATCATGGTGAGAAAAGACTATATCCATGCATAGTGAATATTAGCAAGGAAGATGAAGAACATAGCAATCACTCCCCTGTAATAGTGTTGCTCTGCCTGCCCTATACACGAGAGGGGGACTATATAAGAATCAACGAAGCTGTCACTATCGCGAACTACCCCACAATCCGGCATATAGGGTGCAATCGCAGATAAATACGGTATAGACACCACGTCTACACAATAGTTATCATTCACCCACTGTACACATGGATAAACGCTATACGATCCTAGGCATGTATATAATTCCAATCTAACTAAGCCAAGCATATAACTATGATAAACTAAGAACAATATAATTGCAAATATAATCAAGTAGAGCAAAGTCATAACCAATATATTGAAATAGAACAAAGTCATATTCATAATATTGAAGAACAATGATGAACAATTGAAGAACAAGAGAGGAATTACCAAGAATCCTCTTGACAGATCCGGGAACCAATCGAAGATTGACTCCTTCTAGTTCTAATCCTATGTAGCTATGCTAACTAGAGATCTAGTTGATGTGGTGGCTCTAGGGCTTGATCAGAGGCTCTTCTCCTGAATTAGGGTTTGAAGTATGAGACGAGGGCGCCTCCTCCAGGGGCAGGGGCCTTGCTTATATAGCCCTTTCGGATGAATCTGGGCCGTCGGATCAAACCGACATTGAACGGACGGTTTTCCTTGATCCTCTAGGTCGGTGGAGCATAATCCTCGAGGCGGAGCCTGATTGGCTCCGGGGCCAGGGCGGGCGCCCTAAGGACCAGGGCGGGCGCCCTGTGTCCGGCTCTGTTACGCCTCCCGTTCGTTCTCGTGGCTTCTGGACTCTTCTAGATGTAAGATAATTACGTGTTCGGTTAATATCCCGTCATTAATCCGACATGTGGGCCTTTCTTCCGTATTTCCTGATAACCCCCTGCAGAAATAGATAAACAGCAAAACTTGTGGAATTCTGTCAGATAAAACCCTAAGTCTAGGTGTTGGTTTCATTTGGATCCTTTTCTCTATTTATTTGATAGTTATAATTGATACTTAAGGACCGTCAACAAACTCCCCCAAGCTTACCTCTTGCTCGTCCCTGAGCAAGGAGAGACTCAGTAGTTGCTGAAATGCCTTTGAATTTTGACGGTACACATGCTTTCAAATAGAGTCTCATCTCTGAGTTAAAGTAAACTGTCAAGACTTAAAACTTACTCATTATACCTTTCACCATGGGGCTTGCAACCATCACCTTTGTCTTGAGCGGTTAAAAGATAGAACAGTCTAGTCAAGCGCCATGTCTCTTATTCTTGATTAGCTATAGCTCTTGGAGATTTTTGCAGATTTTCAAATAAAACTCAGAGATTCCTTGTATGACTCTCTCAGGTCTCTCTTTTGTGGTATTTCTGGATCCTCACCAAGGCAGTAATGATGTCTGCCTTCTCTCAAAGCAAAGTATGTAGTATTTGTGGTATAAGGCAGAGTGACATTGCCTTCTCTCTCATCCTATTCTAATAAGGCTTTTGATATCTGGAGCTCATCGGTGGGAGATAAAGTATACATACTTACAAGACATTTATTGCATAGTCAAACCATGGATCCAGAGAAACAAGCCAATAAGTCAAATCAAGATGTGCATGTGTGGCGAATAAATGGTGTATGGTGGTAGTGATGATAACAATGATGAAAGTCTAATTCTACTTTTGCTCTTTTTGAGGGGATACGTACCTTTCTTGCTTTTAAAGCTCTTGAGGAGAATGAGGTGCTCTATATTTTCTTTTTTTCCTCTCAGGTGGGTATCTTGTACCCCTAATTCTACTGTCGGACACTTGTCCATTTTTACCTCTCTTCTCACACTTTTTCTTTTTTTTCATCGAGGTTCCGAGCACTTGCTCCTTTTTATTTCCTCGTATCTTTTTCTTTTCGAGGTTCCGGGCACTTGCCCCTTTTTATTTCCTCGTATAGAGCACTCATCTCCTTAGAACAATATAGCAAGTGGTAGTAACCAAAATAGCTTGAGCATTTATTTCACAGGGGATAACAAGAATGGGAAAATATTTTTGGCTATTCTCTCCTGGATTAGGAGTAGAATAATTTTATGTGGATCTGGAGATGAGAATGAGTGGATATATGTGGATGCGTACTTCCGGAGTAGAAGCAGCATGTATGAGTGATCGTGCAAGTGAATCTTGATTTTAACCGCATGACAAGCTCCTAAGGGTCTACACAGCTTGACTACACTCAATGCTCATAAGCAGTAAAAAGTAAAGGTATGGCTTAAAGTCTAGCAAGCATGTATGTATGGCTGTGGTAGGAACTTAAACTCTCATCATACAGGAACTCATCATGTAGCATTTTAAGATTTTCAAAGATAAAATTCTCCAGAATTCTAGCATCTCTAGGAATAGATAAACAGCAGCTCAACCTTCCCATATCATATCCGTTAATAACTTAGACTTTAGATCAAGTTCTCTTCCCACAAGTTCAGGTTTAGAGCAAGCTTTAAATGATAACAGTTATGTCTAAACTTAGAGAGAGGACTTCAAATTTGAAAGTTAGGCAAAGCAACTATTCATCATATCCATGCTAGAGTTTTATTATTATTTAGATTCAGTTTAGCATAGCCACTTTATTTATTTATTAAAACACACTAAGCAAAAGATATAGGTATATATATATAAGCACAAAATCTTTATTTGGTTTTTTCATAGTTATGTATATTTTTATTTTTATAAGGTAGAAGTATATATAAATATAAAGATAAAGATAGAAATACTTAGCAAGATAATGGAGGTGCTCTCCCCCAAGCTGGATCTTGACATAATCTCTTCTGATGTAGCTAGCAGATGGCGGAGGTGTATTTGAAAGTCGGCAGCACCCTGACAGCGATTAGAATGTCCTCTGTCTGCTAGTCTCCTTGAATTCTGTGAAGCTCAAATAGACAACAAAGCTTTGTGGAACTGATTAAGTGTTAGCATAAATATCTAGCCTTTATCATGTTGAGCCTCCTTGATTTTTTTATGTTTTTTTTTTATTTTATAAAGCAGAAGAAAATATTTATGTATTTATTATATATATATATATATTTTTTTATGCTACCACAGTGAATGTAGTTATGGGTTTTATGCCACTCACATACTCACATGGGGCTTTAGGGTTTTTAACATTTTTATTTTCTTTTTAAGATAGTATGAATATGATTAACTAAGCAAACTATTTAAGATAAAGTAAATAATTAAAAAAGAAAGGATAACTACCAAGTTACCTCTTGGCAAGGCGTTCGGTGTTTTTAAGTCCTCCGAACGGGACTCTTATTCGTTCAGTCGTCCTGGGACTTGGTGGATGGCGTAGTCGGTGGTTCCGGCGGCGCCTCCTCTTCATGTACAACTGTCTTTTCTTTCCATACCTGTCTCGGTGCTTTGGTCTCCTCAGGACAGTGTTGGTTGAGTGGTATGTCTTCAGATCTTACCACTTCTCCTTCATAATCTGCCCATCCGTCCTTAATGACCTGTTGCTTCTGATTGTGGTTACGCCGTCTTCTTCTTGTCCTGACCTGCTTGGATTCTTTAAATACATAGTTAGGGTCAGTAAAGTAAAGACGTACCTTCTCAGAGGGGAAGTGCATGTGGACTTCTCCAGTTCCAATGTAAATGATTGCTTTGACAGTACTTAGGAATGGTCTTCCAAGGATGATGGGTGGATCGTATTCATCTTCTCCCATGTCAATAACCTGAAAGTCTGTATGGACAAAGTGATCGTCTATCTTGACAGGGACGTCAGTTACTATACCTTCGATCTGTCGGAATGTCTGATCTGCCATCTGGAGCTGAATATATGTTGGGTTTAAGGGTATGGTTCCGAACAGAAGTTCATAGGTGACCTTGGCCATTATGTTGACGCCCGACCCAGTGTCGCAAAGTGTCTTGTAGAAGTGGGACCCATTAATGGAGCAATAAATGCTTGGCATACCTAGGTCGTCCTTCTTAGGCAAGAACGGTGACTTGAGTTGGCGATCTTGACCTTTGTGCACGGCAGTGACCATCTTAGCTGTCTCGGCCCACACTTGCTTCTTGCTCTTGTTCCTCCTGTTGGTTCTCTTCCTTGGTTCATATTGTGGTTGCTCTGGGATTTGTGCGGTCTTGTTCTTGAAGGAAAACGTTTCCTTCCTCCCCTTGATGTAGAAACTGATCTTGGCAGCACTAGCATAGATGACAGCTCCCGCGGTGTTCAGGAATGGTCTCCTTAGGATGACGGGAGCCCTCTCATCAGAACCGGTCTCTATCACTACGAAGTCTGCTGGAGCGTACGAGGAACCCACTCGGACACAGATGTTCTTCAATATTCCTCTCGGAAAACTCAGTGTCCTATCTGCAAGCTGCAAACACATGGTTGTTTCTAATAAAGGTTGTGAAAAGAGTTTTTCATAGAGTACCCTGGGCATGATGTTGACGCTGGAGCCAAAGTCACAGAGTGCTTCTGAGAAGTCTCGCATGCCGATGGAGATCGGGATGACGGGGCGTCCTGGATCGCCTCTCTTGACCGGCAGACGGTCAGTACTTACTTCCACGATAGGGTTACTCCAGTAATCTCCTGCATCAAACATGTCTACAAGATTTGCAGATTCTAGTCCTTCCGGTTGTAATGGTATACCGGGGTTAGTAGCAGGAACAGCAGCAGCTATTTGATTCAACTGAGATTCAATCATTTTATTAAAGCTAATCTGGTTCTTGATGGCAGTAGAGAAATTATCCATTCTATTATTTATATTTTCTAGTATTTTATCATTAGATGCCAATTTCTTAGACAGGTTATCCATTAGCTTTCCTTGGTTGGATACTAACTCTCTCAAAGGTGGATAATTATTATTATTATTGAAAGAATTGTTACCTTGGTAATTACCTGAGTAGTTAGGCCTCTGTTGATTCCAACCTTGATTCTGCTGAGGACGGTTGTAGTAGTTGTTGTTATTGTTGATGTAGTTCACGTCCTCCAGCAACTCAGGACAGTGATTGCCCGAGTGTCCAGTACCTCCACACTCCTCACAAGTCATGTGGGAGTCGTAGACGTGCATGACTTCTTTCTTTTCTCCAGCTCGATCATCGAGCTTCTTCATGAGTAGGTCTAGCTTGGCAGACAGCATGTCTACTTCCTTGAGCTGGTGCATACCTCCACCTTTCTTGCGTGTCTGAGTTCTTTCTTCATTCCAACCTTGGTTGGATGCCATCTTCTCCACAAGAGCTGTGGCTTGAGGTATGGTGAGTGATAGGAATGCTCCTCCAGCTGCAGCATCCATGGTTTCACGGGCACTGTTAATGAGCCCATGATAAAATGTCTGCATCAACAGCCAGCTTTCCATTCTATGATGGGGACATTCTAGGATGTAGTCTTGGAAGCGCTCCCATGCTTCTGGAACGGATTCATCATGTTGTTGCTGAAAACTTATAATCTTCCCACGGAGAGCATTGGTCTTGCCCATGGGAAAGAATTTGGCCAGAAAGTTCGTGGAGCAGAGTGCCCACGTAGTGTTCTTCTCCTTTGTAGCGTAGAACCACTGCTTCGCTCTCCCCAACAGTGAGAATGGGAAAAGGCGAAGTAGTATGGCGTCTCTGGGGACTTCAGCCATGGTGAAAGTGTTGCAGATCTCCAGGAAATGTTGAAGATGAGCACTAGCGTCTTCATGTGGCTTCCCGCAGAACTGGTTAGCTTGCACCATGTTGATGAGCCCAGGCTTGAGCTCGAAGTTGCGGTCGATCTCCCCAGCAGGTCCAATGCGGATGTTGTCTGTAGTGGGAGCTGAGAACTCGCGGATCGACTTGTTCGCCATGGCTTCGAATTCAGTCGACAAATTCCGGATGAAACTTCGGCGGTCTTCGGATTTGGATGAAGCTTTGTGCTGAAGTGTTGACGATGTCTTCTTGAGCTTGGCTCTTGTTCTTCTGAATAAGGCTTCGGGATCGTCAACAAAGTTGTCTGGAAGATGTCTTCTATTCATGCATCACCCTACAATAAATAATCAAAATGGAAAATACAGGGGTAAAACTGTATAAGAGAATTGATAAGCTCGATCAGATTAGTGATGCAAATGATGACTCAAAGTTCCGTATTCATTCCTACTTAATAATCAACCTTCCCCGGCAACGGCGCCAAAAATGCTTGTTGGGCATTCTTAACGTCACTACCAAAAGTAGACTTAGTTTTCTAATTCTGATAACGGCGTCAAAAATGCCAAACCTATCCCTCATGCCACTTAAGCCAAGTTGTCATCCCCAGCATGACATGAGAGACGTGGTATTGAAATATGCATTTGCTCATCAAGATAAATAATAAAAGGGATCTGCAAGCGCACAGATTAATACCGATGTAGCATTTTAACCGGGAAGTATTCCAGGTATCGTTATTTATTTTTTTACCACTGGGAAGGGATTTCTAAGTGTCATGGTTGATAATGGAATGAGAATATGGAACTGAGTACACATCATTGCATGTAGAACCGAGAGTATTTATCAATCTCTTTATACAGGTATAAATGTCACATTAAGTAAAGGTAAAGTGATAATGGTGACAAAGATAATTAATCTGATTAGCTAGCCACATATAATAATGATAAGCACCTCAACAGATATTCTAGCAAGTCATTAGCATGGAATTAGGATGAACTACAAAGATATTCCCTAAGTTATTATTAACTATAAAGTCTAGCATATCATAGTTAGTGCAATTATACTTGGCAATCATGGTGAGAAAAGACTATATCCATGCATAGTGAATATTAGCAAGGAAGATGAAGAACATAGCAATCACTCCCATGTAATAGTGTTGCTCTGCCTGCCCTATACACGAGAGGGGGACTATATAAGAATCAACGAAGCTGTCACTATCGCGAACTACCCCACAATCCGGCATATAGGGTGCAATCACAGATAAATACGGTATAGACACCACGTCTACACAATAGTTATCATTCACCCACTGTACACATGGATAAACGCTATACGATCCTAGGCATGTATATAATTCCAATCTAACTAAGCCAAGCATATAACTATGATAAACTAAGAACAATATAATTGCAAATATAATCAAGTAGAGCAAAGTCATAACCAATATATTGAAATAGAACAAAGTCATATTCATAATATTGAAGAACAATGATGAACAATTGAAGAACAAGAGAGGAATTACCAAGAATCCTCTTGACAGATCCGGGAACCAATCGAAGATTGACTCCTTCTAGTTCTAATCCTATGTAGCTATGCTAACTAGAGATCTAGTTGATGTGGTGGCTCTAGGGCTTGATCAGAGGCTCTTCTCCTGAATTAGGGTTTGAAGTATGAGACGAGGGCGCCTCCTCCAGGGGCAGGGGCCTTGCTTATATAGCCCTTTCGGATGAATCTAGGCCGTCGGATCAAACCGACATTGAACGGACGGTTTTCCTTGATCCTCTAGGTCGGTGGAGCATAATCCTCGAGGCGGAGCCTGATTGGCTCCGGGGCCAGGGCGGGCGCCCTAAGGACCAGGGCGGGCGCCCTGTGTCCGGCTCCGTTACGCCTCCCGTTCGTTCTCGTGGCTTCTGGACTCTTCTAGATGTAAGATAATTACGTGTTCGGTTAATATCCCGTCATTAATCCGACATGTGGGCCTTTCTTCCGTATTTCCTGATAACCCCCTGCAGAAATAGATAAACAGCAAAACTCGTGGAATTCTGTCAGATAAAACCCTAAGTCTAGGTGTTGGTTTCATTTGGATCCTTTTCTCTATTTATTTGATAGTTATAATTGATACTTAAGGTCCGTCAACAACGACATCATAGATGAAGATTGCCATGTCTGCGGCGCTCATGATGAACGTGGTGTGGTCGTGTGCGGCCGTGACGTCGTAGACGGAGACGGCCGCGTATACAATGCCCATGACAGATGTGGCGTAGCCCGGTGCGGCTATGACGATATAGTCTGAGATGGTGCAGCTGGTGCCGCTATCCGCACAGGAGAGGACAACACAGCCAGAGTCACCACCCACATAAGCGAAGACAACGCAACCGGAGCCACCACCCGTGCAGGCGAGCACGTCCGTGACAGGGCGGACGAAGGGAGACGTATCCAAGGCGTCCTTGGCAACTATGGTGATGAGACGAGCCTTCGTGTCTGCTGTTGACGGTTCTTAAGTATCAATTATAACCATCAAATAAATAAAGAAAAGGACCTATATGCAAGCAACACCTAGAATTAGGGTTTGATCTAACAGAATTCCACGAGTTTTGCTGTTTATCTATTTCTGCAGGGGGTTATCAGGAAATACGGAAGAAAGGCCCACATGTCGGATTAATGACGGGATATTAACCGAACACGTAATTATCTTACATCTAGAAGATTCCAGAAGCCACGGGAACGAACGGGAGCCGTAACGGGCTAGGACACAGGGCGCCCGCCCTGTGCCCTAGGGCGCCCGCCCTGCCCCCGGGACCAATCAGGTCGAGTCTCGCGGATTATGCTCCACCGCCTTTGAGGATCAAGGAAAACCGTAGGATGAAGGTCAGTTTGATCCGACGGTCCAGATTCATCCAAAAGGGCTATATAAGCAAGGCCCCTGACCCCTGGTGGAGAAGACCCCAATTCATTATTCAGTTGCATATCTCTAGTTAGGGTTTAGAGAGAGAGGTTCCCTCTAGGGTTCCCACCTCTTAGGGCTTAGCATCCAATGTGAAAGTAGAATTAGTTCTACTAGATTGAGAGAGATAGAGTGGAGGTGTAGATCGGAGGAAGCCGGCCTGTCGGTGTCTACTCCGAGGTTGTACCTGCGGGAGCAAGTTCTTCTAACCCGAGGCTTGTTCTCAGGATTCTTCAGTATTTCGACTTCTAAATTCTAGTAAGTTCTTTGTTTTATTGTTCTTTGGTTTATGAGTTTACTTTGATCTCTTCGCGTAGAGTTTAGAGTAATCATCTCTAGCATAAACGTGGTGTTTAAGCTAGGATACTCATAGATATCCCCTCGTCTAGCCGGACCGTGGTAGTAGCGAGGAACGTGACAATTCCGAGTTACCTTTGTATTCCATATCCCGTTAGCAGGATCGATAGGGTTTATAGGTGCGGGTTGAACATCCTTTGTGGTGTCTAGATTCCGTAAACCTCCCCAATAGAACAGTAGATCATCCTTACCAAGGTTAGAAGAAGAGTGCGGTTGTAGTCTTCTCTATACATCACTCACATCGAATCATAGTGGTTGTAGCCTAAAGGTTAGTAGTAATAGATTTGGTTAGTCAGATGCACTCTTTCTCCTAGTGGTAAAAATATAAATACGATACCCAGGATAACATCTCGGGTGAAGTGCTCACCGATATCCGTGCGCTTGCGGATCCTATTTCCTAATTGCGTTACCAAATATCAACATCTGCACCATCCGCCCCTCCTGCCACTGGAGGGGCTGTTCCAGAGGTAGAACCACCGCAGGAGGGGTCGGCGCTGCTTGGGGTTGGGACAGCCAGCCGAAGGACCTAGTCGGCTCCCATTGGTCAGGTGCTTGAGGTTGCGATGTCCAGCGTCCTGAACGGCGTGGAGCCATTCTGGCTCCTAGTCTGGGCGGGCAGTGACCCGCACGCATGGGGAGGACCCCAGATCTGGTGGGCTAACCAGCGGGACCCGAAGGTGACACTCTTCGCCCTTGATGATGACGCGGAGGTGAAGGATTGGGAGAGAGTCGACACAGGGGTCAAGATTGTGGTCTGCACTCTAACACCGTGCTAGGCTCACTGCGCGACGTCGTCGCCCCGACCGGTCAAGTACAACACATCCGTGCCTTTGACTTCTATCTCCCCTTTGTGTGTCTCTGACTTATATCCTCCTCGTAGTCTCTTATGGCCCACAACTAGGAGAAGTCCCTGTTCCTTTGTTGTGAGAAGGGCGTTTGGGACCACCTCACCGAGGAGGTGCGGCTGCGCGAGGAGCTAGTCGGACAGCTTGCTGCTGCTCATCAGAAGGTGGCCGAGCTTGCTCTTGCTAGCGAGGAAGTGGCCAGCCTTCAAATCAGGGAGGCAGACGCTCGTCGGCATGCCAACTAGGCCGAGAAGAAGTTCGTGGCCCTGGCCAAGAGGGCACCCCTGGATGCTGTGGAGTTTGAGCGGCTATGGAAGGAGCGAGACAAGCTACTCCTGGCCATAGAGGGACTCCGCAGGGAGCGTGAAAAGCTCATTTGGAGTGCACCGCCGTCTAGCTGTAGATCGGCTTCCTCGAGGGCGAGCTTGAGAAGGAGAAAGACCTGAGGATCGAAGCTACGACACGACTGTTGAGCTTATCATGGAGGTTGGTCAGCGCCAGGCTAGATCTAGGGCCTATAGGCTGAGGTGGCCCGTCAGGGTGAGGAGGCGCGCAAACTCTGGGAGCAAGTGAACGGTGAGACTCTGATTCCCCTTGTCAGTTTTCTTCCTAGAATTCGCCGTTGGTGTTTCCGACGCATTGGCATATGGCTTGGATAGGTCTTGATGATAAGCTCACAACGGAGGTGGTGAAGAGCCATGGCCTAGAGAAGGAGCGCCATAAGGTGAAGGACTCCCTCCAGAAGGAGAGTGACGAGCACGACACCCTACGCATCACCGTCGGGGTGGTCTGCGATGACCTCTCGATGGCCCCATCACAGGAGACAAGCTCGCTCATGATTTGTACCCTCTGAATTATGGACCAGGAACATGAGATCATGAGGCACGCGCTTCGTTTTGTGTTCAACAGTCGTTCGTGATCGTCCGTTCTTATTACAAAAACATTGATCTGGCAGCGATGAGCCAAGGCTTCACGCCCGGCTACAATGACAACGAGCTAGAGCGGATCAAGGAGACGGCATCGGCCCCTACACGAGCTTTAGCTGATGAGATAGCGAGTGAGGTTATCCACACAAATTTTAGCTAGTTAGATGAAATCAGTCCGCGGTGCCTATGAACTTGTAATAAGTGAACAAGTTTTTAGTTTTTGTCCTTCAAACATTTGCCTCTTTTTAATGTGTAAAAAGGGTGATGCGATCCGATCTATTTTGATGCTAGGTTTGCAAAGTTTGAGGCATGGGCAAAAAAGACTCTGATTACACTAGAGAGCAAAAGTGTCATAGTCGCTGGGGCGTAGGTTTTTTGCGGTCCACTCAGTTTTACTCAGCATTCATTTTTGCAACCTCTCACTTTTAGTTCTAAGCTAAGATGGGGTCAGATGCAAGGAGTGTTTTTGAGTATGCATATATCCTTATCAGCCCCAGCGTGAGGCCTGACTCCTGGCCATTGCTAGGGTCGGGCGTCACTAAAAATCGAGGAAATGATAACAAAACCGATAAGGGAAAGTGCTTTTTATTTTAGAAACATGATTTTACATATGTATGTTAGCAACTTGGAAAAAGCTAGGGGTAAAAGCGACGTAGCTGCTCAATGTTCCATGCGTTGGTGAAGACTTGGCCATCGACGGTCTTGAGCTTGTAGGTGCCCGGTCAGAGCACCTCCGCGACAACGTATGGTCCTTCCCATGGCGGAGATAGCTTGTGGCGGTCCTTGTTGCTCTAGACAAGGCGGAGCACCAGATCCTCGATGTTGAAGGCCTGACCCCGCACATGGCGGCTGTGGTACCAGCGTAATGCCTATTGGTACCTGGCCTAGCGGAGGAGGGTGACGTCGTGTGCTTCATCGAGCTGGTCCATGGCGTCTTCGAGGAACTCCTTGGCTTCCTGCTCTTTGTATGCCATGACTGCTTTAGCACTGTAGACCATGAAGAAGGGCGTGTAGCCTGTTGCCCGACTGGGGGTCGTCCTCAAGCTCCACAGCACCGCGGGAAGCTCTATGGCCCATCGTCTACCAAACTTGTTTAGCTTGTTGAAGATCCTGGGCTTGATGCCTTGCAGGACCATGCTGTTCGCGTGCTCATCCTGCCCGTTCGTGCGGGGGTGTGCCACGGTGGCCCAGTTGATGCGGATGTGGTGGTCATCACAGAACTTGAGGAATTTCTTTCCCATGAATTGCATGCCATTGTCCATGATGATGGAGTTTGGGACTCCAAAGCGGTGGATGATGTCGAGGAAGAACTGCACGGCCTGCTCAGATTTGATCTTGGAGACTGGCCGAGCTTCTATCCACTTTGTGAACTTGTCCACGGTGACAAGCAGATGCGTGTATCCCCAGGCGCCTTCTTAAGGGGCCCAACTAGATCGAGCCCCCAGACTGCGAATGGCCACGTGATAGAGATCGTCTGGAGCGCTTGGGGCGGTAGATGGGTTTGTCGAGCATAGTACTGACACCCTTCATAGGTGCGCACGATCTTCTCGGTGTCAGCCACCGTGGTCGGCCAGTAGAAGCCCTATCGAAACGTGTTTTTGACCAGAGTTCTAGGTGCAGCGTGGTGTCCATAGACCCCGCTGTGGATATCCTTCAGTAGCCACCTCCCTTGTTCGATGCGGATGCAGCGTTGTAGGACCTTGGTGTGGCTTCACTTGTAGAGCTCCCCCTCAATAATGGTGAAAGACTTAGCACGGCGTGCAAGCCATTGGGCCTCTATTTTATCGACCAAGAGCACCTCGCAGAGGAGGCAGTTGAGGTACCCTCTAGTCGAGCAGAGGGTCAGGCTCTACCACTGGGTCTTTGTCAAGCTCCATGACCTCAAGGTCGGGAGAAGCCAACGGTGGGTCAACCCCTAAGCCTGGGGTAGGCGGCTCATCGTCGACCTGCTCTGGTTCCTCATAGCGTACCGAGGGCTTGCACTATTCACTGGCGAAGACACCAGTTGGGACCGGCTCTTGACCGGACGCTATCTTCGCAAGCGTGTTGGCTGCCTCATTGAGCCATCTCAAGATGTGGTTGAGTTCGAGGCCATATCCTCTAGTTGGCAGACTTCTTAGCAATATGCAACCATCTTGGCGCTGTGGCAGCTCGATTCCTTCATGACTTGGTCAATGACAAGCTGCGAGTCACCCTGGTCGTCAAGCCGTCGGATGCCCAACTCGACAGCGATGCGTAGGCCATTGATGAGCGCCTCATATTCAACCACGTTGTTAGAGGCAGGGAAATGAAGGTGAACCGCATACCTCATGCGTACCCCAAGAGGGGAAACAAATACTAGCCCTACGTTGATGCCCTTCTTCATCAGCGACCTATCGAAGTACATCATCCAGTAGTCCTGGTCGACGGCCGCTAGTGGCATCTAGATCTCGGTCCACTCCGCAACAAAGTTGGCCAGCACTTGCGACTTGATGGCTGTCCGAGGGGCATATGAATGCCCTGACCCATTAGCTCGAGTGCCCACTTCACGATTCTCCCTGTGGCGTCCTAATTTTGGACCACCTCACCGAGAGAAAAGGATGTCACGACTGTCACCGGATGCGACTCGAAGTAGTGACGCAGCTTCCTCTTGGCGATCAGGATGGCATACAAGAGCTTCTAGATCTGGGGATAGCGAGGTTTGGAGTCAGTTAAGACCTCACTTACAAAGTACACGGGGCGCTGCACCTTGAGGGCATGTCCCTTCTTCCCATTATACCACCAGGTCGGCGCTGACCACCTGCATGGCAGCCATGATGTAAAGCAGGAGCGGTTCCTTCCTGGCCGGTGGGACTAAAATTGGGGCCTTCATCAAGAGCTCCTTGACCTTGCCAAGCGCCTCTTAAGCCTCGGGTGTCCACGCGAACCGGTCGGCCCCCTTTAGGAGCTGGTAAAGGGGAAGGCCTCGTTCGCTGAGCGCGAGATGAAACGGCTGAGTGCTGTGAGGCACCCCATAACTCATTGTACTCCTTTACATTCTGAATTGGACCTATCCTCGTGATGGTTGAGATCTTCTCTGGGTTGGCCTCGATGCCATGCTCGGAGATGATGAACCCAAGCAGCATGCCCCTCGGGACTCCAAAAACACATTTCTTGGGGTTGAGTTTGATGCCGTTCGCTCGGAGTATCACGAAGGTTTTTCTAGGTCCTCCATGAGTTGGTCGGCCTGTTTGGACTTGACTACGATGTCATCTATGTAAGCCTCAATGGTATGCCTGATGAGGTCCCCGAAACACTTGAGCATACGCTGCTGGTATGTAGCTCCTGCATTTTTTAGACTGAACGACATCGTCACGTAGCAGAACGATCTGAACGGGGTGATGAAAGAGGTTGGTCATGAGCTGGTCAGACTCTTTCATCGTGATCTGATGGTACCTGAAGTACGCATCGAGGATGCAGAGGGTTTCGCACCTCGAGGTTGAGTCGACTACTTCGTCTATACACAACAAAGGAAATGGATCCTTCAGACATGCCTTATTGAGACTTGTATAATCAACACACATTCTCTATTTCCCATTCTTTTTTTACAAGAACAGGATTGGCTAACCATACGGGTTGATACACTTCCTTGATGAATTCGGCCACCAAAAGCTTCGCGATCTCCTCGTCGACGGCCTGCGCTTCTGCTCGTCGAAGCGACGCAGGCACTACTTCACCGGCCTGGAGCTTGGCCTGATCTTCAAGGCATGCTCGGTGACTTCCCTCGGAATGCCTGGCATATCCGGGGGTTTCCACGCAAATATATGTCTTTGTTTGCGCGGAGGAAGTCGATGAGCGCGCTTTCCTATTTGGGGGAGAGCGAGGTGCCGACGCGCACCACCTTGCCCTCGGAGTTGCTAGGGTCTATGAGGACCTCCTTAGTGCCCTCTGTGGGCTCAAAAGACCTAGCTGACCGCTTGGAGTCAGGCGCTTCCTCGGTGATCCCCTCCTTGATCATTGCGAGCTCCTTGGAGGTGATAATCACCGAGGCGAGCCATAGCACTCACCTTCACACTCGTAAGCGCATTGGAAGGAGGTTCCAATGGTGATAACCCCACGTGGGCCTAACATCTTAAGCTTGAGGTAGGTGTAGTTGGGGACGACCATAAGCTTCATGTAGCACGGATGTCCTAGGATGGCGTGATAGGTTTCGTGGAACCCAACCACCTCGAAGGTGAGGCTATCCATTCGATAATTGGTTGGAGTCCCAAAGGTAACGGGCAGGTTGATCTACCCAAGGGCTTGACCTGTTTCCTCGGCACAATGCCGTGGAAAGGCTTCGGTCGGTCGGATGCGTGACCGGCTCATGCCCATGGCATCAAGCGTCTCGATGTACATGATGTTGAGGACGTGCCTCCATCCATTAGTACCTTGGTAAGCCGCTTCAGATCAATGATCGAATCGACCACGAGCGAGTACCTGCCCGGCTGCAGAATGCTCTCTGGGTGATCTGACCGATCAAAGGTGACTATGGATTCAGACCACCGAAGGAAGGTAGCCATGGTTGTCTCGGCTGCATAGACCTCGCGGCGTGTGAGCTTTTGACAGTGCTTGGAGTCATAAGCTATCGTCCCGCCAAAGATCATGAGGCAACCCATCATCTACGGGAAGCCGTCATCCTTCTCCTCAACATCGTCTTCCATCATCGAGTCAGACTTCTTCTTCCAGTCCACCTTCTTAGAGCCACCAGACAGGAACCGCTTCATGAGGGAGCAGTCCTTGTATAGGTGCTTGACAGGGAAGGCGTGGTTCGGGCATAGCCCCTCAAGCATCTTCTCAAAGTGGTTAGAAGTGCCCTCAGTGGGCGTCTTCTTGCCCTTTTGCTCGACAGCGGCCACGAGCGAGCCCCGTGTTGCTGCTTGTTCTTCTTCTTGCTTGAACGGTTGGAGGCGCCTTCATCGGCGTCCTCGTCCCGCTTCACCTTGCCTCGAGGACGGTTGAAAACCGCCCCAACTACCTCTTCGCCTGAGGCATGGCTAGTTGCGATGTTAAGGAGCTCCTTGGTGGTTCGCGGGCCCTTGCATCCCAGCTTATGGACCAAGGACTCATAGGTGGTCCCAGACACGAAAGCCCCGATGATGTCGGCATTGGCGGCATTGGGTAACTCGTTGCACTGCCTGGAGAAGAGCCAGATGTACTCATGGAGAGTTTCTCCTAGCTTCTGTCGGTAGTTCCTTAGGTCCCAGGGGTTCCTAGGGCGTGTGTAGGTGCCCTGAAAGTTTCCCACAAAGATTTCCTTTAGGTCTGCCCAATTTTGAATCTTATTGGGCGGAAGGTGCTCCAGCCATGCTCATGCCGAATCGGCCAGGAACAAGGGGAGGTTGCAGATAATGAAGGAATCACTATTCATGCCACCGGCTTGACAGGAGAGCCAGTAATCCTTGAGCCATAGGCCAAGGTTCGTTTCCCTGGAGTATTTTGGGATGTTCGTCGGCGGTCGATACCACGATGGGAAAGGTGCGTTGAGGATATGATGGCCAAAGACCTGAGGGCCTAGTAGAGTGGGGCTCGGGCTTCGGTCCTCGGTGTTGTCGTAGCGTCTAACACAACGAGGGTGGTAGCCACAGGCGTCCTCCTCTCTCTCATCCTCCCGTCCGCGCCTATGGGCGTTCAGGGAGTTGCACGCGTCACGGATGGGGTCGACACGCTCGTGTATCGGGACCGCGGTGTGCATCCCATCATCGTGCGACGCCTGGTGGATGGACACATCCCTACCACGTCGTTTCAAAGATGCGCGCTGGCTGGCGTCGAGCTCGCATCGCCAAGACAATGAGCTTTCCGCCTACTGTACTGCCGCGCGTTCGAGCAACGTGCGGATCTCGCGATGGGCCCGGTGGTCTTCGGGCGTTGCGGGCTTTGGGAGCCCTCGGAGCAGGGCTGTGGCGGCAACAATGTTGTGGCTCGCCTGGGCGAAGTGTGGGAGACCGTCGTCGTCCTCGACAATCCTTCGGTTCACGTCGCAAGCCCTGACGCGTGCGCTCCCGCAGTCCGTGTGACGAGCGATTTCACGCTCGAGCTCCGCACGCTCCTACTCTAGCTAGAGCCACGCATCTTTGAGCTCATGCTGTCGTGCCCTCAGCTGATTCATCCGGAGGTGAGGCGGGACCCTTGCGTCGTCCTCTCCCTCTCCCTCGTCGTCAGGGTGAGCCGGGGGAGTGACGTTCCCATCGTGGAAACTGTCGACATGTCCCTCGGGGGTGTTCTCGTGCTCGACCTCTGCCATGAAACATTCGCGCGATGGGTGATGGCTCCCCCCGCTAGAGTCAGAGTCGAAGATCGACTTCGAATCTCCTGCGAGGAGATCATGGAAAGATTCCATGACATAATCCGCCATCCCAACGAACTCATCGTCCGCGGGAGGCGGATGCATGCGCTGTGCCACGAGGTGATCGACTATTCCCGCAGTAGTGCGCATACCAAACAAAACCACTGTCGGGGCGTTCCCGGTGAGGTATGCCTGGGAGAGCGGTTCTCCTCCGGCAAGCTGCGTCATCACATTGGCGAACGAAAAAGAGTGGCGACGTAAATCCTCCCGGGACGACTGAGGTCCCAGGAAGATAGTGAGCTGGCATTCCAGCCGCTCGTAATCAAAGTCGAGAAGCTGGTGACGAGGGCCTCGACCACCACATCGAGGCTGGCAGAGCGTGGAGACTGGGCGGGGCGGGAGCCCACGCCAGGTCTCCCTCTGTGGTGACGAAGAAGTCCAGACTCCCGAAACACACGTGCGCGCCCGAGGTCTAGCTCACACCGTGGCTAGCCATCCGTGGCCTGATGTGGACGAAGAAACACGCAAAAGCCCCCCTACCGGGTGTGCCAACTATCGGTGTTTTGAACCGCCGACTAGTAAATTTATATTTACGAGTTTGGTCTAGATGGTGTGCTTGGAGGACACAAGAATTTATACTGGTTCATGTTACCGACACTGAGTTTGCAGTAGGGATTACAAACGGACGAGAGAGGGAAGAGATCCCAAGTCTCTGGTGAATGGAGTTGAGTGGATTTGAGAGTGTTTTCAGCCTTCTGTCCCCTGTGGGGTGCCCTGCTTCCCCTTTTATAGGCCAAGGGGAAGGCACGGGTTACACGAGAGAGGGAGAAAAGCAGAGAGGGAGAGGGCCCCGGGGCCGTGTCGTTCCTCATCTCCTGTAGGTGGGTCCCGCCGGTCCTGTAGATGATGACAGAAATGGCTCCACATCGTGACCTTGTTCGTCACTGGTGCTACACGCGAGCGTCGTCAGCCGGTCATGGCGTCCCATTCCGTCCTGGCACACAATATGGTCAACGGACTCCCTTGACGAGAGTCGTACGGGGATTGGACAGCACAGTGCCGGTCTGCCCGATGCTATTGGTGACGTGCACTCCTAGGTATGGCCTGTCGTGGCCACGGGTCGCGTTGAGGCATGCCTGCTCCCTTTCTGACGTCAGGAGCATGGTGCCAGGCTCGCGCCGTCACACTCGTAGTGGTTGGAGACAACGCGGGCGCCCCGCGGGGGCCGCGCTCCCGTCTGAGGCCGGATGCGAGCTTCCCGGGATCGGGCGAGGCGAAGTCCCCCCTCGGGGGGTCAGGCGGGACGGAGCCCGCACCCTAGGGGCCGGACGAGGCAGAGCCCACGCCAAGGAGTCGGGAGAGACGGAGCCTGCGCTCCTGAGGCCGGGCGATGCCGAGCCCATGCCCCTGGGGTCGGGCAAGACAGAGCCCGCGCCCCTGGGGTCGGGTGAGAATGAGCCCGCACCCCTGGGGCCGGGCGATACAGGGCCCGTGTCCCTGGGTTCAGGCGAATCGAAACCTTTCTTGGAGGGGTCGGATGAGGTCATGGTTATACCCTTGATCGTTTGGGTGAGTTAATATTGATGACCATTTGTTCCTCTTCTCATGGTAACCTAATATTCATCCCCGACACATACACTATACTAATTAGCTAGCTAATAGTTAGCAGTTATTTGCTAGCTAACAATTGCACTAATGATCCGAACAAGACCTTAACAAATACTTCCAGTAACCCTCTGTTTAACCGTGTCCTATTAATCCTTTCTCCAAAATCAATATACAAAATAATATTCTTCATCCAAATCGTAAATCATTTTAGTTTTTTCCTAAGTCAAACTTCCCTAGCTTTGACAAAATTTATCAAACAAGATTTATTAGACACACCAAATAATATTTTGATAATGCGTTTATTTGATGTTGTATAGATGTTAATATATATTTTTCTATAAATTTGGTCAGAGCTAAAAGGTTTGATTTACAACAAAGCCAAAACGATTTATAATTTGAAACAAAGGGAGTAGCTGCAAAAGAAAAACCAATTACCCAACTGTCCGGTGAGCTCAATCCTAACGAAGTGTCCCCGAAACTTCAGAACAAAAACCAAGCTCAAATCAACCAAAGGAAATTAAGATCATCAACAAAACAGAATCAGATCCCCAAGAAAAAAAAAAGCAGCATAATGATTTTTTAGACCAAAAGAAGCATAATGAGTTGAGAGAATCCAACTGACGGGCACTCTTGCCTTTCACTTGAACGGCAGGTTACAACGGCTACCACCAACCAACCAATTCCCTGAAACAAAACTGTGGTAGTGTCTCTTACATCACGATGCAACAATGCTGCATCTCAATGCTCTACTGAACCTAACTAGATCATCCATGCATCACCACAACTGCAAGAACATATACATGAAACAGGACAGAGCAAGAGATGGGAGGGATGCAGTTGCCAGAGGTTCAGCATTGGAGTCGGTCGAATCGACGTCAGGTGGGCTCAATCCTCCACTGCTTCCAGTTCCTTTTGGCGACGTGGGAGTCCCTGGCATGGATGTCGAACCAGGTGATCCTGTTTGCCCGGCAGTACTGCAAACAAGAATTACCATGATCAATATGACCCTGTTTCAGAAACGAGGGTATAAGCTCTGGTACATAAATAAAGCATAGTAAAATGTAAAAGCTACACAAACTATTTATGTGGGGTCATCAGATCAATAAAACTAAGGCACAGACTCAGCCAGCAATCAAATCTTCATCGAAAGGCTTCATTTATTTTTTAAAATTTATTTTTGTAACACCACGGGTAAATGCAGTATATTTTTTAGACCAATAGTGCAGCAGTTACGTTCCGAATGTGTAACATTGATGCTATCAAACTAGCTGTTCGAGCAATGTGGTCTCAACTGAAACTAAATATATAGCCATGAAAACATGACGCATACTGTGTAGTATTTTCATTTTCTTATCCTCTTTTGTATAAAAAGATCTCTTAGTGCCATCCAGCAAAACATTTTTTTTAGCATGGTGAAGTTTACATGAAGCAAGAGATGCAGGAAATAAGCTCTGGTTGAACAAAAATCCTGTAAACTCATGGTGTTTAGTGTACCCTAACAAATTCTCCATATGCAAGACACTCACGTTCTGTACGCATCATATGCAAGAAACTCACAGTATTTGGGTGTTCCATAAGGAGGAATAGAGTTTACAGTTTATGACCATTTCTTCCATCAAGATGCATGCTGTATTCATTACTAGAAGTAGTGCTATGGTTGCTAACAAACCTATTTCTTAAAGTTGAGCAAACACTTGCAGCTGTAATGCAGCTTGAAGAGTTGGTTGGTACAAAATATGAAAGGCTCAGCAGAGCTAACTTTCACAAATTTGTGATGGTGGCATGCTGCTACTTATCTTTTTTTGTAATGTATCTGATAAATGTCTATATATCTTAGGTATATCGAATTTCGACAAGAGAAAATAAGTTACGAAATGAATCGATGAAGTTATATATTATTAGAAGTTCCACATTGCCTGAATCATTTCTGCAATACTTCAAATGGAGACTAGTAAAATTTAATGCATTTACCTTGGAGATGAAGGGTAGGTGCATGATCCATAACCTGAAATGCAAAATATATATTTTTGAATAAGTAGATTCCACGCATACTTGTAAGATTTGTGAGAATGTAAATGCCTGTTTCACTGGAAAAAAAGGTAGAGGAGGGGACCGGAGGGGGCAAAGACAGTTTCAACCAGGCAACACAAATCCCACATACCACAATAAGAGACAAAGGCTCATGAACCCACATGATATTATCTACAATTTAATCCTTGAACAATTGGAACATAACTGTGAGAGCCAAACTGAGAATTAACATAATTTATTTATCATGAATTAAAGTTGCCTCATGTTGTGTACAGCAAGTCAGCAACCACATTTGCATCAAGTTGTGCTAGATGTATTTATCATGAATCACAAGATGTATTGTATTGTATCAACCCAAATATATGTCACAGTAAAATACGCAACAAAATGCACTCCCTGTTTAGCATCGAGTTGTACTTTTTTTGGGTTTAGAAAGCTACAGCAATCGCGCACAATGGACTATAGGACAAAGAAGAAAAACATGCCCATAGGTTATCGGCAATGTTGATGCCGTCATTTTCTCCCGATTACTGAAGCAGTAAAATTTTCAATTTTTCATTACCACCACCTAATGACTTTTCTCCTATGATATCAGTATGTACTAGTATTATTCTCATATGAAGCTAAACAATGGCAAAAGTAACGAAGAAAAATTAATCAGATGATGAAGAAAATTAAATAAATAAATGACGCGAGAAACAATCGGATATATAACCCAAAGGTCCCGAAAAAGAAAAGCGACCAGTTTAGCAGAGTATGGTTGCGCAAAGCAAAAGAGACAGAGGACGTACTCCAAGACCGAACACAAAAGCAAAAGCAAAAGGGATGCCGGAGACGGATTGATGCGCAGATACAGACGGCACAGTGAAGAACATGCATGGAACAAGGCGGAAAGTTGGCTAAGCGTACTGACTGGGGTCGGTGAGCGTGACGGTGGCGGTGCCGGCGAAGTCGCATGCCCCCGGCGCGGCGCGGGAGCGCTGGAAGATGGAGTTGAAGGCGTAGGAGGCGTGCGCGGCGAGGGTGTTGGGCAGGTAGCAGAGGCCGCTGGACTGGATGGGCGCACAGTCCGCACCCCCCGCGGGGCCGCACGCGTAGTCCAGCGCCGACTGCAGCGCCTTGTCCGACGCCGCGCTCCGCGCGATGCACCACGCCGCGCCCGCCGGCCGCGCCACCAGGAGCACCAGCGCCACCAACGTCACGGCAACGAGCCACAGCGCCGCGGGGAGGCGCCCGCGCCGCCGCATGTGGTGGGGTTCGACGGAGCAGGAACGGCGGTCGAGGAGAAAGAGCGAGAGAGAGGGGAAAGGTGGTGGGAAGGGAATGTGGGTTGTGGAGCGAGAGGGCGATGATGGGTGTGGGGATAGGTGAAAGAGGAGGGAGACGAGACGGTCGGGGGCGGGAGGATCTCCTTCTCGCGCTCCTTCCTCCCACAAAGCTGCTTTCTTTTCTTCTTTCTTTGTTTTTTTTAATTACACAGTACAAAACAGGCGTCCAACACGTACGCACACTCACCTCACCCTTATGAACACACGTATATAAGCTCTATCCCTATGACCATCTCCGAAGGACTGAGTCGGCAGATCTGAAGATGTCGGAAGTCACCACTGACGCCTCGTTATCGACGGAAACATTACCTACCATTTAAAGCATAACGGCAGAAAATCTTGAAATAAATCCAAAAAATACGAGTACCAGTGCCAAGTCAAGGACTTAATTCTTAGTGGACAGGTTCCACCACAAGAAACTCAAACAGCTGATCTATGATCATCGGACGGGTGGTTGTTTGTGTTGGGCTGGGCTTATTAGCTATTTGTTGGGCATAGTCATTCTTCACGATGGCAATGGGTATCCGAAACTCGAAACCCGATGGGTTTTTACTCTATTAGGGTAAGAGTTTTGGTCAATTTCTCTATTATGGGTTTGTTCATGGGCAAAAAGCTAGACTCAGCGGGTTTGCGGGCGTGAGTCTGGGTGTGTAGTACCCGAACCCGTAAACCTATGGGTTTTTAAAACCCGTAAACTTTAACCTTAGATAATCATAAACATTTGTGAAAGATCAGGTGTGGCCCAATTAGACTAGTAGCAAGCAGCCTTTGGCGGAGATGGATAGGGGCAGCAGCAGCACACAGCAGTGCTTCATTTGTCCCACCTCGTCAAACCAAGCAAACATAGTAGCAAGCAGCCTTTGTCCGCCTCCAATCCATGGCAAGGTTGGGAGGAAAAAATAAATTTAAATTATGTATAATGTATAACTGATATGTACATATATAATATATATTTAGAGTGTTTGATTAGTCATCTGATTGAACATAATCTTTTGGAGATAAAAATGTTGGTTAGTGGAAACAGGTGACCCGTTGGGTACTCGCCACCTGAACCGGCATGGGTGGGTGTGGGCAAGAAATTGTACCCGTGACGTGTCGTGGGTATTTTAACGGGCAAGTTTTGTGCTCACGGGCACGGGTTTAGGTTGGCAAAACCCAACAGGTACAAGCCATTCTATTGTGTGGATGCAGATTCCATTTTTGCATCCTTTCCTTGAGTGCCTAGGTTTGTTTCAGCCCAAAACACAAAGAAAAGTCCCTGTCCAGGAAAACGTAATAAGCAAGACTCCAAAGCTACCTTTACCATTCCGTTAATGCTCGTGCGTCCGCCCAAGGTTACTCGACACGACACCAGCCCAACAATGTACGCTCTTTCGTTTTTTACAAAAACTGCTCATCCATTTATTCATATCCACTCGTCCTATCGCTCTTATTCGCTCTCCTGTTGCCTCTGAGCGCATGTCCGCTCGCCCTCCGAGGCGCATTGCTTGGCCATTGGCCTTGCCAGGCACGACGCACGGTCACCTCCGAGTCGCAGTGCTTGGCTGCCGGCCCTGCCATGCCTGGCGTGCTGCTACCCTCCACAAAGTCGCGCGGTCGTGGTCTCCTCGCCGCTTGTGCGGCGGATGCCTCCCTTCCGCGATGTGTAGCCACTGCCGCCTACAAGCGCTGCAGGGCTGCTGCCTTTGATGAACACCACACACCGACGAGCCTCTCCATTCTGCCGAGCAGGAAGGAGATGTTGCGTTGAAAGCGCATGTTGCAAGAGTATGTTTCAATTGTTTTAGGTGTGTTGAAAGTGTTTCATATGGATGTTGCAAAAATAGATCGTGATTTTACACATGTTACAATGGTTGTACACGTATGTTGCAAACATCCGTTCCAAATGTTTCATCTGCGTTTTCAGACGTATGTTGCAAGTGTGCTTATTTGGATGTTGTATATGTTTCACACATATGTTGTAGGAGTATGTTCAAAATGTTTCAGCAGTTTTGGCCTTATGTTGCAATAAGTGTTTTCATATTGCAAGTTGCAAGTGTTTAGTTTTATCTATATGTTGCATATGTTTCATACTCATGTTGCAAGTGTATGTTCCAAATGTTTTATTTGCTCTAGACGTATATTGCATTCAAGTGTTTTATGTTGCAAGTGTTCCGTATTTTAGAGGTATGTTTAGAGAGTCATGGGGGCACGACTCGGACGTCGGGAGGGGGGAGGGGCTAGAGTCGTGCGGACGGGGCGTGCTTGTCCTCATCCTGGCTCCCAGACCCTGCCTGTGCGAAGAGAGAGGAGGGGATCATTAGGAAGGAGCGACTGACGCGTGGGTAAGACGAGACGGATGGGGACAGGGTAACATGGCGGGACAAGGCAGACGGAGAAGGACTGTAGTGATACGATGAGAGTGCGGCGTGTTTTTGCTGGGCCGTTCGGCACGTACAGTCCGATGGAATCCTATCCCAAGGATGGCATTTCGAAGTTAACAACCCTTGTAGATCCAATCTTCTTTTATGGAGAGGCAAGAGTGGCACAACCGTATACCGAGTGTTGGTGAATGTCTGTTACATACATAGTGAGTTGTCAAGGGTGTTAGTGTTAGGGGTGGGTGTTGAATGTAACACCTTGGCCAATTATGAACCTATAGTAGTTGACCTCTGTGTGCCATATGTGGTTGTAGAATTAGTGCTTGGAAGCTTAGGAGGTAAGGTCAGCTTTTAATCCTTGTCGCTACTTTTACATGAAACGACGAGGACGTAAGAAATGTGCTATGTATATATGTGGCCTCTTTCCACATAAAGAGAGTTGTGCCAACGTAGAAACCATATGTTACAGTTGACAAAAGAGAAATAAGAAGATCCTAGAAAAAGAAAACCAGTTGCACCGACCCAATGGCAAGTGTTCTGGTGGTCAATCCTAGCTAGGATCACTACATTGTCGTAGTTTTACTGGTGCTTTCATGCACTTCTCCCGTATTTCCGGTGCATAAATTTTAAGATGATTTCATATAATACTTTTATTCCACCAATTAATACAAGCAATTTTTTTTGTGATTTGTTAATTATCTTTGTATTATAACATCACTTTTTTTGTCCTTGTCTAACTATAGAAATAATTGTAAATTGTAAATCGTTAATGGTCTTTGTGCCAACACAAATCAGATTTTTGTCAGGTTTATGGTTTTGTCTAACAAGTTTTTCTAATTCTTGGAACCGTAAATTGTAGATTGTGCCTAAAATATTATAACAAACTAAAATTAGAATTTTAATATAAAATATAATAGTAACCGTCGCCTGAAAGAAAACTAAAATTCGTGCACTTGAATTTTAGTGCCCCGTTTTTGCATCATTTATTTCATAGCTTTATTACAACATGATAGCAACCCAATTTATGCGAGACAAATTACATATCTTAATGAATTTTAGCAAGTCCCATTCTGGGTCATTTATTTCATACTCCCTCAGTCCGAAAATACAGATCGTTTTACGGCTGGACACGACTACCAAGAAGGATGGCAAAAGACCTGCATGCCGCTATGTGTTATTCTCTCCGTCGGTGTGCGGGCCACACCCACCCTCGGCCTTCGTGACCACGCCGCGGCCTCTGCGTCTGGACGCCTGGGCAAGTGTGCCTCCTCCCTGTCGGCGTGCGGGCCGCACTGGCCCTCGACTTTCATGATCGCGCCGCGACCTCCATGGCCGGATCCTTGCTCACCGTAGCACCCATGGCCGAATCCTTCCTCGCTAGCCCAATCTGCGGTGTATTGCGTGATGCGTGGCCGACGACGCCTTCCTGTGCCAAGGCTGCGACGCTTCAATGCACTCGGCGAACCTGCTCGCCTGGCAGCACCTGCGCCGGACGACGTCGCCGCCGGACCCGCTGCACTTGACGCTCGAGGCCGCCGGTGTGGCGGCGTCAACGTCGACGAGGAAGAAGCGCCAGTAGCAGTAGGTCGCGTCAGCGACACGGTCCAAGTGCAAGGTGCGCACTCGGAGGCCACATGTCAAGAGCGTCGGGCAGCTGCTGTCGAGGAAGCAGCTCGTCGTTGTGCCTGAGGTGGCCACCGTCAAGCTCTGACCGCGCCCTGGCTGAGCTCTGCACACCGGCGCCGCCTCCAGTGAATGACCCGACGGCCATGGCCTCATCATCTTGCTGCCGGGATGACGTCGACGGCGCCATGGAGAACACAAAGGCCGCAGCGGCGGTGGTTGTCGCAGAACCGCCCGTGCAACAGCGCTCGGATAGCTTCGCCGGCTTTGGCCACACGGAATAGACCCGTATATCCTCGTGGCTACACCATTCCCGTGCAGTAGCACTCGGATAGCTTCGCCGTCTTCGGCCACACCGTGGCGATCGAAGGAATATTTATTGAAGTATTTAACACTTAGCTTGTTGTTGGAGATGTCGTGGCTGAGTAGATAGATGTGGCTCGCTTGACGGCTCGGACAGAGCTCGGTGGTTTCGGGCAGCTTGCTTCACGTTGGGTGAATTGGATCCCAAGGGCGCGATGTGTGCATGCGCCTTGCACGGCTCAGGCAGATGACGGCCACCGTGTGACGGTGAAGGGCGCAGCTGAGCTCCTGCATTGTAGTCATGTATGAGGTATCCAAAAACATATATTTTATATAAAATATTAATTGGAATCAAAAGCATGACTTAGCTCATTTGGATCGCCGAAGTTGGAGTCACATCCCGAAGAGTAGATCAGCAAAAAAGGAAACCCTCCCGAACATGCATGCGTAATGCATATATGCGTATACACTCGTGCACGAGTATGCCTTACTAATTTAATTAGCTTGCATGGTGTGCGGATTCCTTCGTTGCTTGCTTGTCGCGCTGCTTGTTGGCTGACGCAAAGGCACATAATCATGTACGTATTTGTCCATATCCTTGTGCTCGAGAGAGAGACTCCTGGCGGCGCAAGATGCAGCGCAGATGTGGAGCACACGGCTGGCGGTGGTCGGTTAGGGCACTGCTCGCACAGGAAGTGGCCGAAATCCCAGATTAGCCAAGTCCCACACGGCGCTCGCAGGCCCCACTTCTTGGAGAGCCAGATTGATCGGGGCAGATTGCCTGCGTGTCGGAGTCGGGCTTGTTCGGTACACAGTGCTCGCCGATGATGTCGATGGAGCGCTCCACCGACAGGACGAGGCGGTCGCGCCGATACCTGGCGCCCTGCAGATCGAGGTAGGCAAGAAACAGAATTGCCCTAGATGACGATGATGGAGAAGTTCCCGTACAAAACCGAGGGACGATCTTGCGGAGAACGTCAGGTTGATCTTGAGATTCCATCTGGCTCGCTATGGATTCAGTATGCATACCTTACCTGGCGCGTCATTGTCGATGAAATATAGTTGAGAGTTCACCGAGGGGTATACCCACGATGATAGATGATTGGTAAAGAGCGCGAGAGACGAACTAGATGGTAACACAAACACGAAGACACAAGATTTATACAAGTTCGGCCACCCTCGTGGCATAATACCTACGTCCTGTATTCCAATGTATTCATTGAGTTCTGTGGAGATATATATGGTCTGTATGGTCATCTGTCCTTTAGGGACCTCTACCCCTCCTTATATACTCTAGAGGGGTAGGATTATAAGGAGATTAGTCTATTTGATATAATATTTTCTGTATCCTTGTGGTGCACGTCAAACCGTGCCGTGCGCCGCATATCTTGATCATATAGGCCGTCACCTCTGATGGTGCGGTCATGTACAGACCTGTAGGGCTGTAGGTATATGGCACAACGCCGGGCACTGAAAGTTCGTCGCCGACGTGGAAGTGATGCTTGGTCAGGGCCTGGGCGACTCCACGTGAGGACGGAAGAAAGGATAGCCTCCTCCCAGGCTCCCATCTTTGATTTTTTTATTGTTTTATTCATGTGGTAGTGGACGACAGGGATTCAGAGGTGATGGGATGGATCACTGCTGCTGTACTCAGTATAGAGTGAGACCCACATATACTCCCTCCGCCCCTAAATACTTGTCGCTTTACGCTTCCCGAGAAACAACTTTAATTAAATATATATTAAAAAATATTTATGGTATATAATTAGTATCATTGGAAAGGTCTTTGAGTCTAGTTTTTTAATAAATTTATTTGGAGATACAAATGTTACACGCATTTTATATAAATCGAGTCAAACTTGTGGGCACAAAAACCGAAAACGACATCTAATAAGGGATAGATGGAGTAGAAGCTAACATGTCCTTTATTTTGGTACATTTTTTTAATCCTCGGACCACCATTATTGTGGAACGGAGCGAGTAGCTTTATTACCACATGAACATATAGCAACTCTATTTAAGCTGTGTTCACTTCCGAAATATTTGGGAGAAATATTCCTATAGCACTTTCGTTGTTATTTGGCAAAATTTATCCAACCATGAATTAATTAGGCTTAAAAGATTCATCTTGAACTTTACAGACAAACTATATAATTAGTTATTTTTTTACCTACATTTAATGCTCCATGCATGCGTCTAAAGATTCGATGTGACGGGTGACAGAGAAAATATTTTGAGAAGTGAACGAGGCCTTAATTATGAGAGATGATGTAGTTGTCTCAATGCAAAAAGTTCTCTTGTATCACAGTCCCGGTGGACCCACCCCATATATTTGTTTCCTTCTTTCCTATAGCTTGATCATCTAGTCTCTTGATCACCGCGTCTATCTTGGCAGCTAACATGTCTGTCTCTTTGAGTTGATGCATACCTCCACCTCTCTTGCGAGGTTGAACATGTTCTTCGTTCCAGCTCTGATCGAAGGCCATCTTCTCAACAAGTGCTGATGCATCTGCGAGGTTAAGTGACAGGAAAGCACCTCCAGTAGCAGCATCCAATGTTTCACGGGTGCTAGTGTTTAGCCCGTGATAGAAGGTTTGCATAAGTAGCCAATTCTTCATCCCATGATGAGGACATTCTGTAATATAATTTTGAAAGCGTTCCCATGCCTCGGGGACTGATTCATCATGTTGTTGCTAAAAGCTTGAAATTTTCCTGTGCAGAGTATTGGTCTTGCCTGTGGGAAAGAACTTGGCTAGAAAAGCAGTGGAACATCTATCCCATGTAGTGTGTTTATCTCTGTTAGCGTAGAACCACTGTTTAGCTTTCTTCAACAGTAAAAATAGGAAAAAGCGGAGTAGAATAGCATCTCTGGTTACTCCCTTAATCGTGAAGGTGATGCAGATCTCTAAAAAGTGTTGTAGGTTTGCACTTGCATCTTCATGAGCCTTTCCACAAAACTGACTAGCTTGCACCATGGTGATGAGCGCAGGCTTGAGCTCAAATCCATTGTCTCCAACATTGACTTTTGGTCTAGTACGAATATTGACAGTTGTGGTGTAGAGAATTCACGGAGACTCGTCTCGGCCATAGCGTCAAATTCCGGTGTTAAGCTTCTTCTCAATTGGTTGTCTTTCGAAACTGCTGCAAGAACCTTCTTGAGCTTGGCTCATGTCTTCTTGAGTAGCGCTTCTGGATTGTCTATGTAATTATTCAGAAGATCAAAACCAATCATGCATCACCCTGCATAAGATACACAAATAGATAAAACAAGGGTAAGCCTGTTTGAGTAGAGGTCAATGGTCATTTCAATCTCATCATTAAAGCATAATAAGTTATCAATACTTCCTAAGTTAAATACCTTCCCCGACAACGGCGCCAAAAATATTTGTTGGCATTAATTAGCATAATCACTGAATTAGTAACGACGCCAATTAATGAATGGTAATTATTAACATGTCACTAATACAGTAGCCACCTATTTATTACCTACACTTCTTAGTATTAAAATAGGTTGTCATCCCTAATGACTTAACTAGAAATGTGTATTATTCTATTATTTCATGTGACTGGACAGAATATAAAGATGAGTATATATGAATAAGAATAATTCTACAAGTGGACAGATAATTATACCATTGTAGCATTTTACCTAGAGTATTACCAGGTTGTCGATTTATAATTTTACCACTGGGAAGGTATGACTAAGCATGAATGCAGTATTGATAACATAAGTATGCCAATGAATGAGTTAATGAACCAATATCATGCTCTCTACTCATAACAGGGATAAGTCACAAGATAAAGATATTATGATAATAAGCATTGATCAAGCATTATGATATATAAAGATAAATGATTCACTCAGAGCACTCTATCTATGGCAATAGCATGGTTAAATCAGAATATTAGAGGAATAATTCCTAGGTATTGTAAACTACAAGTCAGAACTTACTTCAACTAGTGCAATTATATCTAGTAATCATTGTAAGAATACTAACACAATCCACACATAAGGAGCATCAATTAGAGAGGATTTAAATCATAGTTTCCACCTCCTTCGTGGCACATGCACTACTAGTTCTACACATGGAGAGTGGACTATAAAGGAATCAACATGTCATTTTGGTCACACCTGCGATCTACCACGTTGACCCAGCATGCAGAGGGCATTCGCAGATACACATTATATCTAAGCACCACACTTACATAATGCATATCACTCACCCCAGGACCTTGAATAAGAGGATGAGCGCTATACAAACATATGCATGAACTCCATAAATAACTCACTATACTTGACATATAATCAAAGTAGGCAAAGAACATTGCAATTAAGAACATATATAAGATGAATAATAATGTTGACATAAACATTGTAGCAAGCACACAAAAACGGTGGAGAATACAAAGAGAGAGAGGTACAAAGAATTATACCGAAACCACGCTCTTGACAACTTCAGGAATCTAAGCTTGATCTACTTGACTCCCTCTAGACCTAATCTAACTAGCTAAAGCTCTAAACTAGAGAAACTCTCAGGAACTAGGGTTTCTGGCTCTGAATAGCTTGATCTCCAAATGACTTGATGCCTCAAGGGGGGTCTCTAGCCCTGTTTATATAGCCCGGTGGGATGAACGTGAGCCCTTGGATCAAACTAATTTGAGGGACGACTTAGATGCATCCTAGGAGGCGGTGGAGGAATACTTCAGAAGGTCATAGAGGGTTCCCACAGGGGGGTGCCACTCCAAACAAGTTTTCTTTGTTTTTTAGCAAGATTCACCAAACAAGTTTTTATTTTTTTGTTGTCATCTCAAAAACTTACCCTCATGAAGTTGATATATTCCTGCTAGGGTTAGTCTATATAATAAACCACAATTTACACTAGTAGTTCTGGTTCAATAATCAAACTCGACTCCATATCAAATTTGATTAGGGTAGGCTATACAACCTAAGCACCATGCTTAATTTAGATAGCCTATGGAAGTATGATCATCTAGAAAGGTCAAAACTCCCAAACTAAAACATACCGGTGTAAAGAGAGGAAGCGTGAAATCATAACTGAGATTCATCCAACAAGGGTGAAATACTTGAATGGTGAATAATGTAGAACCATAAGATCTTTTTTAAAGATAACTACTGATTTACCTTCGGCAAGGGGTCAATGTTTATAGTCTGTTGGCAAGACAAACACTATCCTGTTTTCATTCCATCAAAAAGAGGATGAAAACAAATAGAGTTACCCTGCATGAGCAATGGCTACTATACATACATACTATCTTGGACATGCCCTGTCAGATTCTTTCAACCAATGCCTTCCCCGGTAATGGTGTCAGAAATGCTTGTTGGCGTTTCTTAACACAATTACTAGGATTGGTGTTTTCTAGCAATAGCACTAGAAACGCCGTGATGATATTTCTGAACACATGCAGAAATATTTCGCAAGCGCATGGATATATCATTGTAGCATTTCACCTGGAGGTATTCGGGTATCGTTCATTTATATTTTCCCAAAGGAATCCATGGTGTAAAGCTTCTAGTAGGAACATATTCAGGATAACATGACTTGTATAATAGACCAAAGTTCATAATAAGGGTAATCATGGTATAGTTCAAGATAGTGTGACACACACATTCAAACCAATCTCAAGGATAAAGATAAAAAGAAAGAATAAAGAATAAATCTAAATTGGAGCAGGGTTGTCTTGTATAGCTATGTTAAGTTTAGTAGATCATATAAATACATGAATGTATAAAGGTAGAGATCCTAATTTAAGATAGATTTGGTCACTATAGACTTACTTCAGGCATCGGCTTATACCTGGTCTGCCAGGTACCTCCGGCAAACAGCTCTACGCCATGCCCCGACGTGGGGGAATGCAAGGGACGGACAGGGCTGTCACCACCTACCGCTAACCCCTCAACCGTTTGGACACGAGGAAAATGAAGGTAGCCTCTAGCCTAGACACCATGTCTATGCTAGCGACTACTGCTCCAGCGCGTTAACAAGGCTTACCTGTCCCCAGGGTCCTTCTACCAGAGCACCCGTCACGAGGACGAATGATGAACCTGCAAGAACATAATGACCAAAACTGATCTTAAAGTAGAATTCACTACCTCAATTTAGGTCTTGGTCTAAACATCTATGTATGAAAGATTAAGCATAAAGTCCTTTATGCACAAGAACTTAGGTCTAGTTCATAAGCATATCTATATTGACAGAATAAGAACAAGAACAAGATGAAGACCATGATAGGAATCATAATGTAGAACATTATATTGATCATACCAAATATCTCCAAGATGTTCTAGCTCTTCAAATGAGGCTTGCCTTGCTCCAACTACTAAAACTACTAAAAGGTAAAAAGATACAAGTGGAGGGAGAGAGGCTCTTGTGTGGTGTGTGTGTTGAAGGAGGAGCTCCACCCTTGCTTTTATACATGGATCAGGTCGGTTTGGCGTGATAAATATGGAATGCACCATGGACCGACATGGGGGAACCGCCACAAGCACGTCGGTTGACGGCCGGGCCCACGAGTCAGTGGCAGGGGTGCACACCTAGGTGGGCCCCCATCACCACGGTCTTGTGTAGGTCGATTCCTGACCTAGTGTGGCCCCCCCCTACAGGTGCGATTCGGTCCAAAAAGTTGTGCAGGTGTGCTTCTCCTTTGATGTTGCGCATTTCTGAAAATATGTTTCTGCTTTGCGCTTTCTCGTTTGTGTAGTTTATTCCTTGCTTTCAGACTTGTACCTGTGAAATGTAACTCTTCTGAAAACAAGTGGAGCAAGGTTAGTAGTAAAGGCATATGTGCCAAAAGAATGTCATTTTCTCCTGTTTTGGATCATAGTTGGTGGCTATAAATGTGCAATATCGACCGCCAACAGCTGCTGATGCCACCCATGCGCACGCGCCTGCATGGGAATGTAGGAGCACGTCGTCCGGGTAGTCAAGATTTCAGACGACCGGACCTTCTCCCATCATTGTTTTGCAGCAACTTTAACTTGTTTGTAATTGTAATGTAAGCTTCTCTGTGCAGTGCATGTATGTGTTTACTATATTGTTCAACTTTGTATTAATTAGGTGGGTTAAACTCTGTTGAGCATGGTGTAGATCAGGTCCTAAGGTCATTTGGAGGCACATGCAAGAAAGTCCGAGCATTGTAAATCTGACTAGGCCGGACACATCTCACGTTATTCAATAAGTTTTACTCACAGCTATGTAGGAGTACTTGTTTGTAATGTAAGCTAAGGCCTGCGGAGTGTGTACCACAAATATTACTAATGGTTGGTCTCTGCATTTCTCCAAGATAATTGTCTTAAATATCTTATTTGCATGTCTATGGCTACTAGTATATTGTTGAACTTTGTATTAACTCGATGGCTTAAACTCTGTTGAGCATGGTGTAGATCAGGTCCTTTGGCCATTTGGAAGCGCAAGCAAGAAAGTCCGAGTATAGTAAGTCTGACCGGGCTGGACACGCAAGAAGAGCTTTTGACCACCATGACACGCTTGAGACTCATGCTTGAGACTTGCAGCAGCCTGGTGCAGTTGTGGAGAGGACTCATAGCAGTTGAGGGACAGTCAAGCAGACCAAAGAGTGAAGAGGAGTTGCTTCCCTAGCTATTAGGCAATTGCTCTTGGTTGGAGGAGCAGAGGCGGTTAGATAGCTAGGAGTAGTAGGTGGCTAGACAGTGGGAGTGAGGCCAGGCTTTTGTACACACAGAGACGCCAGGGCTAGAACAGGCTTCTGATATGAGCGCACAATGTTCATCATTATACTAGTCCTACCCAAGATATGTTGCATGAGATAAAAATAAAAATCTTACAAGGTTATCGTTACGGTTATCATTTTATTTAATGCAAATACACGCCTAAAGTACATATTTTATCTAACTATGTCTTTAATATCTTTAAAACACATTAATATCAGTTGATATTGTATTCACATTATACACTAATAGTGTCATTAGACAAGAAACCAAACGACCGGTCCTACATTCCGCCAAAATAATTGTCTTAAATATCTTATTTGCATGTCCGCGTCTACTAGTAGTATACTGTTGAACTTTGTATTTATTAGATGGCTTAAACTCTATTGAGTATGGTGTACATCAGGTCCTTTGGCCATTTGGTAGCACACACAAGAAAGTCCGAGCATTGTAAATCTGACCGGGCCAGACACACCTGACATTATACTAGAGTGAAGAGGAGATGCTTCCCTATTAAGCAATTTCTCTTGGTTGGAGGAGCAGAGGTAGTCAGCGAGCTTGAGATGGCTATACAATGGGAGTGAGGCCATTGCTTTGTACACACAGGGATGCTAGGGTAGGAACAGACTTCTGACGTGATCGAACAATGTTCATCATTACTAATATCGGAGTAGTGAATATTTTGTCAGCTACTCTATGAACAAATGTAGTACTCAATTTGCTATGATTTTCAAATGTACACATGGCACTACACACCCTGGCATACGAGATGAAATGTACAGCGGGCGGACTTTCTTACGTGTGTGCTATACAAAATGTGAACAGAAACAAATGTGCACATTGGAAAGAGAACCAGAAAATTCTGCATTTCCCGGTAATTAATCTCATCGTCTCGTCCGCCCGGTCGCCCGCCCATGCTAGTTCGTAGAGGGTATTTACAAACCCCTACTGTAACCCCCGGTCGGCCACCTCCCCCGCCTCCTCCGCAATCAATGTAAGTTGATTACGCTGCTCCAGCCCTCTGTCTCCCTGCCGTCCACACGCCATAGTTCTATCCACGCACACGCCGTATACGTAGCTCCATCCACGCCTGCAATAATCATGTCGCTAATGGCGCTCCCTACCGACATGCAAATTGAGATCGCCGCCCTAGTTGCTGCAACCTCGGATCGTCCCATGGACGACCTCCATAGCCTAGGGGTGACCTGCTTGTCCATGCACCGCATCTACGACAACCTCGCCGTCGGTCAACGCGCACTGCACCAGTGCAGACACGGGCTGGGGTGGGACAATCTCGGCAACTACTACACCCTCCTTGCTAGCCTGACCTAGCTCGATAACCTGGAGGCTTGCTTCCTCACAGGGATACCAATTGTATTCGAGGAAAACCATGAGCCTTGGCCATGCCTCAACAATCTCACTCGCGCCATCGATGGCGGGCACAATCTAGCGGCCTATCTGGTTGTCATATTGCTCTATAGGCACAATGGCGATGACCACGACGACGACACTGCGAGGCGGTACATGAGATGGGTCGACGGCGAGGAAAAATCACGGGCGGCGGTGGGGAGTGGTGGCGGCGAATGAATGAGGTGCTTCGTGAAATGAGGTGGTCCTAGGGCAAGTTGTCACTGTCGCTGCTGGCACAGGTGCGCTGTGACCTTCCGTGCGTAGGCAGCACTTGTGGCGATGCAGACGGATGGGAAGAAAGGGCTGTGTTTTGCAATGGGGACTATAGGCTTCGCCACGAATTTGCGTTGTTCACATGTCAACTTGAAATAAGAAACTAGTAGTTCACTATTTGTTTTTAATTTTATTTGTTTCCTTTAGGGATTCAGTGAAAGTACTCGTACGAACATGTTTATTATGCTCGGACTTTCTAGCGTGCACAGTAAAATTTGAATAGCTATGTGGTACCTCCTTTAGGCATTAGATCGACTCGAGACTTGATCTACACCATGATCAATGGAGTTTAACCCACCTAGTACAATGTTGAACAAAAGTAAACACAGACATGCAAAGGGCCAAAAAATACACCATGTTTTGCCACGCGAGCAAATGTACAGTCATCGGACTTTCTTACTTGTGCAACAACATTTTAGCACCAATGGCTACTCAGCTCCTCACCTCTACACTAGACTGAGGCAAGACTTGCTCTTCGTTGCAAGGTTCTTTCATGTTCAACAAGAGGGCCAGACTGTCCTCTGGTTGTTGATTTTTTTGCATGTCCTCCAAGATAAAAGAACTGGCCGCACACCTAATATACGGTCTACCCTCGTCTAATACACAACATGCCCGGACTGTGCTTTGGTGACATAAAAGATTAGGAACCTATTCCTGTGTGTTGGTTGGTTTTGCAGAGCTTAGTCAAACGTAAAAATGTTTGACTGGCATGGTTTCTAGGAATTGATTGTCTTAGGGACGGAGGGAGTACATGAAACCATGTATAGTACTGTAGCCATCTCTAGGCTGCTAGCCCGCGACTGCTGCGAGCCTATGACTACTGGGGTTCGAGTGCACTGTGTACTCCACCAAATGATAGAAGGTCCAACCATCTAAAATATTCACTACTTGGATACTACTATAGTAAAATAAGAGGAGAGCCGTGCTACTAGAAAGATAACATAACATCAAACCATAATAAGAGGAGAAACATGCCACACTACTCAAAGTCACATACAACTACTACGTAAACATACTAGTTCTATCTACATATGAGTTCTAACTACAAATATTTGTTTGACTTGATATTACTAATTAATTGAATGAGCAGTGTCATCCCATAGCTCTAAGCAAGTCATGCAACATGGTTACCAACAGGCACAATCAAAATCCATACAACTACTACGTAAACATACTAGTTCTATCTACATATGAGTACTAACTACAAATATTTGTTTGACTTGATATTACTAATTAATTGAATGAGCAGTGTCATCCCATAGCTCTAAGCAAGTCATGCAACATGGGTACCAACAGGTACGATCAAAATCCAATGCCTGTGTTAACAGTAGTTAATGTCTACTTTTAACCGTCAACTAAACATGAGAAATGGTTAAAAATGATCAATAGTAGTAACTTAGGGGTTTATGCTGATAGTTTCGATGAGTTTTGGGGAATATGTGAATTCTACAGGGTTTATTCAGGAAACTTCCATGGTGGACCTACATGACAGCGAAATACATCAAATTCTACCGTGAAACCGACATAGAAAGACTCTAGAAGACCCCAGAAGACAACCCCCTAAGCTGGAGCCCGAGGGCTGGCAGGTGGGGCTGGCCGCCCTCCCCTATAGGCTGACCACCCTCTGTAGGTGGGACCAGGCCGTCAGCTTCTGAAACCTTCCTCCACCGACCTATCTTGATGCATCTATGCCGTCCTTTCAAGTCAATTTGATCCAAGAGCTGTCGTCAACCCCCCGGGGCTATATAAGCAGGGGTGTGTTAGTGTTTCTTAGCGTAAGCAGAGGAATTCGCAAAGCGCACGGATACACCGTTGTAGCACTTCACCCGGAAGTATTCAGGGTATCGTAATTTCCCAAAGGAACGGTTTTGCTAGACTCTTCACTTAGTTAACCTATGACCACAAGGGAGAAACAAACGAGGTAGCGAGGTTTTCCCAAGGACAGATATCTTAATGGAGGTAGCTTTGTTACTATAGACTTGCTTCAGGCGCCGGATTGCACTTGGTCTGCCAAGCGATGCCGGCCTCTGCTCTACCACGAGCCTGAACGTGGGGTATTACAAAGGACGGACAGGGCTGTCACCACCTGCCACCTACCCCTCAATCCGTAGGGAAAGAGGCAAACGAAGATAGCTTCTAGCCTAGACACCACGTCTATGCTATCCACTAATACTCTAGCGTGCTAGCAAGGGTTATCCGTCTTTATCAGGGCCCTTCTACTAGAGTACCCGCCGCAAGGACGGACGACGAACCCACAGGTCTATAATAGTGCAAAGGTAACTTTTTAAGATAAATAACCGAAGTTAAACAACAAGTCTCTTACTCCAAACAGTAAGAAGCTTGTAGAGGTACAGGTGGAGAAGCTCCCGGCTCCAGCACTTTGACTTAGTGTAGCTAGCACACTAAGGGAAGTTGCTAGTACTCCGACTCTTCTCCAACTCTCTCCTCACTCACTCACCTCTCTTATTTCAATCACAACTACTAAAAAAGTAAAAGTCTACTCTTCTCTCCTTGTGAATTGAATTGGGATTTATTCTCCTCTTTGAGAGGGAAGGGAGCCCCTTTTTATAATAAATCAAAGGCGGTGCTCCTCCCTATTTTTGGCGCGAAGCACCAGGGGAACCACGTTGCATGCCTCCATGCCACCACCAGAGAAAGACCAGGGCATATGGCGGTGATAGGGGGCGGCCGGCCCACTAGTTGGCCCAAATGGCCACCGCCTTTGCGAGGTGGTCTCTGGTTGGGCTTGGAATACTATTGCATGGTGCCTTGCCCCATTGGTGTTGCAATGCTTGGCGCCTTCTTCATTCTTTGCGCGAATTAACATTGGAAAGCGCCTTTTGATGGTTTATTCCATGTATTTGTGTTTGTGACCTGCAAAGTGATATACTCCAAATACATGTGGAACTCGGTTAATAGTAAATGCATATGTGACTTAAGTTTGCTAGTTTCTCCTTTTTTATGAGCTTATTGACGGGTGAATTTCATCATTAGTGACCATCAACAGGGTGGAGACCTCCCCCTAGGCCAGTCCAAGTTTGATCCTCAAAGTTGAGAAGCCAGAAACCCTAATTCCATATGTCCACCAGGATCAAGGTTAGCAATCAAGAGAAGATTAGTTCTCCAGAGGATCTAGTTTTGTATTAGAAATAGAGATATAGTGTGAGAGAGTGGAAGTTCTGGAGGAGTTCCGTCGTGTCGGTGCTCTCTCTATAGCTTGTACTCTATGGGATGCTAAAAATGACCATTACAAACTAGGCTTGTGTCCTACAGTCAACAAAGCTTTGATACCAATTTGTCACATCCATTTTTAAGGATAAAATGGAATGCATAATCTTATGTGTGCTCAGAGATCAATCACACATAAGTTGACAAATTACAGAAAAAGTATCATCACATTTGTTTATTACATCACGAATATTAACACATAGTCTTTACACAAATGTAGCGAAAACAGAAAGATAACTCTCTCGTGGTGACTTCAAGCATAGACACGTTAACTGGTTGACATCAAGCCTAATACTCATCATGGTAATCCTCATTCCAATCTTGATCTGTTACCCATCTGGGATTTTCCAAATATTGAAATATAAAGCAAGCGTAAGTACATCTCGTACTCAACAAGTGTAACATGGGGTCCATGAGGCTCAAAAAATATAGACACTAGTTTACTGCATGTATCTTTTAGGTGTATATCCTGTTTAGCAATTAATAGCAACAAGGTGGCAACATTCCCAGAATAAACATATGATCAAGTAAGCTGAATAATGAATAGCAAATCAATTAAGCATATACAGTTCAATGGTGTTCATCTATTCTGTAAGAATTCCCAAGGTCGCTCGTGTTCGTGAGCATGGCTGATATACCAGTTTTACACTCTGCAGAGGTTGTACACTTTCACTATGAGTCATGATCACCATAAGCTCAAGGTTTTCAAGGCCCCAATGGGCAGATAGGTTTTACTATAAAGCCTTTCAAAGGTTCGTCTAACAAGTTAGGCCATTAGATTCACTTGGCAAGCAGATATAGAGCCCTCCTTCCAAATGGCATAATGACACGCAGGCTATACACATAAGGACAGAGGCCGCACTACACCCATCGTGTCAAGCCATTCTTACGCCAATGAGGGTTACCACTAACAAGCTAGAAAATGTCCTTCTATGTGACTAAAGCCATAGCCATGTGGCCCTCACAACTCTACTGTAAGTCCCGGATCTACAGATAGGTCCTTATAGAGAGAAACTAGAGCACCAAAAGCTAGCATCATGCTATAGCCCTCTTTAAACATGTTGCTAAAAAGTCATATTTTAATGTTATTGCATATTCCATTAATCAAATTACAAGATCATAGTTTAAGTGAAGCACTAGCAAAAGCTACCCAATGCAATATCCCAAAGGTGCCACGGTACAAGTTCAATGCTAGGAAATCCTTAATAGTGACAAGGGAACACATGCAATATGAATTTAAATGACTTTCATGAATAGGACAACAAGGATAATCCCATGCTATACTTGCCTTGCTCAAACAATAAGGAAACAAGATGAAAAGATTATAAAATGAATCTACGTCTTGCCATGATCAGACGGACGCGAAGATCATGAAAAACAGAGCTAAAACGAATAAGTTATGAATTAAACAAGATTTCCTTTAGAAAAATAATAGAGCAAATATAATCTTGAATTTTAAATGTTGAAAACATGATTAATAGTAGCACTAAACTATAGATTATGTAATTACGAATCTAACGCAACTTGAATGGATCAAATCAGAGTTAAAACGTAGTTTTTATGATTAAAACAAATTCAGTGGCAAAGTTGTAAATAGACAGAACATCATTTTCGAATTAAAATAAATGAAATTCAGGATTTAATCCGAACCGAGGACTATGGATTAGATATAGGAAAAGTCCAGGGGCTCTTTAGATGGCCGAAGGGGTATCAAGGGATATCAGCTGTTGGATTTTATTTCGATGAACGAGATTAAATGGGAGAGGATAAAAGGGGAGCTACCTGCCTTCTACAGTGATGGCACGACGGAAGCCATGGCCCGCGGCGACAAATCCTCACCGGCGTTCTTGAATACGATGATTCAAGCCACAGTTTCGCATGGGGATTGATCGGGGAGATAAAGGAGCTCGAGGCGAACTCACCGAGACCGAAAACGGAGGCAGGGACGGATCGGGGTCAGCGTACGGCTCGGGATGGCGGACGGCGGCAACCTACACGCATCGGTGGCACTAGGTGAGCCAAATGATGCGAGAAAAATGAATAGGAGGGGTTCAGCAACTTTGCAAAACTAACACGAAGCCCGGTGTGGCGCTTACAGTGTCAGCGAGACGACGAATTCGTCGAATCACAGATAACGACGGCGGTCTAGGGTTTAGATGGCAATGAGCTCAAGGCGAGGCAACGTCTGCTGCTGTGAGGGTCAAAATGAGGGGCAGTGTGGTACGTGCCTCAGCTTATATAGCCACCAGGGTGCGCTATCGAAGGAAAGAGGAGATTGGGAGGGGGATTTGATGATGGTTTTTTTTGGAAAGGGGCAGGTTCGGCTGCTGGAGGAGAAAGACGACGGAGGAGCCACTGTCATGTTGGGCCCACCGATTAGTGAGATGGAGCGTGGGGCCAGGCTAGCATTGAAACATAGCGAGGGAAATATGGAGTGCTCATCTGCAGCTTGCTAGGCTTGGCCCAAGAGTGGAAAGAAGGAGCTGGGCTCCTGCGACTTGGGCATGCGGCTTCGGTGGGGAAGGAGGGAAACAGCCTTAGGCCAGGAGAGGGAGCAGGCCAGTGAACTGGGCCGCTTGCTTGAGTGAGCGGCAAGTGGGTGAGGCCGAGCGGGCCAGCAGAAAGGGAGGAGGGGCCTGCAGGGGAGTGGAGCCAAGCAGCTGGGCCAACAAGCCAAAAGCTAGAGAGAGGAGGAAATCCTTTTCTTTTTCTTTTCCAAATTTTCTAAAGCCACTTTCAATAGAATTTTGAATTCTCTTTTGTTTTTGAATCTGTAAGGTCCAAATGGCTAAAGGGGGGGTGAATAGCCTATTTAAAATTCTACAAGCTTCACTAGACAACCATGTTAGTATAAAAGATGGCTAAGCTAATTCTAGCACTAGCTCAACTATACTATGCAAGCCACCTATACAATTCTAGTGAAGCAAGGCTATGATCTCTAAAACACACCAACAAGACTAAGCTACTTACTCCTATGTGATAAAAGCTACACTAAGCAAACTACACTAGGAATAGAACAAGAAAGTAAAGAGCAAGTGACTTGATTCTTATACCAACGATGTAGAGAAGTAATGCACTCGAAGAATCAATCACAAGAGAAATCCTCGGCAAAGAGATGACATAAGATTTTTACCGAGGTTCACTTGCTTTCCGGCAAGCTACTCCTCGTTGTGGCGATGCACCCACTTGTCGGTTCGCGAGCTAATCGACTATCAAGAGTCGAGCCCTCGGTGGGCGCCGCACAACCGCACACAAGATGGGGATCCTCCAAGCCACGAGCTTCACTAGAGTATCCAATTTGCGAACTCCCGCGGGGAATGATCAAGAACCCCTTACAACACTTGGTGAGGGCTCCAACAATCTCCAATTGCGAGCTCAATCACCTCCGCTGCTCCAAGCCATCTACCGTGTCGGGAAACACGGAAGAGTAACAAGAAATCCGCAGCAACTCAAAGATCAAATGCCTCTAGAATGCAACTCTCAAGCAATGCACTTGAATCTCACTCAATCTCACTCAAGATGTGCAACTATGCAAAGAGATGAGTGGAGGGGTTGTTCTCTAGCTCAAAAGATGTCTCTAGGTCTCAAAATGTGCAAGAGTTACCCTCAAACCCCGGACATCCTCTATTTATAACGAAGGGGTACGCAGCTAGCCATTACGGACGACGCAGCGAAAAACGTGCTGACCGGACGCTCCGGTCAAGGTGACCGGACGCGTCCGGTCACTATAGGACACGTGAAAACAGTGCGCGTCAGAACTAGCCGTTGCCGTGACCGGACGCGCTCAACCGTTTGACCGGACGCGACAGTGCCAGCGTCCGGTCGCGTTCCAGTAAGCTCCCGTCGAGACCGGACGCGTCCGATCGCACGTGACCGGACGCGCCGCGCATCCGATCAGCACTCCGCTGCACTCTGCTCCTCTGGACGCCTGACCGGACGCTCCGGTTCCGTGAGGGACCGGACACGCCGGTCGCGTGCCCTTCTTCTGCGCACAGGTGAACTGACCGGACGCGCTGGTCAGGCCAGACCAGCGTCCGGTCAGAAACCCTAGCAAGCAGCACCGAGTTGAGCTGACCGGACGCGTCCGGTCAAACCGGGACCGCGTCCGGTGCAGCGTCCGATCGCCGTTTTTCAGTGAAAAACAATTTGGACTTTCGCCACCTTTTCTAGACTCCGGCGCAATAGAAAATAGGCATTTCATTTCCTCGAAAACGCCTGAACCCCAAACCCCTTACTACCGCTCAAACACCACCGCCTTCGCAAATGTGCTAACACCAAGTGTACACCATCAATGTGCATGTGTGTTAGCAGTTCACACACATTTTTCAAGGCGTTATGTTAGCTCTCAACTAGATCCTAATGCATATGCTCAAGACATTGATCTAGTGGCACTTGATTCCCGAGCTAACCGTGATTGCCCCTCTTGATAGTCGGCTATGTATCCTAAACCCGGTCAATCACTTCTCTACTCATCTTAGACCGGCAAAAGGAAAATCCTATGGTTATACCTTTGCCTTGCACTCTTAGATCCTTCTCTTCCACTTGATCGTCATGTCCATCATATTATGTGCGTCTCCACCATGATCTTGCTCATCATTTCATGCACCAAATCATGTGGTCTTCTGGCCATCTCTCCATGCCATTTCCACCTCCATCACATGTTGCTTATGCCTAGCTTAATCACACTTGATACAATAGCATTAGCAACTTGGTGTCATTAATTACCAAAACCAAACTTGGGCTTTCAGAATCACCACTCAATACAAAAATAATATGTAGCAGCATGTATGCACAAACATGTAGCTAGACCTTATATTTGATTATAATACCACACAATTTATTATTGCTCTAGTTTGTATGCACACATATATACATAAATAAATCAAATTAACCTATTTAAGAATGATGCAAATTTTAGGGTGTTACAATTCTACCCCCCTTAAAATGAATCTCGTTCTCCAGATTCGAGCGGTGCTTACTCAAAAAGCTGTGGTTAGGTTTTCCTCAAATCATCTTCTCTTTCCCAAGTAGCCTCAGCCTCAGTGTACCGATTCCAGTTAACCTTGCACATCTTTATTACTCGACTCCTAGTAACTCTTTCTGCTGTCTCCAAAATCTTTATCGAAAACTCCTCATATGTGAGATCTTCCTTAACAGTGAGCTCCTCTTACTGTATCTGCTCCTTAGGTATGCACAAACACTTCTTTAACTGAGACACGTGGAACACATCATGTACACCTGCTAAGCTCTCAGGCAACTCCAACCGATAAGCCACTTCACCATGTCTTTCTAGAATCTTGAATGGCCCAATATACCTTGGTGCTAACTTTCCCTTCATGTTGAACCTTCTGACACTTCTCATGGGTGACACTTTCAAGTAGACATAATCTCCTACTTCGAAAGCTAATTCTCTTCTTCGGGTGTCAGCATAATTTTTCTGTCGAGACTGGGCTACCTTTAAATTATTCCTAATCATCCTCACTTGTTTCTCAACATTCCTGAGCACATCTGGTCCAAACACTTGACTTTCTCCTATTTGATCCTAGAACAACGGGGTTCTACACTTTTGTCCATATAAAGCCTCAAAAGGTGCCATTTGCAGACTCTTCTGGTAACTATTGTTGTAGGAGAACTCCACATATGGCAAAATCTTATCCCAACTTGTACCATATTGCAATGCATAAGCTCTCAACATATCTTCCAATATTTGATTAATCCTTTTAGTTTGTCCATCTGTCTGTGGATGATAAGATGTACTAAAGTTCAACTTTGTTCCCAATGAGGTATGTACTTGCTGCCAAAAGTGAGATGTAAACTGAGTACCTCGATCAGACACAATTTTCTTAGGAACTCCATGCAAGCACACTATCTTCTCCACATACAACTCAGACAATTCGGTCCATGATAAGTAGTCTTGACTGGTATAAAATGAGCGACCTTAGTTAACCGATCCACTATCACCCAGATTGAGTCATAACTGCTCTGAGTGCGTGGTAACCCCACTATAAAATCTATACCTACTTCTTCCCACTTCCACTCAGGTATCTTCATTGGTTGCAACAATCCTGCAGGCCTCTGATGTTCAGCTTTCACCCTTTGACATGTATCACACAATGCAACATACTCAACAACATCTCTTTTCAGCCCATACCACCAATACTTCTCTTTCAGGTCCATCAACATCATAGTACTCCCATGATGTATAGAATAAGCGAACTCATGAGCTTCACACAGGATTGCCTCTCTTATAGCCTTATTCTCAGGCACACACAATCTCTTGCTGGTGCCTTGCCTTTCGCTATGTTCTCCACTATCTCCTTTAACTTTGCATCCTGGAACTGACCCTTGCGTATCTCTTGCTCTAATGTAGGCTCTATCACCAACTCCACTATATTAGTGACAATACCCAAATTCAGATGCTCAAACTCATCACACAACTCACTTGACATAGGCATCACTAGCACCTCATTAGCATAACTCTTCCTACTAAGAGGATCAACAACAACATTGGCCTTTCTTGGATGATAATGCACCTCCAAATCATAGTCCTTAATTAACTCTAACCATCGACATTGTCTGAGGTTCAGATTTGATTGGGTGAAGATATACTTCAAACTCTTATGATCAGTGTATATATAACTCTTATGACCAATCAGATAATGCCTTCATATCTTCAAAGCATGAGCCACTGCCGCTAACTCCAAGTCATAAGTAGGATAATTTAATTCATGCTTTCTCAACTGTTGAGATGCACAGGCCACTATTCTGCCTTCCTGCATAAGCACACAACCAAGACCCAAACGGAATGCATCACAATAGATAGAGAAGTTCTTGTTCAAATCTAGCAAAACTAACACTAGGGCCGTAGTCAACCTCTTCTTCAACTCCTCAAAGTTAGCCTAACACTTTTTAGACCACACAAACTTTGCATTCTTCTCTAATAGAGCGGTCATAGGCTTAACAAGCTTAGAAAACCCCTCTATAAACCTTTTATAATATCCAGCCAAACCCAAGAAGCTATGAATCTCTCCCACATTGGTTGGTGGTTTGCAATTCAATACATCTTTCACCTTGCTAGGATCCACTGCTATTCCACCATTAAAGACAACATAGCCTAGGAAAGAAACTTCCTTCAACCAAAACTCACACTTGCTCCACTTGGCATACAGTTTGTGCTCTCTGAGCTTCTGCAAGACCAACATTAGATGTTCAGCATGCTCTTCTTCAGTCTTGGAGAATACTAGGATATCATCAATGAACACTACCATAAACTTATCAAGAAACTCCATGAACATCTTGTTCATCAAGTACATAAAATAGGCAGGAGCATTAGTCAAGCCAAAAGACATTAATGTGTACTCATACAAGCCATACCGTGTGGTAAATGATGTCTTTGGTATATCACTAGCTCGAATCTTCAATTGATGATAACCAGAACAAAGATCAATCTTAGAAAACACACAAGCACCTCTCAACTGGTCAAACAAGTCATCAATTCTAGGCAAGGGATACTTGTTCTTGATAGTAACCTCATTGAGTGACCAATAATCAACACACATCCTCTGAGTACCATCCTTCTTGTCAACAAAAATCACTGGTGCTTCCTAAGGTGAAGAACTAGGATGAATGAAACCTTTATCCTGCAACTCCTTAATTTGTTTCTTAAGTTCCTGTAGTTCATCTACCCCTATTCTATATGGACGCTTAGCTATAGGTGCAGTTCTAGGTAATAATTCAATAATAAACTCAATGTCATGGTCAGGTGGCACACCTGGCAAATCATCGGGGAACACATCTAAAAACACATCCACAACCTAGTCTTCCTTATTGGCACCATCCTCTAGCTGGTTCACTATGGCAGACTGCTGCTTCTGCACCACAACATCAACACTGATCCTGTCCCCCATTGGTGTTGTTAGCACCACTAGCTTCTCCTTGCACTGAATCACCGCCTTTTGTTGCATCATCCAATCCATACCCAGAATAAGATCAATCCCAGCTATTCTCGACACTATAGGGCTCACTTTAAACTCTACCCCCCTTAAAGTTAGACTAGTAGGGAGGCATTGATAAGAAGCTTGCATACTTTCCCCTGGTAAATTTACTAATATGGGGTTTTTCATGGCACATAAATGTATGCTATTTGCTCTAACAAAAGCTTGTGAAATGAACGAATGCGAAGCTCTAGAATTAAAAAGAACAGTGGCAGGACTGGACTAGACATTGAACGTACCGAGCATGACCTCTGGTTCCACTTCTGCCATCTTTGTGGACACATGGTTCACCTTCCCAATGTTGGTTGGCCGTGGGTACACCTTCTGGTTGCTATTTTGCCCCTGGGAGTTCTGTTGATTCTGCATTTTGGATAGTTGTTTGAAAGATGACCAACATCACCGCAAACATAACACTTGTTAGGAGTATTAGGGGCGCTGGTCTTCATTGGAGTGTTGTTGGGAGTGCCATGGCGCTAAGTCTGGTTTGCATTCTGCTGTTGAGGGCGATGGTTACCATTCTACTGCTGGTTTGGAGGACGCTGCGGGAATTGATTGCGCTGAGGATACTAACCATGAGTTCCACTGACTGACTGGTCCCTGATACCTCTACTGAAAGCTTTGCTGTGGATTGAGACGCTAACATGTGTTGCTCCTAGAGGCCTGTCCTTGCATACTCCTCTTTCTATCCATCTCCTTACGCATATTGTCAAGCACAATAGCGTGATTCACCAGAGCTTGGAAATTGGCGTATGTGTTGCCAGCCAACTATAACCTGAGATCATAGTAAATACCCTTGAGAAAAAGACATTGCTTATCTGCATCTTCCCTCACCTTGTTAGGAGCATAACGAGACAACTGGGCAAACTTATCATGATACTCGCTAACAGTCATAGATCCCATCCTGAGGGACCTAAATTCCTCCTTTTTGAGCTCTATTACTCCATCTGGAATGTGATGTGCCTTGAAGTCTCTGACAAACTCTTGCCAAGAGCATTATTGGGACGTGCAGACTGATAAGATTCCCACCAGGTCTGAGCTGCTCCCTCTAACTATCCAGATGCATACAACACTTTCTCTAGATCGTTGCATTGCGCTATGTTCAACTGTTTTTCCACTGCCTGTATCCAATCATCTACCTCCAATGGATTAGCAGCATGTGTGAACACCAGGGGGCATCCCTTCATGAATTCCCTGCGCTTATCCCTCACTTGAATAGGCAAAGGTCCTCCTGCAGGCTGATTCTGGGGCCGGTTTTGAAGGTGCCGCATAATCGCCTCCATCAACTGATTTTGCGTTTGTAGGAGTTGCTCCTTGCTGATAGGTGGATTAGGACCCTTGCCACAGCCCCTGCTTCCTTTGGCTGCCATCTGTTTTCCAAAACACAGAAACAAATCTCAGTATTATCCAGAATGATATATACAAGAGATAAGTAAATCTGAATTTTCAGGGCGAGTTCCAACATCAACAGTTCAGTAGAATGGTAATATCTCTAGCTATAGATGTCCAACGTAGGAGTTCTTTATTTAAGTCAGCTACAACTTTTATTTAAGTCACTCGCCCAAATTCTGTCGTTATGTTAATCAAAATTAAGACATAAGCAGTACTGTTCCAGATTCCAGACTGCGCAGAAACCTCAAATTGTAACAGTTATATCTCTGGAACCAGAATAGATAAAAAGGTGATTCCGGTGGAATTGGAAAGATACAAAAGTATAGTTGTTCCCGGAAAAGTTTCATGAATTTTACATGAACGGATTTTGAGATATAACAGAAAAATCACAGACTGCTCTAGAAAACAGCAAGGGCAGAAACAGGATATAACCAAACCCAACTATTTATTCATGATCTTATCTTAATATTTTTAACTAAGGAACCTGTAGACATGCCCACAAAGCTCCAGCACTCATCACAAAAATCCAAATCACTCATTAAACACAATAATAATCCATCTAAGCACACAATTTATCACACCACACTTAAAACTTGACATGACTCACGGTACTAATAACGTTTTTATTACATAAGGGTTCCATAATCTTATGGGGCGGAGTCTTTCTTGATGAGGGGCATGCAGATCTTCTCATGAAGCTTGGGACAGCCTAGCTCAGCCCTGAGGCCATCGACACCTCATGTTCTTGCTTGTTGAGGTTCCTCTCATTCCGCAGTTCTTCCTCCAAGGACACCACCTTATTCGCTAGCTCACGAGTTAGATCAACTTGTGCTTGGAGGGTTAGTGATGATGCATCAGTGACCTCTATGGTCCAAGTGTCTTCATCTGGCAAGTAGCGAGGGTAGTACCTCAACCCATCATACTGCATAGCATCAAAGCATCGACCATGGTAGTAGACAAGTGCATTGTAAGTGGCATCCACCATTCTCCTTTCTGCAGTAGCCCGACTCACCCGGGTGGTGTGAATTGACTCCACCTTGCGAGCCTTCTTGTTAACATCTATTGACTTGATCCACAACTCAGTATCCCAGTATGAGCTCATCTGAGGGTGCCTGTGCTATGTGCTGCGGTACTCTAGTGTGGCTTGCAAATCTGGGTTGCAATATTCTAGCGTCTTCACCAGCAGATCATGGAACAAGGCATCAGCCTCAGGATCCTTGAAGTAGAGCTCTTTAGTCCAACCCATATGAGGATTATCTGCCAGAGCAGAGGAGGGTGCTGGTGTAGGTTCTGGGAGTGCAGGAGCGTAGATCACTGGTGGTGGTAGTGGAAGTTCCATCTCTTCTTCTTCATGCATGTCCTCCTCCTAAGTGTCCCCCACTCTCGACTCTTTATCAGAAATCTCCACGATGTCATCCACACGTGGCTCCATAGGCTTACAAAGCATGGTATTCTGTAGCAGTCATGCGGGGACGAGGAGGAATCTACAGGATTTTAGACATAGATTAGATAGAAGCAATAAATTTTCACAATGGAATAAGATAAAAGAAGCATAAAAATTTAGCAAATAACAAGAGTGAAGTAGTAAGCATGAAACAAGTGAAGCAAAGGATGCTAAAAATGACCATTACTAACTAGGCTTGTGTCCTACAGTCAACAAAGCTTTGATACCAATTTGTCACATCCATTTTTAAGGATAAAATGGAATGCATAATCTTATGTGCGCCCAGAGATCAATCACACATAAGTTGACAAATTACAGAAAAAATATCATCACATTTGTTTATTACATCACGAATATTAACACATAGTCTTTACACAAATGTAGCGGAAACAGAAGGATAACTCTCTCGTGGTGACTCCAAGCATAGGCACGTTAACTGGTTGACATCAAGCCTAATACTCATCATGGTAATCCTCATTCCAATCTTGATCTGTTACCCATCTGGGATTTTCCAAATATTGAAATATAAAGCAAGCGTAAGTACATCTCGTACTCAACAAGTGTAACATGGGGTCCATGAGGCTCAAAAAAGATAGACACTGGTTTACTTCATGTATCTTTTAGGTGTATATCATGTTTAGCAATTAATAGCAACAAGGTGACAACATTCCCAGAATAAACATATGATCAAGTAAGATGAATAATGAATAGCAAATCAATTAAGCATATACAGTTCAATGGTGTTCATCTATTCTATAAGAATTCCCAAGGTCGCTCGTGTCCGTGAGCACGGCTGATATACTAGTTTTACACTCTGCAGAGGTTGTACACTTTCACTGTGAGTCGTGATCACCATAAGCCCAAGGATTTCAAGGCCCCAATGGGCAGATAGGTTTTACTATGAAGCCTTTCAAAGGTTCGTCTAACAAGTTAGGCCATTAGATTCACTCGGCAAGCAGATATAGAGCCCTCCTTCCAAATGGCTTAATGACACGCAACCTATACACATAAGGACAGAGGCCGCACTACACCCATCGTGTCAAGCCATTCTTACACCAATGAAGGTTACCGCTAACAAGCTAGAAAATGTCCTTCTATGTGACTAAAGCCAGAGCCATGTGGCCCTCACAGCTGTACTGTAAGTCCCAGATCTACAGATAGGTCCTTATAGAGAGAAACTAGAGCACCAAAAGCTAGCATCATGCTATAGCCCTCTTTAAACATGTTGCTAAAAAGTCATATTTTAATGTTATTGCATATTCCATTAATCAAATTACAAGATCATAGTTTAAGTGAAGCACTAGCAAAAGCTACCCAATGCAATATCCCAAAGGTGCCAAGGTACAAGTTCAATGCTAGGAAATCCTTAATAGTGACAAGGGAACACATGCAATATGAATTTAAATGACTTTCTTGAATAGGACAACAAGGATAATACCATGCTGTACTTGCCTTGATCAAACAATAAGGAAACAAGATGAAAAGATTATAAAATGAATCTACGTCTTGCCATGATCAGACGGACGCGAAAGATCATGAAAAACAGAGCTAAAACGAATAAGTTATGAATTAAACAAGATTTCCTTTGGAAAAATAATAGAGCAAATATAATCTTGAATTTTAAATGTTGAAAACATGATTAACAGCAGCAATAAACTATAGATTATGTAATTACGAATCTAACACAACTTGAACAGATCAAATCAGAGTTAAAACGTAGTTTTTATGATTAAAACAAATTCAGTGGCAAAGTTGTAAATAGACAGAACATCATTTTCAAATTAAAATAAATGAAATTCAGGATTTAATCTGAACCGAGGACTACGGATTAGATATAGGAAAAGTCCAGGGGCTCTTTAGCAAAAATGACAGCCGAAGGGGTATCAAGGGATATCAGTCGTTGGATTTTCTTTCGATGAACGAGATTAAATGGGAGAGGATAAAAGGGGAGCTACCGGCCTTCTACAGTGTTGGCACGGCGGAAGCCATGGCCAACGGCGACAAATCCTCACCGGCATTCTTGGATACGATGATTCAAGCCACAGTTTCGCATGGGGGTTGCACGGGGAGATAAAGGAGCTCGAGGCGAACTCACCGAGACCGAAAACTTGAACAGGACTTACCCAATCACTATGCGGCACAGGATAAATGATCAGCATGCAAAAGCTTTAAAATCTCTTTCTTAAAAAACTCCCTCATCGCATTATTAAGTCTACGTTGGGGCTCCCTAAAAGGTGTAACATCAGGATCAATAGGGATGCGATGGGACCAAAGATTAGGACTGATTCCTTTAAGGTCTTGGAGTAAATAGTCAAAAGCAGAATGATGCTTTTCTAAGACAGTCATTAAGCGCAAAGATTCTTCTTTAGAGAGTTTATCACCTATGATTATAGGTGAATCTTGATCATTATTCAGAAAAGCATATCTAAGACTAGAAGGCAGGGTTTAAGTTCAATAGATGGCTTATGTGGTTCTAGCAATTCATCAAGAGGTTCATGATCTATGGGATCCTCGTCCTCTTCTTCATCAATGAAGAACTGAGCATTATCTTCTAAGTTTGATTCAATTAAGTCATCAAGAGATGCTACCTTAACCTCCTCTAATGGTTCTGACTCAGGAAAGGGCTCTATCTTATTGTTTAAAGAATGTGTGATGGGAATGGAAAGTTCAAAGTTTTTCCCAAGTTTAATATTCAATTTCCCCGTTTGTCCTTCTCGGATAAGTCTTTCTATTGGTTGTCCTATCAACACGTTGAATTGCATAACATCAAAGATGTAGAAATTCAGGTGGACTTGGATTCCATTTACCAAAATAGAAAGGACACATAAAATTTCTAAACTTGCAATAATGTGTCCTGAAAGACTTTTAGCAATTTATTAGTTGGGGCTAATGGCATGTCTTTTAAAAATTCTTGAGCAAATGTAGCTGACATGATATTAACACCTACTATTGGATTATAAAAAATATCAAAAGGAGCACTGTTGAGTTGGCATTGAATGGTGACAGAAGGTGTGTCCAAACTAATTATTTCAGGTGAAAGCTCTGATTTTTCTAACCACTTGTTACTCAAAACAGATACTAACCCTTTCGTGTTCTATTTAAGGAAATTTTTATCAGAAGGTTCTAAAGGTTCTATGGTCAATGATTTCCTACTGAGGTTTCTTCATCATATGATATTTCGAGGTGTTTCCAAAATAAGCAAAAAGTTCATCCTTGACTTTAAACATAAAGTTGGAAAGTGGAGTTTCCTCCTCTTCTGGTAGTAGTAGTTCGGGTTCTGGAATAGCTGAAGGTTTAAGTGGTTCAGGCACAGTTTTGAGCAAAGGTTCTGGTTCAGCTATTTGGGATTCTTCCTCTAACAACCCCTCTCTCTCTTCAGGAAGGTCATTTACGATTTTTGTAAGAATATCTTTTGCCTGTTTAGTAGCAATATGCATAAACGAACCTCCTGTGGCCGTATTTAGATGTTTCCTAGTTTTCTTATTAAGGCCTATAAAGAAGTGTTGGAGAAGAACAGGCTCTGGCAAGGAAAGGTTGGGACCAGAATCTAAAATATTTTCAAACCGTTCCCAAGTCTTACCTATGGAATCATTTTTCTCTTATTTAAAATTTTTAATTTCTGCACGAAGTTTGGCAACCCAATTGATCGAAAAGAATCTTGAATAAAAGCTAGAACGTAAAGCTTCCCAATCTCGTTGACTACTCTTAACGTGACGTTTAACCAATGTTAAGCTTCTCTAGTCAAAGAAAAAGGAAAAAGCTTCCATCTCAAAGTTTCAGTAGACATGCTTTCAATGTGTAGGTATGCACAAGTCTGCTCAAAACCACATAGGTGGGTGTAAGGGTTTTCACTAACATTGCTAGTAAAAGGTTGTTCCCGAACTAATTCAATTAATCCCGGGCGTAGCTCATAGCCAGATGATAGGATGGGTTCAGATGATTCGGCTGGCTCTAGGCATGAGCCCGTGGGTGCTCCGTATTGATACAGAAGTGTGGTTTCAGAGTCCATGGTAAAAAGGCAAACAAAACAAAAAGAAAAGATAAAAGTATAATACAAGATTATGCTAGACTCAAAGTTAACTCAACAACCGCTCTTCGGCAACAGCACCAGAAATGATTGTTGGTATAAATTAAATGCACACAAGAAAATATAAATATCCACAAGCGCACAGATAATGCACCGTTGTAGCACTTCACCAAGATTAACTTGGTTTTAATATCGAACCCAAAGGAACAGTAGGTGAGGATAACTCGAGTTCTATAAACTTAATCCAACTTCACAACCAAGGTCAGAAAATAGTAGGAATAAAGGAGATTACTGAGGACTATCTAGTTCCAATCTCGATAAGCTATGTCTTCTATTGTTCTATCATGGATGATAACTTATAAAGAATAAATTCAAAGTTTATTGCCTACAAGCATCAAAAGTCTACCAAATCCTACTAACGGGAGGTGGACTATAGAGGATTCAATGAAGCTATAAGAGGGACCTTCGCGAGCTACCACCGATCCAGAAAATAGTTAGCATTCACAAGTAATCTTAGTGTAAGCACCACACTTACACTACGAAATACTACTTCAATCAAGGAGCTACCAAGATCAAAGCACTCAATAGAGTTGCAAATTTGAAGAACAATATGAACAAATTGCTTACTTTAATTAGAAGTCAATTACCAGAGAATCTCAGAAGCAAGCTCCCGCGAAGGAACTCGATCTCGTAGAATACAGCCGAAGAGAACCACCGATAGGCCGGAACTCCTCCAAAACTCTATTCTTCTACTCTATCTTTCTATCTCTAATACAAGACTAATTCCTATGAAGAACTAATCTTCTCTTGATTGCTAGCCTAGATCCTAGTAGGAATTGGAATTAGGGTTTCTAGCTCTGAGGATCTGACTTCGCTTGGCCTTGGGAGGGGTCTCTAGCCCTGTATATATAGCCCTAGGGGAGAAACGCGAGCCCTTGAATCAAACTGACTTAAGGTACGGTAGAGATGCATCCTAGGAGGCGGTGGAAGAAGACTCTGGAAGGGCGTAGAAGATGAAGGGGGTGCCGATCGGCCCCACATGGCAGGGGCTTGGCCTCCCGTTGCGTCGGGTGTCCTCTGGGGTCTTTTGGAGTCTTCCCACGTATATTTCATCACGGGTAAGTTTAATCCTTTTTGACATTTTAATCCTCCTTTGTATGTTTTCTGGAATAACCCTGCGAAAAATATGATTTCATCAAAACTCGTTGAAATTGTTAGTAATAACCTCCTATTCTATAGTATTCATCATTTATTGCAAGAAAATGGATGGTTCATGATATACTTCGTCAACATAGGTCAAGACGGGCTCACCATGTGCGGGTAGGATGCGCAAAGATATCGAGCCCATGTGATGCAGTGGATTTCCCAATCTTCTCGTCGTAGGATCGAAAGGGGGGATCTGTGCAACATGACAAACCGATGGCACCAACAACTACTCTAGGCAGCCACCTATGACAAATTATTTTGCCTAACCACACATAATGGATCGATGTCTACCTGAACCACACAAAGGTAGATACAAGCTCCTGCAAATCACAAGGATACACAAGAACAAGTGGAAGAGAAAACTCCCAATCCTCAAGGGGACAGCTATGGCACAACCCTAAGGACAAGAGCACTTGGCTTCTCTGTTTTTCTTAGTCAAATTCATGGTTAGGGTTTTAGGAAGGAGTGGGTGTGCTATTTATACAAGGAACATCCCTCCTAGTTGGGCTGAATGGGTTGGTTTTGGCCCAGTTCGACAGAAACAGAGTTCTGGACCAGTGTTCACTAAAATAGGGATAACTCAACCTACAGAGCTCCAAATGACGTGCCATCAGTAGCATATGAAAGTAGACTTCACCATATTTCCATCCATGTATAACACTTGGGTTGGAACCATCGATATTGGTACAGATTTCACCATGAATTTGGAACTCAAAATCTGGACAGCAACACGTCATCTTCAACTTGCTTTCTCTAGACGCTAAGTGGCCTATCCATCCATGGAGCATTCTCCAAACCTGAGTACAAGCATTGCACCTCTATTAGGTAGTAAATCATTCTTAGTAGATGCATGCTCATAATCAATAAGGAGTGAATTCACCTCATGTTGTATTCGCTGCACTCTCGCCCGAGTCATTGGAGCCTTGTAGACATTGTTGGCTTGTTCAACACATGGTTGTGCACTATCATGGTGGATGTCCTCATCACCATGGTGGCCACATCCTAGAGCCGTAGGAGGGGCAACAAACATGGTACCACGAAGTCAACTAGAAACGAGGAGATGAGCTATGCTGGGCATTACGGGCATAGTGGGACAAACCCACGACCGAAATGGTCGAACGAACTACATCTCCCCAACCGGCTCGAAGGCACGGTCCGCACACGATGACAAACAAACAACACAAGAACACACAAGACAAGCAAGTGATAGAGTAGCACTTTTCCATAGCAAAAAAGGAATAGAGGTCATAACATAAGAGATAGACACCGTTGCACGAGAGATAGACCAGCGCGAAGGCATGGCACATGCATAGATATAAATTTAGGTAGATGATCATGTATCAACTTTGAACAATGATAAAGAGATGCATAGATATGTATGAAATGGCAAGTAAAAGAATGGGGAAAACATTGTATTTGCTGACGTCGGGAGTGGCACCGGCGAGGGTTCAAGGGTTCAACCTTGCGGTGGGGTTGCTGTGGTGTGTTCCGGTGGGCGAAGTGGTGGCTTGGCGGTAGCATTCCAGTAGCTCCTGTACTCGGTTCCGCAGCTTGACGAAGTAGCAGCGAGGTGCATGGAGGTGGTGTAGAGGAAACAGACGGCCAGCAATGTAGGTAGCAGAGGCGCTGGACTCTGGCAGCTTGGACGACGGGGTGCACGGGCGGACGGCAGCTTGGAACAGAGGATTGCCGTGGGTGAGAGTGAGCCCCGCAATGGTGAAAGACCATGGCACGAAGGCCGGTTTCAGCACGATAGTGACAGAACAAGGAGAGAAGGGAGGAGCTTTGCTATTGAGGGCTCACCGGCGGCAGCGGACGAGCTCTGGTGAGGCCGGGGCAGAGCAGAGGATGTCACAGTCGGTGTTGGGGCACGGACAGGGGACAGGGGCTCTCCTAGCCGCAGACGGAGCAGAGGTCGCTGGTGGGGTGGCGCAGTGGCAAGGACAATGACGGTCTTGCTGCTCCCTGCGACGGTGCGGCTCATGGCACGAAGGCCGATGTCAGTCCAGAACGGCGCCGACGGGGAAGGAAAAGCGGGAGCTCTAGAGTGCTGGTTGCTCACCGACAGCAAGGGAGAAGCTCCGGCGTGGTGCTGCCGTTCGGAGGAGACAGTGGCAGCGCGAGGTGGATGGCGTCGGTCTTCGGCGGTGTCACGGCTTCGAGACAAGGCCGTGGTGGTGAAGAACAGCAGGGTAAGGTTGCTACCTTCCAGGCTTGATGAGGTGCTCGTCGGTGGCGCGAGGTCGCTGCACTCCAGGCGCTCGGGTGCGACGTCGTGGCACGGCGCGGACGGCACGATGAGGACGGGGGCAGGGGTGGTGCTGCGTCACGACGAGGGCGAACCTCGACAGCCTGGCGTCATAGAGGTGGTGGCGCTCGGTGGTCGGCCAGCCATGGCTAGGGGTAGCACGGCATCGAGGTCTCGGGTTCACGGCGCCCCGCCACGTCATCAAGGTGGTGGGACGGGGAAGACGCGACATGCTTGCATGGTGGAGACGAGGCTCGCCATGGACGTGGCTTGGCATCATGGCTCCAGGGTCGGTCGATGAGGAGGCAGGGACCCGTGGCGCGACGCGACGAGGCGCTGGTTGGCATTGCGAGTAGGAGGAGGGGGCTCGTGGTGAGGTGGAGGAAGAGCATGGCGGTGGTGGGGAATCAGGGGAAGGGGGCGGTGGCTCCGGTTTTTATAGCGACGAGCTGGGGCTAGGGTTGGCTGTCTCGGCATCCGCGCCATTCGATGGGATGGCCAGGACACGCGGCGATCGATGCGAGCGTTGGTACAGACGTCGAGGAGGGCTTAGGCATGGGGTGTGCGGCGGTGGAGAGAGCGCAGGGGCGCGCGACACGCTGGCGTGTGAGCTCGCTAGGTTAGGCGCGGCAGACGGGCCTACGAGGGTCGGAAGGTGAAGCTAGGCTAGCAGGGCATCGACCTGCGGTGCTGCGCTGCTGGGCTTGCTCACTCGTGGGCCGAATGAGAGGGGGGCGAGCTAGGCTTGTGCTGGCTGCGGCACATGGGCTAGGCAGTGGCTTGGGCTGGCGGGTGACAAGGGAAGGAGAGGGAGAAGGTTGGCCCAAGAGAAAGGGAAGGATTTTCCTTTTGAATTTAGACTAAGGGAATTAGAGATGGATTCAAAACGGATTTGAGATGAATTTGCTAGGAATTTTGAGAGGATTTGAGGAGAGAAATGGAAAGGATTTCCCCATTATGATAAGAGATTTTTAGATGGAACCAAACCGAATTCGAGGGGGAGATCAAGGGAGATTTAAGACGAAACCCACGGTAAATTTCCAAAGGGGGTTCGGGATGAATTCCAAGAGGGGATTAAGAAAAGATTAAGAGGGGATCTCAACAGGGATTTGAGAAGTGAATTTCAAGAGAGATTCGATGATGGATTCGAAAGGAGTTCAAGAGGGGATTTGGTACGTATTTGTACTCTCCAACATCGACGAGATTCAAACACAAAACACTACGAGACAACCGGCACACTTCTACAAGCAATCTACATGAGTGCAATGTTTCATTGGCAGGTTTGACTTATGTTTGACCTAGAAGCTACATGCTTTATACAATTACAAAAAAAAGTTTTAAAAATCTCGTATTTTTGGTTGCACGAAAAACCTGGGTTGTTACATGTGTGAACCCACGTAAAACCTGCATAAACACGTCTGTAGTTCCCACGGCTAGCGCTCATAAATCCACCGCCGGCAGTGTTCGTTGTTGCCCTGGATCGATCCACGCCTCTCCTCGCCCACGCCCTCTCACTTCCCCAGCGTGCGTGCTCAAAGCTATCTCTCTCTGCCTTCATCACTCTCGCTCCCCCCGACATACACGCCGCCACGCGCCATGGATAAGCTTCCATTGGAGATGCTTGCTCTCGTTGCGTGCCACATCACCAAGACCGTAGAGCATCCCATGGAGAACCTTGCCATCCTGCGTGCATCATGTTCTATGATGTGAAAGGCATGCAAAGACCCCTTGGTGGATGGAGCATCCCACTAGAGCGGGTGCTGAGGCGGCTGGTGGGGCAGGGATGGTTCTGGAACCTACTCTACTCGCGTGAGTATCGAACGAACCTCATCTCTAGGCTCGTTGAAGCCGACCACCCGGAGGCATGCTTCAAAGCTGGCTTGGTTGAGGTCTTCGTCAAACACCGTGGCATAGTCACGCCACGGGTTGAGATGCTGTAGTGTGCCGCCCATCGTGGGCATGAACATGCTCCGTATATTCTCGCTCTTGTACTGTACAAATCCAACTCCGGTGCTGACATAGACGCCACTTCCCGGCGGCTGTTGCGGGGGATCGAAGGCAACAAAGCCGGCCTGACGGTGATGACGACGTGGAGTTCTAGGAACTCTGCTGCTGGGCACCGCTACGAATCAATATCGTCACTGCAGGAAAGGTTGATGGATGATCTACCATTTCTTCCTCTTCATCTGGCCCTTCTAGATCCGGTGCCTCGCCACGACGGGCATCAATGTCGAGGCAGAGGCTGTGGCGTCACAGCCGAATGGGTTCCATGGGAGTCATATGCCCTATTCTGCAATGAGGACTGCAGGAGTACAGGGAGTTCTTCAGTAGATGGCCATTCATGTAATTCGATCCTAAGTATATGTATATATATCTGGATGTAATTCGGTAAATCTGTATGTTGCCTGGGCAATTTTTTCTTTTCTGTCACCCGGATTTGTGGCCGTCGGATCCATCTCTCATTTGATCTGGCCCATCCTTTTTTCTTTGCTTTTGCGTTAGAAATCTGCTTTGTTCATTGTCTAGATTTCAAGTAAAATGCAGATTAGTGTCCATGCTCGGTGTTTACTGCTACCAGATATTGTCCAGTTAGCATGTTTTTCTTGTTCATGTGTTGTTTAATTCATTTCTCTTACAGTCTCATATTATAATTTTTACATTGATTATGTCAGTGTAAATTTCTTTTATTACTGGTGTAAATATGGTTTTTTTACCTGCTCTCTGTAATTTGTGTTTTTGATATGTTTTCAATTTGAATTTCTTCCAATTTGCCTTCCATAGAATTAATCTTCTCTGTAATTTGTGTTTTTGATATGTTTTCAATTTGAATTTCTTCCAATTTGCCTTCCATATAATTAATTTGTATCTGCAATTTGTGTTTTTGATTTTTTATTCAATTTCTTCCAATTTGCCTTCCATAGAATTAATCTGTTTTTTTCTTTGGATCCTTTGTTTTTTATCTGGTCCGTTAGATGTAGATCTTGTGGTTTTCAGATTCGGGTGTTTGATTTCCATGTGTCATCTGTTTTGTAATTGATGTGAGAACCGAGTGTTTTAATTGTTTCCGTCACCCGGGTGACAGGAGCCTTTAAATCACCCATGTTTCCGGTAGACAGATTCATGTAATTCATGTTATATCGCTATTTGTGATGGTGTCTGTGATGTTCCACAACTCGATCTGTATTGATGAGCTGCCTCTAAGTAATAAAATTTGAATGTTTCAAATGACCTTGGATAGATGGAGAAAGAACCTAAATAGAAGATGTAGATCGCGAAAAGTTACTAAACTTTAGTGTTGACAACTAAAGTTTCAAACAACATCGGATGAAAAAAGAACCCATTTTTTTTAACTTCAGGTAATGGCTTTCTTTGAACAGTGAACAACACTGTGACGTAATGAATAAACTAAGTTCAAACCACCGCCATTGTGCCTATATTTCAAAAATTCTCGATTTCAGAGATGGATAGGGTATGTTAGCAGTTAAGATTAGAGTTTCCCATTGTGGATTAAGGCTAATATATACTAATTGTTTGATTATTCTCTTTCCTTAAGAGCTCTTTTGGTTGTACATATCCTGACTCAGCTTGTAGCCCTTCCGCTTCTGCACCCTTTTTTGCATGTCCGGGCTGTGGCAAACCAAGAGGGCTAGACTGTCCTCTGGTTGTTGATTTTGCATGTCCTCCAAGATAAAAGAACTGGCCGCATACCTAATATACGGTCTGCCCTTATCTAATAAACAACATGGCCAGACTGTGCTTTGGTGGCATAAAAGATTAGGAACCTATTCCTATGTGTTGGTTGGTTTTGCAGAGCTTAGTCAAACTTTAAAATGTTTGACAGACATGGTTTCTAGGAATTGATTGTCTTAGGGACAGAGGGAGTACATGCAACCATGTATGGCACTATAGCCATCTCTAGGCTGCTGACCCGCGGCTACTGCGAGCCTGCGACTACTGGGGTTGGAGTGCACTGTGTACTCCACCGGATGACAGAAGGTCCAACCATCTAAAATATTCACTACTCGGATATTATAGTACAATAAGAGGAGAGTCGTGCTACTAGAAAAATATTTGTTTGACTTGATATTACTAATTAATTGAATGAGCGGTGTCATCCCACAGCTCTAAGCAAGTCATGCAACACGGGTACCAACAGGCACGATCAAAATCCAACACCTGCAAGCACGTAAACCTGCCTGGGTTCTAATCATCTGCACTCCATCTGCCGTGTTTGAAGCTGTCGCTACATGAATCCAACTAGGAGTACCTTGTACTTCATGCATGCAGGCACACAGACGGATCCGGACTTTCTTGTGAGTGCCTCAACATGTATTTCTCAGAAGGCATACTCGTCAGAGATCGTGGAGATGTGGCCTTGCCTGAGCATCTCCAAGAGACTCGTTTTATCTTCCGTAATATCCAATTTAGAGTTTTTTGATGTGAAAACATGTTCCAACAACATTAGGGGCCGTACCAAATCTAGCGCTCTGCTTGGCCTTCCCGCCCCGCCCGATGGATTCCCCGCGCATGCATGAGCCCCGTCCCGCGTGAATTTACAAAATCTTTTGAGATGCTCACCCGGCAAATGCTGGCCGTGCGCGTTCCCTGCTATAAAAACAGAGGAAAAACAGGGGGGAAGTATAGCTGTCTTTTAACCTTGCGAACTCACCTTTCCTGCTCACCGACTCCTCCCTAGCACTTACTTCTTCAAGCTTGAACCATGGTGGTGGAGAAGCATCCAAGGGAGGAGATAATGGTGCGGTACCTGTACGGCTGGACGTGATCAGGCAGGCTCCCCGTGCGGGGAACCGAGAGGTAGAGTGGTTGTGGTTGTGCCTTCTTCGCTGTGGAGACGGCACTCGCCGTAGCCGATAAGGAGATGGCCGCGGCTGAAGCCGCAACAGGTTAAACGCAGACATAGCTCGCAGGTAAGGCATTATCATTACCGTATCTTCTTGTTTTGTGTGGCACCGCATCTTACTAATTTGTAGGGTTTGCTTCGTTTCCTGCTGTTTCAGCCGTCATGGAGCAGCTGAACGCCGCATTCGTGCTGTCGGTGGGGCTGAACTTCCTTGAGCACGTCCATGCTCTACCGTCGTGGATCCGAGAGGTAGTGACGCATGGCATTTGCAACGGGGCTGTGTTTTCCCTAGCTGCTGCCCACCTCCGTTCAGACGCGGGACTTGCGTGTGGTGGAGCCGGGGTTCTCGCCGGAGCTGCCGGTCCAAAGGGCTCCATAGGATTTTTTTCCTATAGGATTTTGATCCTTCAAAATTCATGTTTCTTCTCCATTTGAAAGGTCTCAGTTTTTGAGTTTTTTTGGTCCATTTCTCAGGATTCCATTTGCAGATGGGGAGATCTGCCCATGCAAAAATTTGATTTTGGGCCAAAATTTTGCACCGCAAAGAGAAGTGCTGCAAACACGCACTAAAAATTAGATGTCTCTCTTGTTGCCCTCGGCGCGTGTTGACAGTAGTTAAAGTATATCATGAACCATCAACTTTCTTGCAATAAATGATGAATACTATGGAATAGGAGGTTATTACTAACAGTTTCCACGAGTTTTGGTGAAATCATATTTTTTGTAGCGTTATTCCAGAAAACATACAAAGGAGGATTAAAACGTCAAAAAGGATTAAACTTACCTGCGACAAAATATACGTAGGAAGACTCCAGAAGACCCCAGAGGACACCCAACGCAACGGGGCCCAAGCCCCTGCCATGTGGGGCTGGCCGACACCCCCTTCCTCCATCTTCTATGCCCTTCCAGAGTCTTCTTCCACCGCCTCCTAGGATGCATCTCCACCATACCTTAAGTCAGTTTGATCTAAGGGCTCGTATTTCTCTCCCAGGGCTATATAAACAGGGCTGGAGGCCCCCCTAGGGCCAAGCCAAGTCAGATCCTCAGAGCTAAAGAGCCAGAAGCTCTAATTCCAATTCCTACTAGGATCTAGGCCAGCAATCAAGAGAATATTAGTTCTTCATAGGAATTAGTCTTGTATTATAGATAGAAAGATAGAGTGAGATAGTAGAGTTTTGGAGGAGTTTCGGCCTATCGGTGCTTCTCTTCGGCTGTACGGGATCAAGTTCTTTCGCGGGGGCTTGCTTATGAGATTCTTTGGTAATTGACTTCTAATTCAAGTAAGCAATTTGTTCATATTGTTCTTCAAGTTTGCAACTCTATTTGAGTGCTTTGATCTTGGTAGCTCCTTGATTGAAGTAGTATTTTCCGGATTAGTGGTAGCTCGCGAAGGTGACTCTTATAGCTTCATTGAATCCTCTGTAGTCCACCTCCCATTAGTAGGATTTGGTAGACTTTTGATGCTTATAGGGAATAAACTTTGAATTTATTCTTTATAAATTATCGTCCATGATAGAATGATAGAAGGCACAGCTTATTGAGATTGGAACTAGATAGTCCTCAATAATCTCCTTTATTCCTATTCTTTTCTGACCTTGGTTGTGGAGTTGGGTTAAGTTTATAGAACTCGATTTATACTCACTCCTGTTCCTTTGGGTTCGATATTAAAACCGGGTTAATCTTGGTGAAGTGCTACAACAGTGTATTATCTGTGCGCTTGTAGATATTTATATTTTCTTGTGTGCATTTAATTTATACCAACAAGCATTTCTGGCGCCATTGCCGGGGAGCAGTTTGCTGAGTTAACTTTGAGTCTAGCATAATCTTGTATTATACTTTTATCTTTTCTTTTTGTTTTGTTTTCCTTTTTACCATGGACTCCGAAGCCACACTTCTATATCAATACGGAGCACCCACGGGCTCATGCCTAGAGCTAGCCGAATCATCTGAACCCATCCTATCATCTGGCTATGAGCTACACCCGGGATTAATTGAATTAGTTCGGGAACAACCTTTTACTGGCAATGTTAGTGAAAACCCTTACACCCACCTACGTGATTTTGAGCAGACTTGTGCATGCCTACACAATGAAGGCATGTCTAATGAAACTTTAAGATAGAAGCTTTTTTCTTTTTCTTTGACTAGAGAAGCTAAACACTGGTATAAACGTCACGTTAAGAGTAGTTAAGGAGATTGGGAAGATTTACGTTCTAGCTTTTGTTCAAGATTCTTTTCGATCAATAGGGTTGTCAAACTTCATGCAGAAATTATAAATCTTAAACAAGAGAAAAATGATTCCATAAGTCAGATTCGGGAACGCTTTGAAAATATTTTAGATTCTGGTCCCAACCTTTCCTTGCTAGAGCCTGTTGTTCTTAGGAAACATCTAAATACGGTCGTAGGAGGTTCGTTTATGCATATTACTGCTAAACAGGCAAAAGATATTCTTACAAAAATTGTAAATGACTTTCCTAAAGAGAGAGAGAGGTTGTTAGAGAAAGAATCCCAAATAGTTGAACCAGAACCTTTGCTTGAATTTGTGCCTGAACCACTTAAACCTTCAGCTATTCCAGAACCTGAACTACTACTACTAGAAGAGGAGGAAACTCCAGTTTCTGACTTTATGTTTGAAGTCAAGGATGAACTTTTTGCCAATTTTAGAAACACCTCGAAATATCATATGATGAAGAAACCCCAGTAGGAAATCATTGACCATAGAACCTTTAGAACCTTCTAATAAAAATTTCCTTAAATAGAAGACGAAAGAGTTAGTATTTGTTTTGAGTGACAAGTGGTTAGAAGAATCAGAGCTTTCACCTGAAATAATTAGTTTGGACACACCTTCTGTCACCATTCAATGCCAACTCAATAGTGCTCCTTTTGATACTTTTTATAATCTAATAGTAGGTGTTAATATCATGTCAGCTACATTTGCTCAAGAATTTTTAAAAGACATGCCATTAGCCTCAACTAATAAATTGCTAAAAAGTCTTTTAGGACACATTATTCCAAGTTTGGAAATTTTATGTGCCCTTTCTATTTTGGTAAATGGAATCCAAGTCCAGTTGAATTTCTACATCTTTATAGAATTCGACATGTTGATAGGACAACCAATAGAAAGACTTATCCGAGAAGGACAAATGGGGAAATTGAATATTAAACTTGGGAAAAACTTTAAACTCTATGTGCCCATCACACATTCTTTAAACAATAAGACGGAGCCCTTTCCCAAGTCAGAACCATTAGAGGAGGTTAAGGTAGCATCTTTTGATGATTAATTGAATCAAACTTAGAAGATGATGCTCAGTTCTTCATTGATGAAGAAGAGGACAAGGATCCCATAGATCCTGAACCTCTTGATGAATTGCTAGAACCACCTAAGCCTTATATTGAACTTAAACCCCTGCCTTCTGGTCTTAGATATGCTTTTCTGAATAATGATAAGATTCACCTGTGATCATAAGTCATAAACTCTCTCAAGAAGAATCTTTGCGCTTAATGACTCTCTTAGAAAAGCATCGTTCTCCTTTTGGCTATTCACTCCAAGACCTTAAAGGAATCCGTCCTGTTCTTTGCACCCATCGCATCCCTACTGATCCTGTGTTACATCTTCTAGGGAGCCCCAACATAGGCTTAATTGTGACAGAGCCACCCAAATTATATGGCCCATATGCACCTGTCATTGCCCTTAAGGCCTCTGACTGTTGCATATGAGAGCCACATAACTTGAATAGTCTATCGGGTGTCCTCGGGGAAATCCGAATCATCCACGTTTTACAACTCATACAGGATCAACAAAGGAGTTGTTACAACATTACAACATTTGATATAAAATATCATACATCAGAGTGCAGAATAATATAACATTAGTTTACAAAAAATGTAGAAGTTAAACTTTAACCTAAGCTCCAAAAAAGGTGAGTTGAACTGCGAAAGCATCCGACATGAAACATCTAAGGTAGAAGAGGTAGCTAGACCATGTCAAGCCCACTGACATGACCTCACTTAGCTGCTGAAGTTAGATCCTGCAACAGGGGTTAACAAACCCTGAATACTTGAGGGTACTCAACAAGTCTTACCCAACTAAAGAAAAGACTCTAAGGATATGCTGGCTTTATAGGTAAAATAGAAGAAAGAAGTATCTTTTGCAGAAAAGCTTACTATGTGTGGGTCCTTACTTTCAATATTTTAGCTATGTATTAGTTCCTCAGTAGTATCCAGTTTGCACCTGATCTAAATCAATCACTTCATTAAGCATCGTATCTCATCTTGACTTATATCATTCCCTGTCCATCAGTATCCATGTTTTATTGATTAACTATGATGCAGGGCAGAGGGTCGAGTCTTCATCTCCAGGAAGCAATGGCGATTCGAATCAATTGGCCCTGCTGGGATTTTCTTACCACACGACATATGCAGATCATAAACCTACATACATCAACCCTCACTTGGATCCTCCTAAACGAGAACGGGTCCAACGCTACCCGAGAGCACAATACTCCACCTCCCAGCGCCGCTCCTAGCGGAGTCACCGAATGTGTACACGCTACTCTCGTCATCTCTCCACTCCCAGTGCGTGGTTGTCCTTTCTCATAATGGAATAGCCGAGGTATTAGGCTTACTGGAGTATGTGGCTAGTACTAGCAAAGTCTCAACCACACACATGCCTACAACGGTACGGTCCTCAATCGACACAGGCAGAGACACTACATTGAGACTCCGTTCTCAATGCAAGCCAGCTGTGGCCAAACCACCCGCCCGGTCTCAATTTAGTTATACAACATTATCAAGGTAAACTCATGAGCCATCAACAGAGCTGAGAAGAACATGGTAAACCTATTCTCACGAACGATGAAACCATCATTCGACTTTTACCGAAGTCTAAGATTACTAAGCATAAGAGGAAACATACTATTTATACTAGTAGGGTAGAACTGAGGATATCTGGATAACAAGGTAAATCATGCAGCAACGGTATAGATCAACTCCTAATTACTTAATGCATATCTCACAAGACTTAAAGTGTAATAAAGATTTATAAAAGCTATAGAAGGATGGTATGCATCGGGGCTTGCCTTCATTGCAGAGAAGGTTAGTTTCCTCAAAGAGATCCAATAGACATCAACACCTCTGGCGGATGGACCTACTCCGAGACTTGATCAACATGAGTCTTCTCACTCTCGTACGTACTACACGTAATAAATGATCTTCCGAGAGGTAGCCGGTAAGTTTGATTTGTGGAGATCTCGACGTTGGCGATCCGGCTTCAAATCAGACACGATTCAAACCCTGCAACCGTTACACCACTACTCCGTTGGTTATCAACCAAGCACAACTTGATTGACCTCATCAAGAAGGCTTTTTCTACAAGCGAATCGAAGAACACAAGCAAGAAGATAAAAACACGCAATCTGAAATTGCAAATATGAATGATGCGAATATCAATAGAGGGTTCAAGAACTTGGTTCCAAAGAACTAATCGACACAGTGGAGGAGATCAAGAACAGGGGCCCTGGATCACTGTAAAAGGATTTGTCACCACAATTACAATGAACGATTCAGTTTCTCGATGGAAAACTAAACTCTAAACAAAAACCCAATTGTCTAGCAGCAGTGGCGGCTATGTTTATAGCCTAAGACTCGACCTAGGGTTGGGGACGGCCATGGGTTGGGTGCCCACAACTTGGGCTTAAGGCCCGACACGATACATGGCCAAGTTGGCCCAAATAGGTGACGCAGCACCTTGTCGTGGTCACACAGAATGATCTATGGATCTTCTGGAGCTGAGACTAGATCCAAAATGACGGCGTCGTCGTCCCCTTTCCAACGCATCCAAGAACGCCCCGTTTCGATGTCGAATGAGAGAGTTATGACCGAAACAATGACGACGTGTCTGCTGAATCCAAGGGTGACGTGGCAGCTGAGTTAGGGACGAATTGCAACTTGGGGAAGACCATAGTGTCGGTGTGTCCAGCGTGGCGATGTCCTCATCATCCTCCCCTTCTTGAATTGGAGTCGTCCTCGACTCCATCTTGGCAATGTCCTCATCATCCCCTCCTTCTAGAATTGGAGTCGTCCTCGATTTCATCCCATCATCAGCGGACTCCTGCAAAAGGTTAGTGACAGCAGGCAATGCACCAGATATAATAGGTTGACAAAACATAGTATAACATGGTGCATCAGGATTATCACATAACTCAGCAGTAGCAGAAGTTGTAGCAAGAAAAGTACCTCTTTTTAACTTAATCCCATTATTTTTAGCAATGTCAGTTGGAGGTTTATTTTTAATCTCATTAGCATGTTTAATAATATCCGTAGGAGACAAAGGCAACAATGTAATTTTCTTGTCCTTATGTATGATAGTGTATGTATTAGTTCTACCATGTTGTAAAGCATCATTATCAAATTCCCATGGACGACCTAACAAAATGGAACAAGCTTGCATAGGGATAACATCAAAATCAGCAGTATCATGATAAGAACCTGTGAAAAAGCTAATGCGTGCTGATTTAGTTACCTTAGTCTTACCACTATTATTGAACCATTGAAGTTTATATGGATACGAATGTTGTCGTGTGGGTAAGCCAAGCTTCTCAACCAAATCTGAACTCACCAAGTTATTGCAACTTCCGCTATCAATGATAGTGAGAACACGACAACCCTGCACAATAAAATACATGTGGAACAAGTTGTGGCGTTGGATCGTCATCTCTTCTTCATGTCCCACACGTGTACTCAACACACGCTGCACAAGAAGGCTAGGGTAGTCTGAGGTAGCAGCCACGGAGTCAATGACGATGGCCTCCTTGTCTTGATCGCCCTTGGGGGAATCTGCATCAATGTTAGCAGCAAGGGCTAAATCATCTTCAACATCACTAGTACTTATATATTCATCCTCGGTAGCAATGAAAGCACGACGACTGGGGCAATCCTTCATGACATGTCCTATGCCTTTGCATCGGTGGCAAATGATTTTAGTGCTGGACGAGGAGGAGCTAGTAGAAGCACCCGGAGTGGCACCTTTCTTCAGCACATTAGACAATTGACTTACCCCGGAAGACAATGAATAGTGTAGATGGCTGTGATGCAATAGGAATCTTGGACGTATCCGGCGCTGAATGCTGCTGAAAATTCCTCCAATTGTTAGACCTGAAAGGCTGGTGTTGTTTGCGTCCCTGTACTTCACGTTCGGCCTTAATAGCAAGATGATACAATTGAGAAAAATTGCGCCAGTCTTTGTAATCAAGTATGTTCTGTATATCATGGTTTAAACCACCAAAAAATCTAGCACTAGCATCATTATCATCTTCATTTATACCACAACGAGCTAAACCAATAAGCAATTCTTGATAGTAAGCTTCTACTCCTTTATCACCTTGTTTTAAAGTTTGTAGTTTCAAACGTAAATCACGTTGGTAATAAGGAGGAACAAAACGAGATTTCATACGTTGCTTTAAAGGATTCAGGCACAACAGCAACATTATTAGCATTGCAAAGATCACTCCACCAGAACAAAGAAAAATTAGTAAACTCACTAGTAGCAAGTCTAACTCTATGCTCAGCAGGAACATTATGAGAATCAAATTTTTGTTGAACAGCAAGCTCCAATCTAAATAAGCCTCTGGATCAACATTACCAGCAAAAGGAGGAAGGCTAAATTTAATTTTAGCAAAAGGATCATTATTACCATGATTATTACCTCATATACCGCGACGGTTGAAGTTGAGATGGCGACGGGCATAACCGTCAGCATTGGCATCGTCATCACCAAAATCATCGGCATCGTCATCATCAGCATGATGAGGTGGAGGGCGTTGCTCGAGTTGTTCAATGCGGGTGACCAGATTGTTCATATTGCGCGTCAGCTCGGTCATAAGATTGTGTTGTTCAGTCATGAACGTTGTAAGCTCGCCCTTGGACACGCACTCATTGAAGTCCGTCGGAGATCCTGCCATGGTTAGAAGATAGAAAAAGACAACACCAAAGTATTATCCCTATCAACGTAAAGGAAACAAGTGGTGGTGGGGGGAAAGTGAAATATAAATTCACAAGCGGCTTACCACCGTCTTGCCTGTATTCTTACGAATGCCAAACAAGAGCAAAACCAACGTGGCGAAGCAATCTGTTGTTGAGCGTGGGTAACAGTTGCAAGATGAACCTGTGCTGATAGAAGAATATGTGGAGCTATGGGTAGGCACACAATATGACAGCAAGGATTAGCAATTAACGAATGCAGATTAGCGATTGTTCAATCTGGATCCAAAGTACAAATCACAGCTGCTGGCTAAGACGTGTCGAGACGTAGCACAACAAGGTGAAAACAAAGGATGATGGAAAGAACACACAGAACAAGCAAATAACCCGGAATTTCCCTTTTTCCTGAATTTTTCCCTGATTTTTCCAAAATACACTAGTAGGAATCAAACTTTTTTATTTTTTCACTAATTTTTTTATATTTTTCTCTGAACAAGGATCAAAAAGATGCAACCACAAAAATTGGCACCTACAACTGAGGTGAGATGTGGTCTACAGAAATACAGCACATGCTCTGAAAAACGTGCAAAAACTTTGATAAATTTTTTTCTTTATTTTCATGATTTTTTTGGCAATTTTGGTAACTAATAATTGTCAAATTTTGGTAAATAATAATTGTCAAATTTTGGTAACTAATAATTTGAGTAATGATTTGCCCCTGTAAATATATAAGGTGCAAAATCATTGTAGCAGCAATCCATGCTCTATAAATATGGTGCAAAAATCATGGCAACAGCAATCTGCGAGTAGTCCTTAAATTAAGGTTTAAATAAAATCCCTGTACCAGCTATCTACGCCTATGTATGGCAGATTTTGTGATTTTATAATTAAAAATTTGCTATTTGGCCATAACGCCTTTTAAGTTTTAACACCAATCGCAGGGTGTTTCGAGTCCACAAATAAAGTGTAAATTACATGAATACTAACAAGTACTGTGTCTTCATCATAGCCAGCAGGGATGAAGAGGGAATGCAAAGGCGTAGCCGAACAAAAAAAATAGCAAACACATTTTTTTCCTCGACACTGAGATCAATGCCAAGCAACCCAAATGTGTCGCCCGAGATACACGCGCTTGTGTGCTTTCATCTAACATGATCCTTGTCGATTACAATTTTGGGACAACTTTTTAGCGACTAAATGACTTAATGATCTTATTGAATCCTAAATTTCCATTTAAATAAAGTTTGCCTTCCAAATAGTTACGAATTTTAGAAACAAGTTGAATCTCAAACTACAAATATGGGAAGTCATTATTGGGATAATAACCACATGGCACAAAAATAAACCCATAATCCCTCGGTCCGGTAGTGCATTAAATCATTCAAAAATTATGCCTAAATATATAAGGATGGGGCACGAGATAGTTCTGCATTAAATAGTAGTACAATTTGGTAGGTATGATATCATTGCTTGCCATTTATCAACTAATCCTCGTTAATCACACTCATAATAGCGTCTAATTTGGAAACGTAGTAAGGGTATGTGTTTTTTTGTATTTTCTCTTGTTTTGCCACGAAAATCAAAAATACACTATATAACAAGACAGAGGAAGTATGTGTATGTATATTTGCTTGCTTCGATCTATTCGAGCAACTTTAGCAATATCCTTCAAATTAAGACCTCTACTTGATTGAAGGTCTCTTCTAGTTTTGAGGGCAGGAGGTTCGGCCTTGTTTAGTTCCCCTTCCAAAATTTTACACTATATCCCATTGAATGTTTAGACACATGTATGAAGTATTAAATATAGATAAAAAATAACTAATTGTACAATTTGCATGTATTTTGCGAGACAAATCTTTTAAGCCTAATTAGTCCATGATTAGACACTAATTGCTATACTAACACAATTGCTAATGATGAATTAATTAGGCTTAATAAATTCGTCTCGTGGTTTACTGATGAGTGCTGTAATTTATTTTTTTATTAGTATCCGAATATCCCATGCGACACCTCCATGTAACATCCAATGTGACATTCCAAATTTTTACACTGACGAACTAAACAAGGCCTGGCCTCAAACCACTGGCTCCTGGGAATAAAAGGGGCGACCTAACGTTCAGCACTACCTTGTCTCTACCAGTGCAGCACTCTTTCATGTCTATATATAATAAGAAATTGTTTTACATTAATATTTTGTAATCTTATATTGGATATTTTGGCTACTACTAGAACTCAAACGAAAAAAATTTTAACTATAAAGTTTTAAATCTTATCAAGTACTACAACTTTGGTACTTGTATCTCTATCCGAGGTTATTTGATAAATTCAAAAAATTAAGTCTCAAAATATATGAATTTCAAACATATATTTGAGTCTCTAGATGACTTTTAAATTAAAATTTTTTCGAATATCAAACATGTAGCTCAGGTCGGCCACTACAACTTTGGTATTAACTATGTGAACATTTGAGATCGTTTAGGAACTCTAAATTTTAAATTTCAAAATGTATAACCATGGAACACATATTTGGGACATTAAATGACTTCAAATTAAAATCTTCTCAACTACAAAGTTTTAGATTCTATTATAACTTTTGTATAGACTATATCAATATAAGAGATCTTTGTTCAAAATCTTTGAATTCACAACAATATTTAAGGACCCTAAACATTTTCAATTCAAAAAATTTCGATTATAAAATTGTAGATCTCGTCGAAAGCTACAACTTTGATATAAAATTTTCTTCATCTGAGTTCATATGAAAAGTTATGAATTATTTTTCGATGCAATCATTTATAGATCCGCTCCCAGATGTCCTGGCGAAGGAGGTGACGCTGGGAGCTCGTTGCTCACCGGCGTGATCCAGTCGAGTAGACGAAGCTTGCCTAGCTGTTGGCAACGAGGCCCCTAGCCGGGGCGCGGGGCGGCCGGTGCACGTGCCTGGCTTTGGCGCGAGGTGAGCGTACGGCGGCGACGCCCACCCCTGATGAAGATTAGGCGCCGCATAGTAAAAGGGGAGACGTGGCCGGGTCGGGAGCCGGGCGAGGCCGCTGGCTCTCTTAACAGTAGATGGGCTCTTCTTCTCTTTCTCTGCTGCCTGTAGGTGCAACACGAATTTTAAGGGATCTGAAGTGTACAAGACTCCACCTCTTGCATGAATCCGTCAAGTTTGGCCTAATAACTTTGGAAGTGAAATCACTACTTCCCTTGTACTCCCATGGTTCTAAATTATAAGTTGTTTTGGTTTTCTAGATACATAATCTTTAGTATGCATCTTAGATATGTAATCTTTACTATGTATCTAGACATAGCATATATCTAAATGCATAGCAAAAATTATTCACCTAGAAAAGCAAAAACTTGTCCTCTGTGATTCATAATTTGTAGAAGCTGGAAGAAGAAGAAGGCATAAGAAGAGGATTGGTGACTGTGGCAACAAGATGGGGCCTCCTGTAGTGCACGATTAATGGCTCAACCCGTGTTACTTCGGGCCCAATTGATGGAACTGAAGGCTTCTCCAGCTGGAACACGTGAGGAAGAGAAGAGATAGATATTTAAGTTTCTGCGTGGAAGAAATAAGGCTTCTCTAGATATAGATGCATAGTTTCTGCGTGCAAAACATTCACCATGGATGACTATGCATGTGCCACATATGATAAAAAACGTCGTAAAATATTGATTGTCATATGACGTTGCTGTGATTAGGATATGACATGGCAGTTTAATACGAAGATTTAAATCGGCACAAAATCTTTAACGGCCCAACAAAACCCATTCTATTTTAGCTAGCCCATTATTCTTTGAAAAAAGTTCATTTTCCCTCCCTCGACTTTTACGAAAGTCCGCTTTTCCTCCTTGAACTCAAAAACCAGACAAACCATCTCTCTTAACTTTTGAAACCGTGCGTTTTACCTTCCTGACTCAGTTATAAGCGGTTTTGAAGACGGTTTTGTCTTTGTCTTTTTTATTTATTTCAGCTGAATCTTTAAAAAATCATACTAAATCACAAAAAAATCATAAAATGGAAAATTTGATTTTGTTCGACTCCATATGAGTAGATCTACACAGTGAACATATAACATGCTATACTTTAGTACAAAATTTTTGCTGTAAATTTTGATCTATTCTTTTTCGTAATTAATTGAATAATTCATAACTTTATTTATTATGGTCCAATTATTGTGAAATTTTTATGTTGGCCTAATTATTGCATACTTGAATTGTAGTAAAAATTTCATACTCATTAGATCATGTATAACTTAGTATAGATTTATTTAAGGTTTATTCTTGTTAAATCTAAATAAATCTATAACTAAGTCATACATGATTCAATGAGTATGAAATTTTTACTATAACTCAGGCATACAATAATTAGGGCATCATAAAAATTTCACCACAATTGAAATATAGAAGCTGTAGTTATAAATTATTCCAATTAATTATGGAAAAAATAGATCAAAATCTACAGAAAAACATTGTACTAAAGCATACTATATTATATGTTTACTGTGTAGTTATACTCATATGGAGTTCAATAGAATTGGATTTTCCATTTTATGATTTTTAAAGATTCAACCAAAATAAATGAAAAAGAAAAAGATAAAACCACCTTCAAAACCGCTTATAATCGGGCTAAGGAGGTAAAATGCACTGTTTCAAAAGTTGAGGAGGTGGTTTTCCTGGTTTTGGAGTTCAGGGAGGAAAAGCAGACTTTCGCAAAAAATAAGGGAGGAAAAGTGGACTTTTTCCTTATTCTTTTCTGAATTAGGCCCAGTTCTTTACGTGGGGTCCAGACTACACATTTTAGGCTCATTCTTATATGGGCCACATCCTTTTTCTTATGAATGCAGTCCATTCACAATCAATGCAGTCCACATTACAGCCTACGATATACACTGCAACCCATTGAACAATTGTTGGGCATTCTTAACGTCACTACCAAAAGTAGACTTAGTTTTCTAATTATGATAACGGCGCCAAAAATGCCAAACCTATCCCTCATGCCACTTAAGCCAAGTTGTCATCCCCAGCATGACATGAGAGACGCGGTATTGAAATATGCATTTGCTCATCAAGATAAATAATAAAAGGGATCTGCAAGCGCACAGATTAATACCGATGTAGCATTTTAACCGGGAAGTATTCCAAGTATCGTTATTTATATTTTTACCACTGGGAAGGGATTTCTAAGTATCATGGTTGATAATGGAATGAGAATATGGAACTGAGTACACATCATTGCATGTATAACCGAGAGTATTTATCAATCTCTTTATACAGGTATAAATGTCACATTAAGTAAAGGTAAAGTGATAATGGTGACAAAGATAATTAATCTGATCAGCTAGCCACATATAATGATAAGCACCTCAACAGATATTCTAGCAAGTCATTAGCATGGAATTAGGATGAACTACAAAGATATTCTCTAAGTTATTATTAACTATAAAGTCTAGCATATCATAGTTAGTGCAATTATACTTGGCAATCATGGTGAGAAAAGACTATATCCATGCATAGTGAATATTAGCAAGGAAGATGAAGAACATAGCAATCACTCCCCTGTAATAGTGTTGCTCTGCCTGCCCTATACACGAGAGGGGGACTATATAAGAATCAACGAAGCTGTCACTATCGCGAACTACCCCACAATCCAGCATATAGGGTGCAATCGCAGATAAATACGGTATAGACACCACGTCTACACAATAGTTATCATTCACCCACTGTACACATGGATAAACGCTATACGATCCTAGGCATGTATATAATTCCAATCTAACTAAGCCAAGCATATAACTATGATAAACTAAGAACAATATAATTGCAAATATAATCAAGTAGAGCAAAGTCATAACCAATATATTGAAATAGAACAAAGTCATATTCATAATATTGAAGAACAATGATGAACAATTGAAGAACAATAGAGGAATTACCAAGAATCCTCTTGACAGATCCGGGAACCAATCGAAGATTGACTCCTTCTAGTTCTAATCCTATGTAGCTATGCTAACTAGAGATCTAGTTGATGTGGTGGCTCTAGGGCTTGATCAGAGGCTCTCCTCCTGAATTAGGGTTTGAAGTATGAGACGAGGGCCTCTCCTCCAGGGGCAGGGGCCTTGCTTATATAGCCCTTTCGGATGAATCTGGGCCGTTGGATCAAACCGACATTGAACGGACGGTTTTCCTTGATCCTCTAGGTCGGTGGAGCATAATCCTCGAGGCGGAGCCTGATTGGCTCCGGGGCCAGGGCGGGCACCCTAGGGACTAGGGCGGGCGCCCTGTCCCCGGCTCTGTTACGCCTCCCATTCGTTCTCGTGGCTTCTGGACTCTTCTAGATGTAAGATAATTACGTGTTCGGTTAATATCCCGTCATTAATCCGACATGTGGGCCTTTCTTCCGTATTTCCTGATAACCCCCTGTAGAAATAGATAAACAGCAAAACTCGTGGAATTCTGTCAGATAAAACCCTAAGTCTAGGTGTTGGTTTCATTTGGATCCTTTTCTCTATTTATTTGATAGTTATAATTGATACTTAAGGACCGTCAACAAACTCCCCCAAGCTTACCTCTTGCTCGTCCCTGAGCAAGGAGAGACTCAGTAGTTGCTGAAATGCCTTTGAATTTTGACGGTACACATGCTTTCAAATAGAGTCTCATCTCTGAGTTAAAGTAAACTGTCAAGACTTAAAACTTACTCATTATACCTTTCACCATGGGGCTTGCAACCGTCACCTTTGTCTTGAGCGGTTAAAAGATAGAACAATCTAGTCAAGCACCATGTCTCTTATTCTTGATCAGCTATAGCTCTGGAGTTTTTTGCAGATTTTCAAATAAAACTCAGAGATTCCTTGTATGACTCTCTCAGGTCTCTCTTTTGTGGTATTTCTGGATCCTCACCAAGGCAGTAATGGTGTCTGCCTTCTCTCAAAGCAAAGTATGTAGTATTTGTGGTATAAGGCAGAGTGACATTGCCTTCTCTCTCATCCTATTCTAATAAGGCTTTTGATATCTGGAGCTCATAGGTGGGAGATAAAGTATACATACTTACAAGACATTTATTGCATAGTCAAACCATGGATCCAGAGAAACAAGCCAATAAGTCAAATCAAGATGTGCATGTGTGGCGAATAAATGGTGTATGGTGGTAGTGATGATAACAATGATGAAAGTCTAATTCTACTTTTGCTCTTTTTGAGGGGATACGTACCTTTCTTGCTTTTAAAGCTCTTGAGGAGAATGAGGTGCTCTATATTTTTTTTCCTCTCAGGTGGGTATCTTGTACCCCTAATTCTACTGTCGGACACTTGTCCATTTTTACCTCTCTTCTCACACTTTTTCTTTTTTTTTCATCGAGGTTCCGAGCACTTGCTCCTTTTTATTTCCTCGTATCTTTTTCTTTTCGAGGTTCCGGGCACTTGCCCCTTTTTATTTCCTCGTATAGAGCACTCATCTCCTTAGAACAATATAGCAAGTGATAGTAACCACAATAGCTTGAGCATTTATTTCACAGGGGATAACAAGAATGGGAAAATATTTTTGGCTATTCTCTCCCGGATTAGGAGTAGAATAATTTTATGTGGATCTGGAGATGAGAATGAGTGGATATATGTGGATGCGTACTTCCGGAGTAGAAGCAGCATGTATGAGTGATCGTGCAAGTGAATCTTGATTTTAACCGCATGACAAGCTCCTAAGGGTCTACACAGCTTGACTACACTCAATGCTCATAAGCAGTAAAAAGTAAAGGTATGGCTTAAAGTCTAGCAAGCATGTATGTATGACTGTGGTAGGAACTTAAACTCTCATCATACATGAACTCATCATGTAGCATTTTAAGATTTTCAAAGATAAAATTCTCCAGAATTCTAGCATCTCTAGGAATAGATAAACAGCAGCTCAACCTTCCCATATCATATCCGTTAACAACTTAGACTTTAGATCAAGTTCTCTTCCCACAAGTTCAGGTTTAGAGCAAGCTTTAAATGATAACAGTTATGTCTAAACTTAGAGAGAGGACTTCAAATTTGAAAGTTAGGCAAAGCAACTATTCATCATATCCATGCTAGAGTTTTATTATTGTCTAGATTCAGTTTAGCATAGCCACTTTACTTATTTATTAAAACACACTAAGCAAAAGATATAGGTATATATATATAAGCACAAAATCTTTATTTGGTTTTTTCATAGTTATGTATATTTTTATTTTTATAGGGTAGAAGTATATATAAATATAAAGATAAAGATAGAAATACTTAGCAAGATAATGGAGGTGCTCTCCCCCAAGCTGGATCTTGACATAATCTCTTCTGATGTAGCTAGCAGATGGCGGAGATGTATTTGAAAGTCGGCAGCACCCTGACAGCGATTAGAATGTCCTTTGTCTGCTAGTCTCCTTGATTTTTTATGTTGTTTTTTTTCTTTTATAAAGCAGAAGAAAATATTTATGTATTTATTATATATATATATATATATATATATATATATATATATATATATATATATATTATGCCACCACAGTGAATGTACTTATGGGTTTTATGCCACTCGCATACTCACATGGGGCTTTAGGGTTTTTAACATTTTTATTTTCTTTTTAAGATAGTATGAATATGATTAACTAAGCAAACTATTTAAGATAAAGTAAATAATTAAAAGGAAAGGATAACTACCAAGTTACCTCTTGGCAAGGCGTTCAGTGTTTTTAAGTCCTCCGAACGGGACTCTTATTCGTTCAGTCGTCCTGGGACTTGGTGGATGGCGTAGTCGGTGGTTCCGGCGGCGCCTCCTCTTCATGTACAACTGTCTTTTCTTTCCATACCTGTCTCGGTGCTTTGGTCTCCTCAGGACAGTGTTGGTTGAGTGGTATGTCTTCAGATCTTACCACTTCTCCTTCATAATCTACCCATCTGTCCTTGATGACCTGTTGCTTCTGATTGTGGTTACGCCGCCTTCTTCTTGTCCTGACCTGCTTGGATTCTTCAAATACATAGTTAGGGTCAGTAAAGTAAAGACGTACCTTCTCAGAGGGGAAGTGCATGTGGACTTCTCCAGTTCCAATGTAAATGATTGCTTTGACAGTACTAAGGAATGGTCTTCCAAGGATGATGGGTGGATCGTATTCATCTTCTCCCATGTCAATAACCTGAAAGTCTGTATGGACAAAGTGATCGTCTATCTTGACAGGGACGTCAGTTACTGTACCTTCGACCTGTCGGAATGTCTGATCTGCCATCTGGAGCTGAATATATGTTGGGTTTAAGGGCATGGTTCCGAACAAAAGTTCATAGGTGACCTTGGCCATTATGTTGACGCCCGACCCAGTGTCGCAAAGTGTCTTGTAGAAGTGGGACCCATTAATGGAGCAATAAATGCTTGGCATACCTGGGTCGTCCTTCTTAGGCAAGAACGGTGACTTGAGTTGGCGATCTTGACCTTTGTGCACGGCAGTGACCATCTTAGCTGTCTCGGTCCATACTTGCTTCTTGCTCTTGTTCCTCCCGTTGGTCCTCTTCCTTGGTTCATATTGGGGTTGCTCTGGGATTTGTGCGGTCTTGTTCTTGAAGGAAAACGTTTTCTTCCTCCCCTTGATGTAGAAACTGATCTTGGCAGCACTAGCATAGATGACAGCTCCCGCGGTGTTCAGAAATGGTCTCCCTAGGATGACGGGAGCCCTCTCATCAGAACCGGTCTCTATCACTACGAAGTCTGCTGGAGCGTACGAGGAACCCACTCGGACACAGATGTTCTTCAATATTCCTCTCGGGAAGCTCAGTGTCCTATCTGCAAGCTGCAAACACATGGTTGTTTCTAATAATAGTTGTGAAAAGAGTTTTTCATAGAGTACCCTGGGCATGATGTTGACGCTGGAGCCAAAGTCACAGAGTGCTTCTGGGAAGTCTCACATGCCAATGGAGATCGGGATGACGGGGCGTCCTGGATCGCCTCTCTTGACCGGCAGACGGTCAGTACTTACTTCCATGATAGGGTTACTCCAGTAATCTCCTGCATCAAACATGTCTACAAGATTTGCAGATTCTAGTCCTTCCGGTTGTGATGGTATACCGGGGTTAGTAGCAGGAATAGCAGCAGCTATTTGATTCAACAGAGATTCAATCATTTTATTAAAGCTAATCTGGTTCTTGATGGCAGTAGAGAAATTATCTATTCTATTATTTATATTTTCTAGTATTTTATCATTAGATGCCAATTTCTTAGACAGGTTATCCATTAGCTTTCCTTGGTTGGACACTAACTCTCTCAAAGGTGGATAATTATTATTATTATTGAAAGAATTGTTACCTTGGTAATTACCTGAGTAGTTAGGCCTCTGTTGATTCCAACCTTGATTCTGCTGAGGACGGTTGTAGTAGTTGTTGTTGTTATTGTTGATGTAGTTCACGTCCTCCAGCAACTCAGGACAGTGATTGCCCGAGTGTCCAGTACCTCCACACTCCTCACAAGTCATGTGGGAGTCGTAGACGTGCATGACTTCTTTCTTTTCTCCAGCTCGATCATCGAGCTTCTTCATGAGTAGGTCTAGCTTGGCAGACAACATGTCTACCTCCTTGAGCTGGTGCATACCTCCACCTCTCTTGCGTGTCTGAGTTCTTTCTTCATTCCAACCTTGGTTGGATGCCATCTTCTCCACAAGAGCTGTGGCTTGAGGTATGGTGAGTGATAGGAATGCTCCTCCAGCTGCAGCATCCATGGTTTCACGGGCACTGTTAATGAGCCCATGATAAAATGTCTGCATCAGTAGCCAGCTTTCCATTCCATGATGGGGACATTCTAGGATGTAGTCTTGGAAGCGCTCCCATGCTTCTGGAACGGATTCATCATGTTGTTGCTGAAAACTTGTAATCTTCCCACAGAGAGCATTGGTCTTGCCCATGGGAAAGAATTTGGCCAGAAAGTTCGTAGAGCAGAGTGCCCACGTAGTGTTCTTCTCCTTTGTAGCGTAGAACCACTGCTTCGCTCTCCCCAACAGTGAGAATGGGAAAAGGCGAAGTAGTATGGCGTCTCTGGGGACTTCAGCCATGGTGAAAGTGCTGCAGATCTCCAGGAAGTGTTGAAGATGAGCACTAGCGTCTTCATGTGGCTTCCCACAGAACTGGTTAGCTTGCACCATGTTGATGAGCCCAGGCTTGAGCTCGAAGTTGCGGTCGATCTCCCCAGCAGGTCCAGTGCGGATGTTGTCCGTAGTGGGAGCTGAGAACTCGCGGATCGACTTGTTCGCCATGGCTTCGAATTCAGTCGACAAATTTCGGATGAAACTTCGGCGGTCTTCGGATTTGGATGAAGCTTTGTGCTGAAGTGTTGACGATGTCTTCTTGAGCTTGGCTCTTGTTCTTCTGAATAAGGCTTCGGGATCGTCAACAAAGTTGTCTGGAAGATGTCTTCTATTCATGCATCACCCTGCAATAAATAATCAAAATGGAAAATACAGGGGTAAAACTGTATAAGAGAATTGATAAGCTCGATCAGATTAGTGATGCAAATGATGACTCAAAGTTCCATATTCATTCCTACTTAGTAATCAACCTTCCCCGGCAACGGCGCCAAAAATGCATGTTGGGCATTCTTAACGTCACTACCAAAAGTAGACTTAGTTTTCTAATTCTGATAACGGCGCCAAAAATACCAAACCTATCCCTCATGCCACTTAAGCCAAGTTGTCATCCCCAACATGACATGAGAGACGCGGTATTGAAATATGCATTTGCTCATCAAGATAAATAATAAAAGGGATCTGCAAGCGCACAGATTAATACCGATGTAGCATTTTAACCGGGAAGTATTCCAGGTATCGTTATTTATATTTTTACCATTGGGAAGGGATTTCTAAGTATCATGGTTTATAATGGAATGAGAATATGGAACTGAGTACGCATCATTGCATGTATAACCGAGAGTATTTATCAATCTCTTTATACAGGTATAAATGTCACATTAAGTAAAGGTAAAGTGATAATGGTGACAAAGATAATTAATCTGATCAGCTAGCCACATATAATGATAAGCACCTCAACAGATATTCTAGCAAGTCATTAGCATGGAATTAGGATGAACTACAAAGATATTCCCTAAGTTATTATTAACTATAAAGTCTAGCATATCATAGTTAGTGCAATTATACTTGGCAATCATGGTGAGAAAAGACTATATCCATGCATAGTGAATATTAGCAAGGAAATGAAGAACATAGCAATCACTCCCCTGTAATAGTGTTGCTCTGCCTGCCCTATACACGAGAGGGGGACTATATAAGAATCAACGAAGCTATCACTATCGCGAACTACCCCACAATCCGGCATATAGGGTGCAATCGCAGATAAATACGGTATAGACACCACGTCTACACAATAGTTATCATTCACCCACTGTACACATGGATAAACGCTATACGATCCTAGGCATGTATATAATTCCAATCTAACTAAGCCAAGCATATAACTATGATAAACTAAGAACAATATAATTGCAAATATAATCAAGTAGAGCAAAGTCATAACCAATATATTGAAATAGAACAAAGTCATATTCATAATATTGAAGAACAATGATGAACAATTGAAGAACAATAGAGGAATTACCAAGAATCCTCTTGACAGATCCGGGAACCAATCGAAGATTGACTCCTTCTAGTTCTAATCCTATGTAGCTATGCTAACTAGAGATCTAGTTGATGTGGTGGCTCTAGGGCTTGATCAGAGGCTCTCCTCCTGAATTAGGGTTTGAAGTATGAGACGAGGGCCTCTCCTCCAGGGGCAGGGGCCTTGCTTATATAGCCCTTTCGGATGAATCTGGGCCGTTGGATCAAACCGACATTGAACGGACGGTTTTCCTTGATCCTCTAGGTCGGTGGAGCATAATCCTCGAGGCGGAGCCTGATTGGCTCCGGGGCCAGGGCGGGCACCCTAGGGACTAGGGCGGGCGCCCTGTCCCCGGCTCTGTTACACCTCCCGTTCGTTCTCGTGGCTTCTGGACTCTTCTAGATGTAAGATAATTACGTGTTCGGTTAATATCCCGTCATTAATCCGACATGTGGGCCTTTCTTCCGTATTTCCTGATAACCCCCTGCATAAATAGATAAACAGCAAAACTCGTGGAATTCCGTCAGATAAAACCCTAAGTCTAAGTGTTGGTTTCATTTGGATCCTTTTCTCTATTTATTTGATAGTTATAATTGATACTTAAGGACCGTCAACAACAATTACATCCCATTGCAACAGCGTGCAGCCCACAAAATTATTTTACAACCAGCAAGAAATTTGGAAAATAGTCGCATTCATTACGTAACGTAGCAAATCAAATCCTTTCATAGTTAGGAATTGATACTGTCAAGGCGTCCGATGGGTACGGACGCGTAGTGGAGCGCGACTCGACCGCCCACGCGCTCGGAACGCGCTCATCTTTATCCGTCGCCCGCCGCACCTGTCCACACACTCATCCTTATCTCTTCCACCTCCTGGCTTTCTTCTTCCGCTCAGCCTTCTGCGCTCGCCCAGACGCATCGTGCGTGCGCCGCTCCTCCCTGACTCTGCTCCTCGCGCGCCCTGCTGCTGCCTACCGCGGCCGCTGCTTCCACGCGTCCGCGCGCCCTGCTGCTGCCCGCCGCTTTCTGCTGTGCTCTCCTGCTCCGCGAGGCGAGCAGGGCGTCCCCACCCCTGACGGCGCCACTCCCCACCCCGGCGCGTTCCACCAGCGAGACCACGGCAAGAGGCTGTGGCCCATGCGGCATGCGGGATCGAGCTCAGTGCCCCCCTCCTCGAATCGGCATCGGCGGTCCACCGAGCCTCCACAAGGACGGCAGCGCCCCATCCCCTCCCCGTGTCCTAGCAGGATGCAGGCACGCAAGCTGCCCCCACCCCCACGGCGGCCAGGCTGCAGGCGCGTGCAGGCGCTCCCCCCTCCCCAACATCCTCCCCCGCCCCGGCCTTGGCGCCACCCAAGCCCCCATTGGCCGGGCACGCCGAGCGACCATGTTGCAGTAGTTCAAACTCGGTGTTTCCGTAGTTCAAATTGGGTGTTTCAGTAGGTCAAAACTTGGTGTTTTTCAACCAGAGGTTTCAAGTGTTTCAGTAGTTCAAACTGGGTGTTGCAATAGGTTTATCTGAATGTTGCAAAGGGTGCGAGCTCCTCCATCGGCAGAGCGAGGTCCTCCATGTTCCTGCTCCTTGGTTCCCATGTTCCAGTAGTTCGAACTCGGTGTTTCAATAGTCAAAACTGGGTGTTTCAATAGTCAAAACTAGGTGTTTCAACAAGAGGTCTAGTACTGCTTTTTGAGTTGTTGCATCATGGTTTTCAGTTGCTTTAATCTGCATGTTGCAATAGCTGTTGCATGTTGTTGCAGTACTTGTTGCATGCATGCTGCAACAGTTGCTTTAATCTGCATGTTGCAGTAATTGTTGCAGGTTGTTGCAACAGTAGTTTGGTGTTGTTGTAATAATACGTTTCTGGTGTTTTTCAGTTGCTTCAACTGTGTTTCATCGATATTCAGTCATCTGTATGGACGAGGGAGTGGTGGGAGCAGACACGCAGCGCAAAACACCACGAGCTCTTGCGTGGCCGCGGGAGAAGCAGGCGTGGGCTGAGCGAGCGACGCGGGCCCATGCATGGGGTGTGGGCGGGAGCGGGGCTATGCGGACAGAGGGCAGCGCGGGGCGGGAGCTGGCGAGTGGGGGGTGCGTCCGGACGCCCCCTGGAGCCGGGCGTCCGGGCGCTAGCAGCCCCCTTCATAGTTTCATGTCCAAATCAGCATCCAGCTCTAAGTTATATATAATGTATGTACAACTTGATTAATATGAAAAAAGTTATGACTTTTTTTTATCTAAAAGAAAGTGAGAGACCACCAGACATGTCGGCCCGTTGACATGTTAGTAAACCACTTTGAAAGTGGTGGGGTATTTCATCCAGTTTTAAAAGTTGGATAAATTATAAATTTGAGTTCAAGTGTGCTCTTAAAATTAAACACAAGTTTAGTTGTGAGTGTAAATTGCACAGGACTCTAAAACTATCATATTAAAAACATTTATTACCAAATTTATATCTGATAATAAGTACTAATTTGGTCACACAAACATTGTTATTATTTTGTAGAAATTTAGTCAATCTTAGTACAATTTAACTTAGGATAACTGAAGATTACTTCAGTAATGTAACACCCAAAAATTGCACTCTTTGAAAATAGCTTAAAGTGATTTAATTATGCAAATATGTGTGCACGCAAATATAGGCAATAATAATTTTTGCGAAATTAAAATCATTCATAAGATTAGCAAACCGTTGATGCACTCATGCCGTTGCATTTTATTTATGTGATGGCTGGTTTTGATCCGAATGCTTAAAGGATTCTAAAATTCTTTTGAAAATGATTTGGAAAAAGAAAAAGGAATTCTTTTCCCTCCCCTCCCCTTCCTCATTTCTGGCCTGCTGGCCCAGCTCCCAGCCGGCCTGCTCCCTCCCTTCTTCCCCCTCCCTCTTATTTCTCTTCCTGGGGCGGCCCAAGCCGCAGCAACCGCCCCACGCGCCCCCCTCTTCTCCCCACCGCTGACCAGTCGGGCCCGCTTGTCAGCGCCATCTCCCTCCTCCCGCTTCGCATGCAGCAACCACCCTACCCCCACGTTCGCTCGTGGGAGCGTCTCCCCCCTGCGCCTCGGCCCCCTTTTTAGGAGCGCCCGCACCCGTCGCCGCCCCCTGCTGCTCTTCCCCGCTCTGGTTTCCACTCCCGAGCACCACACCCGCAGCAATGCCATCCACCGGAGCCGCCCTCCGCTCCGTCCCGTCATCCATCGACTCCGCTCCTTCTCCGGTCCAATTGAAGCCGCGGTGAGAACCCCCTCGCTCCCCTCTTTCTCCCCATGCTTTTACCTTCATGAATTGTGGCCTCTGAGATCATTTCCCGTGCTCGCCACTATGCTCCCACCATCGGCCATGGTGTGTCACTCGCCTCCCCCGATCGCGTTGAACCCTCTATTGAACTCGCCATCACCCCCACTCTCTCCCGGTGTTTTTCCCGAGGTCAGGGGCGCTCGGGATCGTCATATCGACCGTGCCGACGAGCTCCCAGTCGCCGACCATGGCTGCTCCGCCGCCTGGCCTCTGCTCAGACCACCGGCCATCTCCCTCTCTCCCCTCCCATCAATCCTGGCCATCCACCCCCTAATCGATGGTCCAAACTAGAAGATACCCCTTCATGAGTCTTTTTGTTAAAGAACCCCTAAGCTATTTCAAATTAGAACCCGCAGTCCTTGCCTAGATGAAAATCCTGATTTTCATGATTTATTTAAATTCAAAAATAGCTTCAGCTAATTATAGTTTTGCCACTGCACTATTTCGCTTATAAAATCTTCATTTCAACTCCGATCCGATCCGTTTGACTTGCGTTAGGTTCGCAATTAAGTTCTCTACATGTTAATACCACTGTTAGTCATGTTTGAAACTTGTAAATTTCTTGGTTAAGTTTAATTAATTTTGTGGTTTGATGTGTGTACTTGTATGCTGGTTTGATGTGGTGAAACTGTCAGCGGCTGCTGTTGTGTAAACAATAATTCATTGTGGTGAAACTATCAGCGGGTTGCTGATGATGTGTAAACAGTAATTTGTTGTGGTGAAACTGTCAGCGGGTTGCTGCTGATGTGTAACAGTAATTTGTTGTAATTGTTTATCATGGTGAATAATTATGTAGAAATCGACAAATAATTATATAGTGACGACCTTGGATTACTTCTATGACGAATTGATTGTTCACATGTGGGTCAACTAATAATGCGACGCGTGGACGAACCACTGCATGACACGTGAAATAGCCTTGGGTCAACACGTGGCTATTGGTATTTATTAATGCAACACTTGGTTAACTAGTCACCTATTAACTTCCTACATTTCTAGCTTAGCGAACCAGGTTGTCATCCCTGGTGATGGAGCCAGAAATGTTTATTGGTACTACCTAGCATTACTACCAAGTAGATGATCTATTATTTCATGCGACTAAAAGAACATAAAGATAAGAAAGAAATATTATCCGCAAGTGCACAGATTAAATATAACATTATAGCATTTTACCTAGAGTATTACCAGGTTATCGATTTATATTATACCACTGGAAAGGGATAGCTAAGAAATATGATTATCACTTATCACCTAATGCCTAGCACTTGCACATGCGATGGAGAGTAACCATATAGAATCAATCTACTAAATAACAGGAATAAGTGTCACAAGTCATAAGATAAATATATAATAAATGGTAAACATCCAAGTCATAATAAATAATGATAAATGCACCTAGAGCACTCCAATCTATAGCAATAGCATGGTATTAGACAGAGCCAAGAAATAAACATTCCTAAGTCATCTTAACTATAAGTCATGGTATACTATAATTTATGTAATTACACTTAGCAATCATTGTTAAGACCAATATTATATCTATGTATAAGGAACATTGCCAAGGAGAGAGCCAGGACATAGCAAGACTATTCTCCCGCAACCAGGTTCTACTTGACCTATACACGAGGTGTGGGTTACAAAGGACTCAGCAGGATTGTCACGCTCGCGATCTACCACACATCCCAGCAATAGGGTGCATCCGCAGGTAAATACTATATAAGCACCACGCTTACATGATATCGACCATTCACCCATGAATTCAAAGGATGAACGCTATACGAACATATGCATAAAGATAATACCAATCCAACTATACTAAGCATATAATCAAAGTAGACAATGAACAATATAATTAAGAACATAAACAAGTAGAGCGAAGTCATATCTATAGTATTAAGCAAAATATGTACGACAGAATACAAATAGAGAGATTACAAGGGTTTACCAAGCAACGCTCCCAACAGATTCGGAACCAAGCGAAGCTTGCCTTCTCTCTACTACTAACCTATGTAGCTAAGCTCTAGAATTGGAGGAACTTTAAGGAGACTAGAGTTTCTAGCTCTAATGACTTGAATCAAATGACTTGGTGCTTTCTCCTAGGGAGTAGGCCTCTGTTTATATAGGCCGGTGGGATGGACCATAACCCTCGGATCAAACCGACTTGAAGCAATGGACGAGATGAAACCATGGAGGCGGTGGAGGATTGTAAGAGGAGGACGCTGACAAGTGGGCCCAGGCCAGGTCGGCCGACCTACAGGACAGGTCGGCCGACCTGCCTCTATGGCAGGTGGGCCCCACCTTCATTGACGTTGTTTCTCGTGTTTTGTGGATTCTTCTAGACTTGGTTTCGCCGGAGAATATGCTTTTTAGCCCAACGTTCATTATATCTCCTCCTCTTTTCCTGATACACCCCTGCAAAAATATAGATTCTACAAAACTGTGGAATTCTGTCAGATAACCCCATATTCTATGTTGATATTTTATCATATTCATCCTTTTCATGTTTGGTTGACGGTTTATTTTTGGAGTTAAGGACCGTCAACTGTGGCCTAATAAAATTCTGACACGTGAAGCGCAGACGTCAAGCCACGTGGTCAAATAAAAAAATGAAACATTGACGGACAACACTGTGACATGTGGTAAAAAAGAAATAGCCACGTGGACGAATAAAAATACGACACGTGATCTAATTAAGAAGCGACACGTGACCCAGTAGCAACTCGACACATGTGCTAATATAAAACTGACATATGGAAGAACAGGAAGCCGACACGTGACCTAATCGCAACACGACACATGTGCTAATAGAAAACCAACATGTGGAAGAACAGGATGCCGACACGTGACCCAACCGCAACACGACACGTGTGCTAATAGAAAACTGACATGTGGAGGAACAGGAACCTGACACGTGGCCCAGTAAGAACCTAAAACATGCAAGACCCAGAGACAGCCACATTGTCCAATAATAAGGTGACACGTACCCGAACCATCTCCAATGGAACCGGTTATAGTAGGTACACGTGGAAAGCATCTCCAATAGAAGAAATCACCAGCGTGTCCGTCACCTGCCATGCTGGTCAAAACCTCATCTATGACGCGCGATTCTCATCGTAGAGCATCACCAATTCATCATAGAATTGAAAGAGTGACGTGGCTAGGGAGACGAACCACTTTTTGTCATAAATTCATCACATAACTAAAAAATGACGAATTTGGCACTTTAAGTGACGGAAACAATTTGTCATAGATATTTAAATTTCTACTAGTGCCTTGAGCATGTATAGCTTGACACTCTTTACCGTTGAAGTGCCCTCATATGTCTCCTCCAACCGAGTCCAAACCTCACTAGCCTTCTCAAGGTCTTTGATTTGCTCAAACACCTTTGCATCAATGCCATTGTAGATGGTGTTAAGAGTCATAGTATTGCATTGCTTGTTGATGCGATCATTGAGAGTGAGATTGGCCGGATCAATGATAGCAAAGTCATGCTCGGTCACATCCCACACCCGATCATTGATTGATCCAAGGTGTGTCTTCATCTTTCTCTTCCAATTATCAAATGAGGTGGTGCCATCAAAGAACGGAGGCTTGCTCGCAACATGGTTGAACACAATTTGAGCCATATTTCAATGCACCAAGGTTGTTAAGCCTTCAAATACGGTGACCACGGCTCCGATACCACTTGAAAGGTATATGTATGGCTAGAGGGGGTGAATGTCCTATTTTAAAATTCTACAAGGCACTAAGCAAAGTGGTTAGTAATAACAAATAGCGTAATGCAAATTTTGCTTAGCCTACTAGGGGGTTGCAAGCCACCTACACCACAATTCTAGTTGCTACCACTAAGTCACACACAAAACAAGGCAAGAGATCAATACAAGCTACAACAACTAGCAAGAGGAACTACACAAGCTACTAAGTTAGCAACAACAACAAACTAAACAAGGCAAGAACAAAGGTAAGAACAAGTAAATGCAAGAGGGGATGATATGGTTATACCAACGTTGTAGAGGTACGTGAACCAATCAAGAATACCACAATCAAGTAGACCAATCACCGGGAGAAGCCAATCACAATCACAAGAGTGAAGACACAAGATTTTCTCCCGAGGTTCACGTGCTTGCCGGCACGCTAGTCCCTGTTGTGTCGACCAACACTTGGTGGTTCGGCGGCTAATCGGTATCCATAACCGAGCTCACCACGAGCGTCGCAAGAACCTACCGCAAGCGAAGTAACTCAATGACATAAGCAATTTACTAGAGCTACCTTGTGGCTCTTCGCCGGGGAAGGTGCCAACCCCTCACAAATCGCCGAAGCCGGCCACAAACAATCACCAACAAGTGCCGAACCTCCACCGCTGCTCCAAGGCCGTCTAGGTGGCGGCAACCACCGAGAGTAATAGAAATCCCATAGCCAAATCAATCCCTCGAGTGCCTCTAGATGCAAACTCACAAGCAAATGCACTTGGATCACTCAATCTCGCAATCAATTCACAATCAAACAAGGGAGATGAGTGGGACGGAGTATGCTTAGCTCAAGAGGATGACAAGATAATCAAAATGCCAAGAGAGCCGCTCAAGAGCCAGCCAACATGTATTTATAGGAGCCCTCAAACAAATAGAGTTGTTAGGTTCAAGTGGGGGGGTTTATCGATAGCACCTGATGCGCAGGTGCAAAGGCACCTGACGCGCCCAGCATCCGGTGCTCACTGCTTGTCCCCCGATGGATCTTTGCCACGTGTCAAGTTTGAACCTGAGCCGTAGATCGTCAATGGTCACTAGCCGAGTTAGTAAAGCAGGCAACCTTGGACCGGACGCGCAGGTGGACTACACCTGACGCTCGATGACCCAACGTCCGATCGAGAACAGAGAGCTCCCAGAGCTCAATTTCAGTGACCGGACGTGTCCGGTGCCTAGCCACCTGACGCTGAGCGAGTAAGGTCAGTTCACGGTCAAAACTGTAACAGAACCGACCAAATTATAAGAGCACAAGTACAAAAACAAGCACCGAAGCGCTCAAATTTTCAAACTTGAGCCCATATAATCCTGGTAGTCAATCGAAACCACGAAGGATTTCAAACCAACTTGCTTACAACCAAGATCGCATCATCCAACATACACATCATATGTTACATTTCCCAAGTAGTTCCGAAATACACTTACACACACGGAGTCACAAATTATTACAAACCAAGTTTATAAAGTAGCGGAAGCATAACACACACCAGTTGTTTAACTACTGCCAGTCTTGTTGATCACAACCCGCAAAAGCATCAGAGAAAGTACATAAAAGATGATCACGCCCTAGTGATCTAGTCTTCGTCACCCGCAGGGTGGAGACAAGTTTTGCAGAAGCCTTGATAGAGCATATCATCTGCAACAGGAGGGAATAAACCCTGAGTACTGGAATGTACTCAGCTAGACTTACCCGTCTAAAACCAGAAATAAGATGACACCAAGGATTATGCAAGGCTTACACAAGAGGCTAGCTGACATTACATTTTGCAGAAAGGCATAAGTAATTGAACTCTTATAACCTGTACTAGCAGTTATTTTTAGCATTTACCTGTCATCTATCTTAGCACCTGTACTAAACATGCACTTGATTATCATCAAACAATTATTAACATTATATCCATAGCAGGTATAAATTGTGGCAACATTGCATCATTCACTTAACCATCTGTTCGATTAATGAGATCTACGTTGCCGCTGCTCAAGTCAAGTGCTCACTAACCGGGAGCGACGGTGATTCGAATCGAATTCCTATCCAGCTCGAGGGGTATTTCTAACACTCACCGTGCAGACCCCTGCTAGGGTCGCACAGGCCACCTTTTCATATGATTCAGGAATCGCGGGTCCGAATGATGTTGCGACCCCAAGGGCGACACTCTGCCAGGTGATAGGGACTCTAACCCCCCCTTGGTCTCACGCCAATGTCCCCAAGCACATCCTTTCTCTCCTCCAAGAAGCAACCTACCATTCGATTCCTGGCCTGAATCACATTACTCGGCTTCGCGGTCGGAACGACTTATCCGGCCAACTAAGTGTTAGACTGCGTTCAACATGACTCAAGGACGTACAGCGAATCGGTCCTTAAACGACTCAGACGGGCATAGCTCCACACCCAAGACGTGAAGTGTCTTGCGGCTGTACTATCGAATTCCCGCCCGGTCTCAATTTCATTTTAAGGCATGGTTCCATCCACGATAGCCATAAAGCCACTCGTGACTCATTCCTATATCTCGCGGATGACCGGAAATCACCCAACTTCTACCGAACTAAGCAGGGCTAAGCATCAACACGTGCCTAAACCTAATATAGGATTAAGTACGGTATCTGAACAAGGACAGGTATAATGCAGCAAGTGTTTTCATATAACTCCTACAACTTAATGCAGTAACAATTAAAAGTACTCAAGATTAATTTATAAAACAATAGGTTCAGCATGCACCGGGGCTTGCCTTTCAGAAAGGTCGAAGGCCGGTGGTCAGGGCACTCGGGCAGATCTCCTGCAGGAGCTTCATCGCCGGTTGGTTCCTCGGGCTGCTCCGGCTGGTCCTGGACTTCCTCCGGGATCACTTGCTCGAACTCGAGGAGCGTTACCCCCTCCAGAACACCTATTGCATGAGTGCATAATAAATTTCATGGATGCATAATGAAAGATGCAACATGCTCGGAATGAAATGCATTACAACACTCTTAGAGCTCTATTCAAATCACTTCAATTATTAAGTGCAAATTTCCTCTCCGGTAGAGAAGTACTCACCTAATCTACTCAACCTAAGGTATAGCTGTTCTTCTTCGGTTAAGGCCCTAACACCTAACAATCACAAGAGTAACATTACTTAGGTTACCACGTCCAACACCAAAATATCACAGTAAGACATTCTGGACAGCAGCTAATTGTTTCTAACATAACTGGAGATTCCCAACTCCAAAAGATATGATCTAAGACAATCTGGAAAGCTTATGAAATTCCCTACAATTAATTTTCAGACCTAAACCATAAATTACTAAATTTTCCATGTCGAATTTCCCAAGTTCCAGAATCTATCCTCTCTAAACAGAGAGTAGTCAATTCTGGACTGACACTTAAAACAGCAATAACTCCCAAACTATTCAACCCAATGCTCCTAAATTTTGACACAAGCTAGTTTATCAAGTTTAATACAACTTTGGTATTTACAAGTTTTCCCGCAAACACCTTTATCAAAGGTCAAACCCAAAGATACTACCAGCTGTCCAGAAAACCTAGAATTACAAAGATTAAATCTTTATTTATGTGGCAAACTTCCCCTAAGACCAAACTAATGTTACCAAAAGTTCACATGGGTTACAAAAACACCAGAAAGTAAGGTGTGCCCACCTAGAATATTGATTTACACCCCTTTCTTTAATTACTTAATTAATTAAGTGGAATTTTAAACATATATGTAAACTGCTCCTAAAATTCTCCAAAAATTACAGGCGACTCTCTGACCCAAAAAGAGGCTACTGTAAAAATTTGAACTAAAATTATTCACAGAAACTCCTTACACAAAATTCACAAGCCAAAAAGGTTGATTTTTGTATAATTAACAAATCACATTGAAAAGTATGAAACAATAGATTTCATATTTTTCTTAGACACTTTAGGGTACCAGGACATTCTCCAAAAATTTATAAGAACATTGCACATGTAGAAAAATTACTAAAATTCATTCAAGTATTCCCCAAAACAACATGATAGCATCATAACTTGAAAAGTACTTAAGTACTAATGCCCAAATGTTTACCAGAGCTAATACAGATATAAATTAACCTACTCACCAAATTTCATAATTTTGGGAACACTACAACTCAAGTTATTCATTTAACAAATTTGCCTTCATTTTAAAACACATTTCGAAAACCTATTTAAATCTCCCAGAAACTAAACATCACATATCAGATTTATATTTTTCTAAAATACTACACATCATGTAGAGCCTAACAAATTTTACCTCATAATTTTTGAGCAAGTAAAACCCTAGATCTACATTTTCCAAACATTATCTAAATATGTGGCAGAATAATAAAAATGAAATGAATCTCATTTGTTACTGGGCCGGCCCGGGAACAGACGCGGCCCAAGGCGCGCGCGCGGCCTGCCCGGCCATCCCGCCCGCGCGCGGCGCTGCCAGGTGGGGCCCGATGCCAGAGAGAGAAGAGCGGAGGGGGGGAAAGGCCGCGGCTCCGGCGAGCTCTAGCTCGCCGACGACGGCGTCTCCGGCGACGGGAAGAGCACCGACGGCTTCCACATGACCTCCCGCATCGACCAACCCTCGATTTGCGTATCCTACCCCACCCTAGCTATGCCGGCCATGGTGACCGCGGCTCGGAGGCGGCACCCGGTGGCGCTCCGGTGAGCTTCGGGAGCCAGGGACCTAGGTGGGGTGCGCTACGGCTTCCAGAGGATATGGCGGACCTTTCCATGCCAAGGACAAGGACGGAGGTGGGGCGAGTGTAGCTGGCCACGTGAGCACCGCACCGGCGGCCATGGCGCGGCAGCTCACGATGGTGTTCCGGCGTATACCGTCCACCCCATCCGGTAACGTCATCGCCTAAGCTTCTCTACCCGACCCGAAACCCAGAACAAGCACTAGTGAGAATGGAGGGTAACCGTAGTGAGCTGGCCACGGTGAGCCGCCGCGCGGACGATTCGCCGGCGAGGACTCGCGGTGGCGGAAGAGGAAATTCACCCTCACCTCGGCACAATCAGGTCAGGCAACGGGTGGAGGAGGTGGAGGGGACTCTGGCGGAGCGGTGGAAGGGATTTGGGGGACGGTGGTGAGACGGTGAGCTCGCGCGAGCACGGAGAAGGATGCGGCGGCAATGGCGCCTCCGTTTTCCGCCTCGGTGAACACGGCCAGAGCGAGCGTGAAAGGGAGAAGGGTGAGCGCGAGTGTGGGGGTGGAGGTGTCCGCTCGACCTTCATCTTTGCTCTTGGGCTCGCGACGTGGGGCGTCGGCAGAACACGCGCGCCACGCGGCCACCAGACTCTGCCCGAGCGACACGACACGGCCGGCTGTCCGACTGAACGACGACGCCGACTGAATGGAGCCGATGTGGTGGCCTGACAGCGTGACTTTGGCGTTGATTATCTTCCAACACAGCTCGAGTTAGCCGAAGGTGATAACATCAAAGTGGTAGAGCTACAAGAGGGCTACACTTTTGCTAATTGGCTCAAGAACTGGTTCGGCTTGGTTTAGGAGTTACAAGGTGTCAAAGTAAGGCACAATGAAACTGAAATTCAGTTTCAGTCACAATGCCGACTGAAACCTGATTTTCTAGACATCATATCTCCTAAACCATTTAGAACTAGGTGATGGTGATGTTGGCATTGTTGTAGAGCTAGGTGAGTACTACAAAAGTGTCAACATGAGTTGGAGCTGGTTTGGTCTAGTTTGCCAACTACAAGCTTCCAAAGTAGGTCAGTGTAAAACTGGAGGGACACTTTTGAGACTTAGAAAAATGCTAAGTGTTGAGACAGCCCCTCTAGCTGACTTGTGGGCCAATTTTGAGCATGTTATGTTCAGTTTCATGAGATGGTCATATTGAGACTTTTGTTCCCCACAGAATTCCCTACAACTTTGCTTAAGGATGCTCCTCCATGCAAGGTCTCTAAGCTAGACTTTTTAATTGGTCAAACTAAGACACCCTAGGGCTAAATGCTGGTCAACCACACCTTGGAGGGTATTTTGGTGATTTTGGTCAACATGAACCTTGCTCCATTAGTGACCCTAAGTATAATTAAGGTGTTGTAAGATATAATTAGCTACTCTACCCCTTAGTTACACCAAATTCCTAGTGTCACATGATGTGAACCAAACAAAAATTCTAAAACATCCACATTGGTTGCAAACAACATAAAATAACATGAGATGATGCATATTCATGCTTATGCAAATGCAGTGCCATTAAGGAGCTAAACACCTGAGGTGTTACAGCCCTCCCCCTTATAAAAATCTCGTCCCGAGATTTGGAAAGCGTACCATTTTTCATAGAATTCCTTATAACCATCCCGCAAATAGTCTTCCCGTTCCCACGTAGCGTCACTTTCACTACCCTGATTACTCCACATCACTTTATACCACTTAACCACTCGACTTCTAGTTACTCATTCTTGAGTATCAATCACTCGGACTGGCTTTTCTTCGTAAGTTAAATCAGATTCAAGCCTGATATCTCCTAAAGGAACCCTTTCCTCAGGAACTCGAAGACACTTCTTGAGCTGAGATACATGGAAAACGTTGAATATGGCACTCATTTCAGGAGGTAACTGGATCTTGTACGCAACAGCTCCACTCTTGCCTATGATCTGGAAAGGACCCACGTATCTCGGTGCAAGTTTCCACTTGACACCAAAACGTTGTACACTCTTCATTGGAGAAACTTTCAAATAAACGAAGTCTCCAACTTCAAACTCGAGTGGCTTTCTACGACGATCAGCATAACTTTTCTATCTAGCTTGGGCTGCAGCCATATGTTTTTGGATGGTACGGACTTGTTCCTCCGCTTCCTGAACAAAATCAATACCATAATACCTTCTTTCACCAGCTTCTACCCAGTTTAGGGGAGTTCTACACTTACGACGGTACAATGCTTCGAACGGGGCCATCTTAATACTCTCTTGGTAACTATTATTGTACGAAAACTCGGCTAGAGGTAACCATTTTTCCCAAGAACCCTTGGATGAAATTACACATGCCCGCAATAGATCTTCCAAGATTTGGTTAACTCGTTCCGTCTGACCAGACGTCTGGGGGTGATAAGGAGAGCTTCTTACTAACTTGGTTCCCAGAAGGTGATGCAAGTGCTCCCAAAAGCGAGCAGTGAACTGGGGACCACGGTCAGAAATGATAGTACGAGGTACCCCATGGAGCCAGACTATCTGGTTGAAGTACAACTCAGCATAATCAGTGGGACGATAGTCCACTCTAACCGGAATGAAGTGAGCTGATTTGGTCAAACGATCCACAATTACCCAGATGGAGTTATGATTTTTTACAGTAGGAGGAAGTCCGACAATGAAATCCATACTTATCTCTTCCCATTTCCAACCTGGGATAGAAAGTGGTTGAAGTAACCCAGCTTTCATGTGCACAGCTTTAACTCTACAGCAGGGGTCACACCTAGCAACATATGCAGCTATCTCTTTCCGCATCTTGGTCCACCAATAAAGTGGCTTCAAATCATAATACATCTTATTACTACCAGGATGGATGTACAACTTGGAAGATTGTGCTTCGGATAGGATCTGATCTCTAAGCTCTCGGTCCTTAGGTACCACTAATCTATCCTTAAACCACAGTACACCTTCTTCATCTATCCTGAAATGCTTAGTTTCTTCCTCCTTCATCTTACGCTTGATGTTGAATACACCAGGATCAGTCTTTTGGAGCTCAATAATTCTGCTTTTGAGAGTGCAACTGACAGTGATGTTGTACAAGACTGCTGGATGTAATAGGCGGGATCGATGAAAATCAGTTTCGACTAAGGAATGGCAATGAGACTTACGGCTTAAAGCATCCGCAACCACATTTTCCTTGCCAGGATGATAGTGTACTTGAAGGTTATAATCCTTAATCAACTCGAGCCATCTTCTTTGACACATATTTAACTCGGGTTGGGTGAAGATGTATTTGAGGCTTTTGTGGTCCGTGTAGATATTGCAGACATTGCCCAGCAGATAATGCCGCCACACTTTCAAAACATGAACAACTGCAGCCAGTTCTAAGTCATGCGTTGGATAATTCACCTCATGCTTCCGAAGTTGTCGCGAGGTATATGCAATTACTCGGCCTTCTTGCATCAAAACACCTCCCAAACCTATGCCTGAGGCATCACAATAAACATCAAATGGTTTCTCGATATCCGGTTGTGCCAGAACCGGAGCCGAGGTTAGGAGGGTTCGCAGTTGGTGAAAAGCCGCATCACACTCAGGAGTCCAGACAAACCTGGTGTCTTTTTGCAGCAACCGAGTCATGGGTTTGGCTATTTTTGAGAAATCCGGGATGAAGCGACGATAATAGCCAGCCAACCCAAGAAAACTCCGAACCTCATGAACCGAAGTCGGAGCCTTCCAATTCAATACTTCCTGTAACTTGGTGGGGTCCACCATAATTCCCCCATCGGACAACACATGCCCAAGGAAAGGTACTTCACGAAGCCAGAATTCACACTTACTGAACTTCGCATACAGTTGATGTTCACGCAGTCTGGTGAGGACAATACGCAGGTGTTCAGCGTGTTCTTCCTCATTTTCAGAATATATCAAGATGTCATCAATAAACACCACCACAACCTTGTCTAATTCGGGCATAAACACCGAATTCATCAAGCACATGAAGTGTGCGGGGGCATTTGTCAGGCCGAAAGACATAACAAGATACTCATAAAGGCCGTATCTTGTCGAGAAAGCTATTTTTGGAATATCTTCGGGACGAATTTTAATCTGATGGTAACCAGACCTTAGATCAATCTTGGAAAAGACTTTAGCTTTGGACAACTGATCGAACAAGATATCGATACGTGGCAGAGGATACTTATTTTTTACGGTGACTGCATTCAGAGGTCTATAATCTACACACATCCGCAAGGACTGATCCTTCTTCTTCACAAAGATAGCAGGGCATCCCCACGGAGACGAACTAGGACGAATCAACCCCCTTCTTCAAAAGTTCATTCAACTGCACCTTAAGTTCAGCTAGCTCATTCGGAGGCATCCTATAAGGTATCCTAGAGATGGGTGCCGTGCCAGGCAACAACTCGATTTTAAATTCCACATCCCGATCCGGAGGGAGTCCCGGCAAATCATCGGGAAAAACGTCAGGAAACTCACTCACTAAGGGAATTTTAGCCAACGCTTTTGCTTGCACAGCATGAACTCCACCAGACAAATCAACTTTTATGGGAAGTTGTACTAGAAAACCCTTTTAATATGTAGGATCTCTGAGCATAACTACCCGAGTGGATGTATCAATGAGTACCCCATTCTGACTCATCCAATTCATGCTCAAAATAACATCTATGCCTAATCCCGGCAAAACCACTAAGGCAAGCGAGTACTTTCGCCCTTCTATCTCAAACTCAAGATTCCCCACTACTTTATTTGTGGAAATATTCCCACTTGCCGCACTAATGCAATAACCCCCACCTTCAACAGTATGTAATTTGTGTGCAAACTTTGATGCAAACTTAAGACTGATAAAGGAATGCAAAGTACCTGAATCAAAAAGTACCACTATAGGATGTTGGTCAACTAGGAACTTACCAGCAGTGACAACCTCACCAGATGGGATTTCCTCAATACTGTTATAATGAGCATGCCCCTGACGGCCACCTTGGTTGACATTCTTCTTAGGATAAGGATAGTTTCTGGACCAATGGCCTGGCTTGTTGCAGTTCCAGCAAGGCATGTTGCTGGGAGGAACACTGGAGCTGCTCTGACTAGAATTTCCCTGTGGCAGAGCGACTGTATAAGCCTTGCGAAACCAGTTTTGACAGCAGGCTTCTTCTGTGGCAGACGGAACTTGGTATTCTGAGCAGGTGGGCGAGGGGAAACCCTAGGTGCAGCTGGAGTCCGAGACTGCGAAGCACTCGCCTCAATGGCCCTTTTGTGGCTCTTAGAGGCAGAATAAATAGTATTATTGTTTTTCTGAGTCAAAGCATCACTGATAAAATCATTGAAGGTAGTACACTTGCTCGTGCCCATGGTCTTCATCAGTTTTGGACCGAGGCCTCTTTTAAAGCTAGCAATTTTCTTGGCATCGATATCCACAAATTCTGTTGCATACCTTGCCAGGTTGTTGAAAGATTGCAGATATTCAGTCAAACTTTTATTACCCTGGGACAGCCTCATAAATTCTGTGTGCTTGATGGCCATAAGACCTGGAGGAATATAGTTCCCACGGAATGCTGCTTTGAACTGGTCCCAAGCCACCGGGACATTTGTAGGCAATGTGGAATGATAGTGGCTCCACCAAATACCCGCTGGACCATGCAGTTGATGAGAAGCATACTCACTCTTTAGCTCATCAGTTAGGCGAAGTAGATGAAACTTCTGCTCAATAGTGTTCAACCATTCATCGACTTGCAGTGGTTCCTCCGCCTCCTTAAAGAGCGGGGGCTTAGTGTCAAGAAAGTCCTTGAAATCACTATATTGATTGGGTTCTGGGCCCTGGCGGCCATGACGAGCCTCCTGGTTGGCAAGCTGGCGCATAGCATCTGCCAGCATGTGCTGCCCTTCTACCACGGACTGCATCAGCTCAGCCGGGGTAGGTGGTGGCGGAGGGGGTGGCTGTTCCTCATCCTCATTGCCACGACCCCGACGGAGGTTGTACGACATCTGCAAAATGCATAGCCAATGAGCAGTGACGATGTGGGAAATTTGTAGATGAATTATTGTAAATAGGTCAAACTGACTTCATGAAAAATGACTTTGCAAAGAATCAAGGCACAATAATTCATCACAACCGCACAATTCATTCAAGCGCATCAATTGACGCAATCGTGTGTGGGTATCCAGCCAGATGTATTTTGGTATAAGGCTCACTCACAGGGAGCACAACAGTGACTGAACTGTTTACTTTCATATCTACGTGATTTTTGACCCTTCGTACGGATACTCGGATTCAATCCCAAAATTTCTAATCGACTGAGAAATGCTACTTCAAACTGACCACAAAGAGACTTCTCAACGGTAGAGTTCCATGGTGGATCATGACTAGCCACCTCGATACCAGCGCGTACCAAGTAGCACAGCCTTATGTCGCGAGCCACAGGAGGCCCTCGGTTTCGTCGCGGCACCAAAGGGTGCTAATCGTGACACCATCATCGAACGCAACACAATAAGACATCCAATTGTGATCGAAATTAACAGGTTCAAACTAAACATCCAGGAAACATAGGGTTCGACCTTACATCCCAAAAGCCAAGTTATTACAAAGCCTCACTCCAACACAGGGAGGGCACAAAAGACGACCCTAACATCGTAGCTACGTGATGACTACTCTAAGCATCGTCCTCAGAGTCGGTGTCAAGGATCTCCCCGCCATCCTCATCACTAACAGGCTCTAACTCCTCATCTTCTTCTTCTTCTTCTGGTTCCTCTTCTGGTGGGGCATCCGGTGGCCCATTGACCTCCACTTCATCATCCTCTTCAGCCATGAAGATTTCTGAACCCATGTCCTCATCTGCGTTGTTGTTTCGAGGCAGCAGAGGATTTAGCTGATTGTTCAGGTGGTGCACTTCTTCATGAAGATTGTCATTGTATTCTTCAGCATTCTCGAACTGTTGCTTGAGCTCCACCTGACGAGCTCTCAGAACGTTCTCCTCGTGCCAGGCTTCATCCCTCTGGTTCATGACATGGACCAGCATGCGTTGACAGTTGCGATTGGCTACTGTCAACCTCTGGACTGCAAGTGTTTCCTGATCACGGTCACGGATCACTTGCTCCAGTTGCTGACGCGCTGCATTCCTAGCAGCAGTCACTTCGGCCAACTCAGCCCGCAGCCTTTCCACCTCAGTGGGCTCGGGGCGGGGCTCACGTGGAGCTAGCTGGTGGCGAGGGGCTCTTCCTCCGGTTGACTTACGAGCGGTCCTCTTAGTGCGTGCCATCTGTATCAAGAAGGTACGACTTAAGGTGAGGATAATTTAAGGGATACAAAATTTAATTTAGTCGGGACTATTGATATTTCAAGGAGGGAGTAAAATGACATGTATGATATAATTAAACATGATGCATGTATGTTCTGTACGCCCTCTCACCTTAGTAGAGACCTAAAGTTCTAACGCTAGGCGGTGGCATACATACGTTCTCTCATATAAACGAAACTATCGGTCTACTCGTTACGCTGTTAGTGTACCTGCAGAAAATCTCATTTCAGCCAATAGTTTCCTAATATAAATACACAAGAAAGCAGTAACTAAATACTTTTGATATACACATCCCCTGATGTATATACTTCAGTATCAAAGCTACCCGATTTAAAGATTCCCACAATTAAGTGCTTACATAATTACACGGTTTAAACATGTAAGTATGCAAGTCACCAAAGCTACTCTCCCCTAGATCGCCGGTTGGACGATCATGCTCTCACAACTCACACTTACCAGAGCGTCGAGGTAATTGATCCATACATTACCACCCAAGTGGATGGCATCCATACAATATCACGCCGTATGGACGACGAAACAGAAACAACCAAGACCCCCAAGTTAGTACTTATAATAAGCCACCTAAGAGTCCTTATTTGGGCTAAGGAATGTGATCACTGGCATACCTATAAAAATAATTTTTATAGTTTTAACCCTTTTCATAAACAAATACTTTTGTTTTTAATTACTCATATGATGTGCTTAATGTTGAATTATGCTCCGGTACCAGCTGTAACATAACCAACCAAATTATAAGAGCACAAGTACAAAAACAAGCACCGAAGCGCTCAAATTTTCGAACTTGAACCCATATAATCCCGGCAGTCAATCGAAACCACGAAGGATTTCAAACCAACTTGCTTACAACCAATATCGCATCATCCAACATACACATCATATGTTACATTTCCCAAGTAGTTCCGAAATACACTTACACACACACACGGAGTCACAAATTATTACAAACCAAGTTTATAAAGTAGCGGAAGCATAACACACACCTGTTGTTTTACTACTGCCAGTCTTGTTGATCACAACCCGCAAAAGCATCAGAGAAAGTACATAAAAGATGATCACGCCCTAGTGATCTAGTCTTCGTCACCCGCAGGGTGGAGACAAGTTTTGCAGAAGCCTTCATAGAGCATATCATCTGCAACAGGAGGGAATAAACCCTGAGTACTGGAATGTACTCAGCTAGACTTACCCGTCTAAAACCAGAAATAAGATGACACCAAGGATTATGCAAGGCTTACACAAGAGGCTAGCTGACATTACATTTTGCAGAAAGGCATAAGTAATTGAACTCTTATAACCTGTACTAGCAGTTATTTTTAGCATTTACCTGTCATCTATCTTAGCACCTGTACTAAACATGCACTTGATTATCATCAAACAATTATTAACATTATATCCATAGCAGGTATAAATTGTGGCAACATTGCATCATTCACTTAACCATCTGTTCGATTAATGAGATCTACGTTGCCGCTGCTCAAGTCAAGTGCTCACTAACCGGGAGCGACGGTGATTCAAATCGAATTCCTATCCAGCTGGAGGGGTATTTCTAACACTCACCGTGCAGACCTCTGCCAGGGTCGCACAGGCCACCTTTTCATATGATTCAGGAATCACGGGTTCGAATGATGTCGCGACCCCAAGGGCGACACTCTGCCAGGTGATAGAGACTCTAACCCCCCCTTGGTCTCACGCCAATGTCCCAAAGCGCATCCTTTCTTCTCCAAGAAGCAACATACCATTCGATTCCCGGCCTTAATCACATTGCTCGGCTTCACGGTCGGAACGACTTATCCGGCCAACTAAGTGTTAGACTGCGTTCAACATGACTCAAGGACGTACAGCGAATCGGTCCTTAAACGACTCAGACGGGCATAGCTCCACACCCAAGACGTGAAGTGTCTTGCGGCTGTACTATCGAATTCCCGTCCGGTCTCAATTTCATTTTAAGGCATGTTTCCATCCACGATAGCCATAAAGCCACTCGTGACTCATTCCTACATCTCGCGGATGACCGAAAATCACCCGACTTCTACCGAACTAAGCAGGGCTAAGCATCAACACGTGCCTAAACCTAATATAGGATTAAGTACGGTATCTGGACAAGGACAGGTATAATGCAGCAAGTGTTTTCATATAACTCCTACAACTTAATGCAGTAACAATTAAAAGTACTCAAGATTAATTTATAAAACAATAGGTTCAGCATGCACCGGGGCTTGCCTTTTAGAAAGGTCGAAGGCCGGTGGTCAGGGCACTCGGGCAGATCTCCTGCAGGAGCTTCGTCGCCGGTTGGTTCCTCGGGCTGCTCCGGTTGGTCCTGGACTTCCTCCGGGATTACTTGCTCGAACTCGAGGAGCGTTACCCCCTCCGGAACACCTATTGCATGAGTGCATAATAAATTTCATGGATGCATAATGAAAGATGCAACATGCTCGGAATGAAATGCATTACAACACTCTTAGAGCTCTATTCAAATCACTTCAATTATTAAGTGCAAATTTCCTCTCCGGTAGAGAAGTACTCACCTAATCTACTCAACCTAAGGTATAGCTGTTCTTCTTCGGTTAAGGCCCTAACACCTAACAATCACAAGAGTAACATTACTTAGGTTACCACATCCAACACCAAAATATCACAGTAAAACATTCTGGACAGCAGCTAATTGTTTCTAACATAACTGGAGATTCCCAACTCCAAAAGATATGATTTAAGAAAATCTGGAAAGCTTATGAAATGCCCTACAATTCATTTTCAGACCTAAACCCTAAATTCCTAAATTTTCCATGTCGAATTTCCCAAGTTCCAGAATCTGTCCTCTCTAAACAGAGAGTAGTCAATTCTGGACTGTTACTTAAAACAGCAATAACTCCTAAACTATTAAACCCAATGCTCCCAAATTTTGACACAAGCTAGTTTATCAAGTTTACTACAACTTTGGTATTTACAAGTTTTCCAGCAAACACCTTTATCAAAGGTCAAACCCAAAGATACTACCAGCTGTCCAGAAAACCTAGAATTACAAAGATTAAATCTTTATTTATGTGGCAAACTTCCCCTAAGACCAAACTAATGTTACCAAAAGTTCACATGGGTCACAAAAACACCAGAAAGTAAGGTGTGCCCACCTAGAATATTGATTTACACCCCTTTCTTTAATTACTTAATTAATTAAGTGGAATTTTAAACATATATGTATCCTAAAATTCTCCAAAAATTACAGGAGACTCTCTGACCCGAAAAGAGGCTACTGTAAAAATTTGAAACAAAATTATTCACAGAAACTCCCTACACAAAATTCACAAGCCAAAAAGGTTGATTTTTGTATAATTAACAAATCACATTGAAAAGTATCAAGCAACAGATTTCATATTTTTCTTAGACACTTTAGGGTACCAGGACATTCTCCAAAAATTTATAAGAACATTGCACATGTAGAAAAATTACTAAAATTCATTCAAGTATTCCCCAAAACAACATGATAGCATCATAACTTGAAAAGTACTTAAGTACTAATGCCCAAATGTTTACCAGAGCTAATACAGGTATAAATTAACCTACTCACCAAATTTCATAATTTTGGGAACACTACAACTCAAGTTATTCATTTAACAAATTTGCCTTCATTTTAAAACACATTTCCAAAACCTATTTAAATCTCCCAGAAACTAAACATCACATATCAGATTTATATTTTTCTAAAATACTACACATCATGCAGAGCCTAACAACTTTTACCTCATAATTTTTGAGCAAGTAAAACCCTAGATCTACATTTTTCAAACATTATCTAAATCTATGGCAGAATAATAAAAATGAAATGAATCTCATTTGTTACTGGGCCGGCCCAGGAACAGACGTGGCCCAAGGCGCGCGCGCGGCCTGCCCGGCCATCCCGCCCGCGCGCGGTGCTGCCAGGTGGGGCCCGATGCCAGAGAGAGAAGAGCGGAGGGGGGGAAGGCCGCGGCTCCGGCGAGCTCTAGCTCGCCGACGACGGCGTCTTCGGCGACGGGAAGAGCACCGACGGCTTCCACATGACCTCCCGCATCGACTAACCCTCGATTTGCGGATCCTACCCCACCCTAGCTACGCTGGCCATGGTGACCGCGGCTCGGAGGCGGCACCCGGTGGGGCTCCGGTGAGCTCCGGGAGCCAGGGACCTAGGTGGGGTGCGCTACGGCTTTCAGAGGATATGGCGGACCTTTCCATGCCAAGGACAAGGACGGAGGTGGGGCGAGTGCAGCTGGCCGTGTGAGCACCGCACTGGCGGCCATGGCGCGGCAGCGCACGACGGTGTTCCGGCGTGTACCGTCCACCCCATCCGGTAACATAATCGCCTAAGCTTCTCTACCCGACCCGGAACCCAGAACAAGCACTAGTGAGAATGGAGGGTGACCGTAGTGAGCTGGCCACGGTGAGCCACCGCGTGGATGATTCGCCGACGAGGACTCGCGGTGGCGGAAGAGGAAATTCACCCTCACCTCGGCACAATCATGTCAGGCAACGGGTGGAGGAGGTGGAGGGGACTCTGGCGGAGCGGTGGAAGGGATTTGGGGGACGGTGGTGAGACGGTGAGCTCGTGCGAGCACGGAGAAGGATGCGGCGGCAATGGCGCCTCCGTTTTCCGCCTCGGTGAACACGGCCAGAGCGAGAGTGAAAGGGAGAAGGGTGAGCGCGAGTGTGGGGGTGGAGGTGTCCGCTCGACCTTCATCTTTGCTCCTGGGCTCGCGACGTGGGGCCTCGGCAGAACACGCGTGCCACGTGGCCACCGGACTCTGCCCGAGCGACACGACACGGCCGGCTGTCCGACTGAACGACGACGTCGACTGAATGGAGCCGATGTGGTGGCCTGACAGCGTGACTTTGGCGTTGATTATCTTCCAACACAGCTCGAGTTAGCCGAAGGTGATAACATCAAAGTGGTAGAGCTACAAGAGGGATACACTTTTGCTAATTGGCTCAAGAACTGGTTCGGCTTGGTTTAGGAGTTACAAGGTGTCAAAGTAAGGCACAATGAAACTGAAATTCAGTTTCAGTCACAATGCCGACTGAAACCCGATTTTCTAGACATCATATCTCCTAAACCATTTAGAACTAGGTGATGGTGATGTTGGCATTGTTGTAGAGCTAGGTGAGTACTACAAAAGTGTCAACATGAGTTGGAGCTGGTTTGGTCTGGTTTGCCAACTACAAGCTTCCAAAGTAGGTCACTGTAAAACTGGAGGGACACTTTTGAGACTTAGAAAAATGCTAAGTGTTGAGACAGCCCCTCTAGCTGACTTGTGGGCCAATTTTGAGCATGTTATGTTCAGTTTCATGAGATGGTCATATTGAGACTTTTGTTCCCCACAGAATTCCCTACAACTTTGCTTAAGGATGCTCCTCCATGCAAGGTCTCTAAGCTAGACTTTTTAATTGGTCAAACTAAGACACCCTAGGGCTAAATGCTGGTCAACCACACCTTGGAGGGCATTTTGGTGATTTTGGTCAACATGAACGTTGCTCCATTAGTGACCCTAAGTATAATTAAGGTGTTGTAAGATATAATTAGCTACTCTACCCCTTAGTTACACCAAATTCCTAGTGTCACATGATGTGAACCAAACAAAAATTCTAAAACATCCACATTGGTTGCAAACAACATACAATAACATGAGATGATGCATGTTCATGCTTATGCAAATGCAGTGCCACTAAGGAGCTAAACACCTGAGGTGTTACAAAAACCATGTGCAAGCAAGCTGCTGATGTCAGCATACATCATGCACCACCTGACGCACCACCCAGCGTCCGATCCGGAGCATCCGGTGGGGCGTTCATCTGCACCTGACACGCAGGTGCACCCGACGCGGTGTCCGGTGCACAACCCTAGCTTCTGTTGATGCAGTTACATGGACTTGACGCTGGTCCAGCGTCCAGTGGCCTCAACCACCGCGTCCGGTGCACACAACTTCAGCTTTTTATCATGTTTCAAGTGTGCAACTTCTTCGCCCATTCAAGTACGTTGCTAACCATCAAGTATAGATCATCAAAGCACTTATGCTAGCATTTTTAAAACATTTTAGCGGGCGTAGTTAGTGCTCTCTCGATCACTCATGCATATGCAAGTTAGAATCCATCTAGAGGCACTATTCATAATCAAGATAGCTATGTGATATCTCTCTTGATAGTACGGCTATCTATCCTAAATGTGATCACACTCTCTAAGTGTTTTGATCACTAAAATGCAAAGCCCTATCATTACCTTTCCCTTGAGCTCCAAGCTTTGCACCTCTTTTCCATCTCCATCACCATGTGGACTTTGATCTTGTGGTCTACACCATTGCTTGATCCCTTTGCTCCACCATGGCATGTGCTAACCACTTATGCTACACACTTAGGTACATGGTTAGCACTTAGGTTGTCACTAATTGCCCAACACCAAACATGGAGCTTTGATCAGGTCGTCGCCTGCCAGCACACTACCTCGCCGACAATCGAGTTGGATCATGGAGCCGCCACCAGAGCGCCATCCATCCGGAGGCTCAGAGCGCATCGATTGGAGGACCGGACGGTCAGCCTACATCGCGCCCTGCGCCGTCGCGGCTTCCATGGCCATGGCCATGGCCTCGCCGACATCGAGGATGGAGGCCGACAGGCTGCATCCGCGGCGCTCCAACAGTGGTGGAGGGGGGAAGAAGGTGAGTGGCGGCGGCGACGGAGCCAGGGAAGGAAGCGCGAGCCTCGCGGTGAGAAGGAAGTGGCGGCGATGGAGCCAGGGAAGGGAAGCGCTAGCCTCGCGGCAACAAGGGGCGCGGGTGCCTAGGGAGAAGAACGAACAGCTAGGGAGAACATTCCGATAGATTTACAGAAGCAGCTTTTTTTTATTTCAGAGAAGCTACTCATTTTATAGATTCAGAGAAGAAGCTCCCTCTTTACTGATTCACAGAAGCAGCTCCCTCTTTACTGATTCACAGAAGCAGCTCCGGAGATGTTAGAATACTATTATACCCTTTATCTTTAATTACAAACCAGTTTCGGGCCCACATATTTTTTGGTTCCGGTCTACGGCTTAAGTTCCTCCTATTTTTAGACCGTCAGATCTGCCGGAACGGAGGGCTCTCATTAATTCCAAGGGTGGTAAAGTTTCTCATAAATGATTAGTACCTAAACTAAAGAACACGCACTACTATTATTTTTATTGGTTTCTTTTTAGTTTTGACTGATACTCTCTTGATGAGTCTTGACTTTCAGAAGCGAACTCATTTAGCTTCTTTTGGTCCTGTTCATCCGGCTTATAATTCGTCTTTTTTAGCTTATTTTTTCAGCCGAAACAATATTTTTCTCTCACAACAAATCAGTCAACAGTGTTTTTCAGCCGGCTTATCAGCCCAGCCGAACGGGGCCTTTGTCGTGATAGCCTTTTTTCCTCATCAGACCAACTGCTCTAGTAGTACGCATGTAGTATTTCACCAACCTGATGTTAGCCTGTCCATTCGTACGTATTTCGCCAAGAATCAGTGTCGATTTAACGGTACGGTAGTAGGCTTTACGGTGATTGATATGTGAAACACCATGTGGCCTAGTTGATTTAATTTGATCGTTTCTCAGCTGCAAGTTAATGTAATAATGAACTACTTAAATGTAAATATTCATTCAGTTTTTATAAAATTTGTTACTCTTACCTAAAATCTCATAAAATATTACTCTCACCAATTTAGCTGTAAATTCTAAATTTGTTCGAGTTTTTTTTGCCGGAGATTTGACGATTGTTTTTTCTTATTGGAGAGGAGATTTTTTAGGATTATTATTAGTACTAGCAAATATGCCCATGCGTTGCAACAGAAAAAAAACTATTAAACATTCGTGCAAAACGATAACATGAATACTTTTATAATTTATTTTATGATGACCCTCACATCTATAATATAAGTTATTGTTGACGATAAATAACAGTGTCCTATTGAACCTGTATCAACCTAAAATACACCTTGGCATATTTTTTCTTTGTTGCAAAGCGCATAATTATTTACATATAAATATATCACTAGCAAATGCCCGTGCGTTGCAACGGGAGAAAAAACAGTATCTCTAGTCACAATAATGTTAATTGGTGTCATTTGTGCACTCTCTCTCTCTCTTCCTTTTTTTTCTTGACATCCATGATCGGATATTTTGACCTTAGTTGATTGTCTGCCTAATATGATTTTCAAGTGCCTCTATGCACCTCCTCCATGTACATCTTGACGGACATCAGTCCTGGCATCTTCCTGTTGTAGAATATCAGCTTTATCAATGTTGACATATCCATGGTGTTGATTTATTTTTTAGTATCACAGTTACTATGGAAATTGGAGGAGTGTTTTGTTGCCGTGTAAATGCTTGTTTTTTTTGTTCCAGTGTTTTATGCTCTCTACGGTATTACTTGTTTTCATTATATGGTAGCAGAATTGTTGTATGTATTCCTATTTGGACAAGGACCATAGTCCTATACGAACTCAGTAATTGGTGTAGGAGTGTAATTCGAACAACTCTATAATCTATTATTAGTTATTGTTTGAGGCTAGTAATGAAATCTGAGATATATTTTAATTAATTCATTAATGTTTGGCAAAGCTGGCCTATACCGATGCCAACAATAATATATTTTATAATTAATTATAATTATATATTGTTGCTAGCTAGAGAAGCGGGGGTGCCACTGTGTGCGGATGGAGGAAGTAGGGTACCATAACTTTAGTTTTCCATGCTCCTTGACTACCTTCGCGTATTATGGGTCTGCCTCTACTACATTCTTGGTCATCGCCGAACCTATATGCATGCGACATATGCAAAGATGATTTAACACACCTATAGACAAAGCATAACATAACAAAATTCATAACATCTATGGATAGATCACATTTTTATGAAACTAACAAAACTGGTTTGACATTTTTCTATTTTTTCTATGATTTTTGGTGAATTTTGCAAGACTCACTCGGCTTTGGATATTTTGCATTAGGAACCCCGATGTATTCAAAAACTATTAAGGCCCTTCCAACTTTTCTTTCTTTCTAGCATCTTTATATCTGAAACCTTGTATTTGTTTCTATTATCTTCCCTACTCCTGATCTCTTTGTGTTGACGTAGAAAACGGTACAGGACTACTGATACAATACGGAGAGGGGGAGGCTACAGGGAGCTGGCGGACAGAAATTTTAATAATTTATTATTAGGTACAGACTAGCAAATATGTCCGCGCTTTGCAACGGGACGTACCACTGGTTATGCTGTCACCAAGTGTTTTGAATTCGTCATGGTATTGAATTCCATATTATGCCAAGACACATACTACTCTAACTTATGTATTGTTATGCACAGGAGATACTATCACATCATAGAAATACTTTGTGTTTCATTAGCTTTGAAATTGGACTATGAACCATGTAATTTCTCGTTTTAAAATTGTAAGGTGTCCGAGCTTTTTCGCCCAGGCGCCTTAACGGCTCGTGACTCAGTGCCTTTGCGGCCCCGTGGCCTTGCGTTGCATGCGCACCTGCGACCTAGAATTTTTTATGTTTGATTCGATTTATTGTTTGATATATTGTCAATTTAGATTGTGTGTTGTGTATATATTCTTGATTGTAAGGGAGATTTTAGGTGATATGGAGTTAATATTCTATCAATGACATTCGAGTTCGAGTCTTATTATAGTCATCATGTGTTTTTGGTATTTTTATACGGCTTTCCTTTCATAGTAGTGTCCATTAGGTCGAGTGGTTTGAGTAGTTAGGAGAGGGCTAGACCAAAAAAAATAGGCTAAAAGTTTGGCTCTTTCAGATATCGAAGATTATTTTAATATTTATTTTTATTTAATATAATTTTGTAGCATAAGACAAATGAATTTTTTTATGAACAAAATAGAAGACATAAATCTTGGGTTGCCCAACTGGTAAACGTCGGGTATTTGCCCTAGCCACATATGTATTTGTGTCAGGTTTGTGGAATATGATTAATATCAGCCACACGACCAGAATCACAAAATGATATGAACAGGCACAGCCGTCGTTCACCCACGAAGCTGCTCACCTGATTAAGATTAATAGATAATTAGTGGTGTAGAAACCCTTCTATTTTTCTTTTTTTTATTTTCCTATTTTTTCATTTATTCTCTTTTCAATTATTTTTTCCCTACTCTCTCTTCCTTATCTCTTTCTCCACCGCACGCATCTCCTCCCTCCTTTATCCCCTTCGCCCGCAACCACACAGCAGTTCGCATCTTCTTCCTCTCATTCTCTCTCCCACAGAGGAAGCCAATGCTCAACCACGGCCGCCTCGCCATTGCAGCCGCGCGTTGCCATCGCGCCTACGACCGCGCACCGGGCAGGCGCACATGGAAGACTTGGCCGGTGGCGCACTCGGGCAAGCGCACACAGATGACTCGGCCGGCGGCGCCGGCGCACCTGGCCATGCGCGGGGGAGGCGACAGCGCCGGCGGATATGGCTGTCGGTGCAGCAGTCCGGCCCTTCCACCAGTGCAAAAGTAGCTGCATCCCCTTCCCTGTTTAGAGCCGTCCTGCTCCTCTCCTCGGGCGGACCTGGTCTGGCCTGACCGCGCCTCGCACTGCTCCTCTCCTCCATCGGTGGGCGGGGACCAGGCTTGGCCTGGCCTGCTGCACATGTGCTGGGAGTCACCGGTGGTGTGGGTGTTGGAATTGATCTCCCACCGATTAGGCCCAACGGTCTAATTGGGCCTTGACTCGCGCCCTGATCGGGGGTGCTCAACCCATTAGCGGTTGGTGAGCTCCCATCGCACAGTGCCATATAAGAGGGGGGTGGGAGCCACGGGCTCAAGGAGTGAGGTTCACTGCCACTGCCGCCACCCACCGTCCTAACTCTAGCCAATCCCGAGGGTGGCACTGCCAGCGGCGGGATGTCCCACCGGCGGCGCCACTGCACCGCTTCTCGCCACCGACACCGACTCCATGACGGACTCCTCCTCTCAGGCCAGCGGTCAGTAACGCCTCCCCGTTCCCATCCTCTCTGTCTCTCTCTCTATTACTCTCTCTCCCTTTCTCCAGTAAGTGTTCTATGATTCTACTGGTTTTATCTCAAATGCAAAGAGTAGTTCCCACTAGATCCACTGCTAGACGCTACTAAAGACCTTAACAATGGTATCGGAGCCGGGTTTACTAGCATGTAGATCCAGTTGGGGATGAAAGAATAGAAAGAGACGATTCAAATTTTGGATCGGATAACACCTAAACCCTAACCCTAAAGAAAAGAAAAGAGAGGACGACCGGGAAAAAGGGGGACCTACCAGGACCTCCTCACCGTCGTCGCTACCACCGTTGAGCGGGTAGAAGGGCACCGCCGTTGTGCGGACAGAGATCTGAGCCGCCGGTTTGGAGGGTCAGGTCGTCGCGCGGCTTTCCGCCTCGGGCTTGGGCCAAGGGCACCGCAACACGTGGGTTCAGGGCACCACCGCGATGCCACTCGATGGCGCCGCGCGCGGCTCCGACCGCACACATGCGCCGGCGAGAGGTGTCACGGTGGCGCCGCCATCTCCAATCGCGAGCTCGGGCCACCGTCGTTGTTGTCCCACGGGGACTGACTGCTGGTGGCGCGAGGAAAGAACGAAAAGAGGAAAAGAATAGAAGGAGGTCGGACTTGTTCCAGCACAGCTCCTCCTCACCGGCGCTGACAGGCACCGTGGCTGCCGCCGTCATCGTTCGCTCGGATGCGCCGCAGAGAGAGAGAAAGAACCAGTGACAAGACGGGGAAGGGAAATAGAGAAAAGAAAGGGGCGGAGGGAGCAACTGGCGGGATCTCCGGCGAGACCTCCATCTCACCGTCGCCGGCGACCTCCACCGCCACAACTGCAGCCTCTGTGGCTGTGAGAGAGAAACGGTGAAGAGACAGAATGATGCTAGGGATTGGGGAGGAGACCGATTGCGCCTGTTTTGTTCATGCTAAAATGATGGGCGGCCGTCGGATTAGATCCTACGGTCAGCGCTCACTGGACTCGCTTTTGGCCTAGGCGGGAGGTGAGATTCCCGGCCCAGGCCCAGGTTGTGGTCTGGGTGAGGGGGCAGCGCGGCACACTCAGGCAGCGTGGGCCGCATTCGCCCACTGGGCTGGCTGCACCCTGAGCGCGGGAGCGCTGTGCGCGCGATGGGCCGCTGGGCCGCGCAGGTGGCGCGGGAGCAGCTGGGCTGCGGCTGTTTTTTCGCGAGCTGGGCCAGAGAGCAATGCATGCGCATGATTGGGCCGCTGAGCAGGCTTTCGGGTCAAGCAGGCTCCCAGGCCGAATAAAAGAAAAGTTATGGGTTTTTTGTTTTATTCCTTTTTCAGAAGCAATTTCTGATGATTTTGAATCTCTATTCAATTTTGAACCAACGGGATAAATTGTCTAGAGAGGAGATAAGTAAAAGATATGCTAATCAAGAACAGTTATAGAATTAGTGTGATTATAGTTATTCAGTAATGATAAAAAGTTAATCCTCCAATTAAAATTGGAACAGTTGGGAAAATTTTAATTGGAGGAATAGTTGTTTCATGGTTAAAGTAAATTATGATATTGTTATTTTCTGACCAATGTTGATTATAACAATGTTATAAGTTTATTTATGAATTTAAGTTTAAAGAAAATTATGATATTGTTATTTTCTGACCAACGTTGATGATAACAATATTATAATTCTATGAGTTTTATGTTTAAAGTTTAAATCTCTGATGAATTTTGCATCAAAGTGACCAATTTTTCAGAGAATAGATAAGAGACAATAGATGCTCCAGAGCGAGCAGAATGTAATGTATTTTCATGTTTCCGTTGCAATGATGATGATGATCTTTTAATTAAATTCGAACCAATGGGAGAATTTAATTTTGAAGATGGTTATAAGATAATTGAGTTTGTATGTTAATTCCATTTCTGCCCAACGATGATGTGGAATTAATGTAGAAGAATGTTGTTTTATTCTATTTCTGCCCAACGGTGATATAGAATAGAACATAAAGTTTTAAAAGTTTAATGAGCATTATTGATGATTATTGATTAATGTTTTCAGATAAAGAACTTCGTGCCTTTATTCTTGAAGGGTGAAAAGGAAATGAGCTGGGTACTTGTGACTCAGAAGATGAAAAGTGCAATTTTTTGCAGAAAGAAGGCCATTGTATAAGGGTCTTCAATCTCTTTAAAGAATGGCTTCAAAAGAAAATAATTCTAGGATATTGATCCAAGAAAAGAAATAGAACAATAAGAGCTTAGTTTAAGAGATGTATTTTATGTACTCTTTAAAATAATAATAATAATAAGTAATATAATTTTAGACTTAATCATCATGATATGAAATATAATAAGTGACATGTACGTTTAATTTGACCAACGTCGGATTAAGCACGTGTGTTAAAGAGTATTCAAATTTATTTCTAAATTTGATGATTGAATATGAGCCAATCCTGGCATTTATGTTCCTTCAAGGGAATTATCTCGCATGGCGGGAAAAAGTTTGTGATAGTACCCGCATGGCGGGAAAAGTCTGAGGAAATACCCGCATGGCGGGGTAAAGTTGGCATAGTATTTATGTTAATCAATCCTGCATGGCGGGAGAAGTTTGGCATAGTACTTATCCTGCATGGCAGGAGAAAGTTGTGATGACTCATGTGCTTTTTAGTGTATCTAGCATAGGGAGAAAAGTTTAGGGTATCTCTTATGCTATCCTAGTATGAGTTTGAGAACAGAAAGCTACAGACGAACCTCAAGATAAGAATGACATGCAAGCGTGACTTGTGGAAGTATTAATGATAAAAGACTCTGTTGAGTTATTGAAGTGAAATGAGGAAAAAGTACTCCTATACGAATTAAGAAATTATTTCATTTTTATGATGTAATCATGTGGATGAAGTAAGTAATCAAAGTTTTCTCATTCACAAGAGTTCTGAATTATTTTCGAAATTGTGGTAGAAAAGTTCATACCACATTTCGAGGGGGAGAAATGTGAGATCAATTAAGAAAGACAATTAAGAAAGATACTTCCCCATAATTCAGACAATGCGATGCATACTAAAGTGATCTATAAAAGATGCATATGATCATCGGGGGAGTAAGACGGTCATAATATCGATACCCCTAAAGTAAAGAAATAGCTAAATCCATGGACCTTTTACAGTTCCAATAGAAAGATAGCATAGTCAGCCAGTATTCATACTGGACGTGTTCAGAGTTATTAAGACGGTACTAAATGCGCCATATGAGTTTTAGCAGATTAAACCCAAAATAAGAAAGTTTGAAGATAGGATAATCTGGGGGAGCATGGTACAAAGAGACCTAACTCCGCAAGGAGGATGAATAATGTAAACAAGGATCTTATTACACAGGACCTTGTAGAATCAATTGTCTTTTGGCAATAAAGGTCAAGAAATGCTAGTAACTGAGGCCCCAGAAAGTCTCAAAGAATAAGAAAATCAGATATTTCTGATAACTATAAAGTCTATGTTAATGAAATTCAAATGGAGGGAAATCCCACCTAATTTGAAGAAGCCATGAGAGGCGTTCACTCGTCCAAGTGGCAAGAAGCGAAGGAAGATGAAATGAAATCGATAATACCAATAATATTTTGGGATCTAGAATAAATTCCTAAGGAGCCAAAACAGTAGACTGTGATGGGTCCACAAGACAAAATGTGACTCTAAAGGGAATATGTAAAGATGTAGAGCGTGACTTGAATCAAAAGATTTTGCGCGAATGAAAGCCCAAGTTTGGTTTTGGTAATTAATGACACCAAGTTGCTAATGCCATGTGTTAAGTGTTTTGAGTTAGGCATAAGCAACACATGTGATGAAGGTGTACGCGGCAAGGAGTGGTGGCCACAAGATCACAAAGAAATGGTGCATAGACATGGAATGACGATCATGGTGGAGACGCACATAATATGATGGACATGATGATCAAGTGGAGGAGAAGGATCTAAGAGCGCAAGGCAAAGGTATAACCATAGGGTTTTTCTTTTGCTAGTCTAAGATGAGTAGAGAAGTAATTGACCGGGTTTAGGATACATAGCCAACTATCAAGAGGGGCAATCACGGTTAGCTCGGGAATCAAGTGCCACTAGATCAATGTCTTGAGCATATGCATTAGGATCTAGTTGAGAGCTAACATGACGCCTTGGAAAATGTTTGTGAAATGCTAACACACATGCACATTGTGGTGTACACTTGGTGGTGTTAGCACATTTGCGAAGGCGGTGGTGTTTGAGCGGTAGTAAGGGGTTTGGGGTTTTTGAGGAAATGAAATGCCTATTTTCTATTGCGCCGGAGGCGAGAAAAGGTGGCGAAAGTCCGAAATGATTATCACTGAAAATACAGTGACCGGATGCTATGGTCGAATTGACCGGATGCGGCTGGCACGTCCGGTCTGTTCAAACCACAGATAGACGCGCGTGTGAGAAGGGTCGCGGACCGGCGCGTCCGATCCCTCGCTGAACCGGCGCGTCTGGTCACGCACCCAGGAGTTCAGCACGGAGGGCAGATGCGATCGGACACGGTGGCGCGTCCGGTCACGTTCGACTAGATGCGTCCAGTCACGAGTGGACCGTTACTGGACTCCGATCGGACGCGGCTGGCGCGTCCGGTCATGTGCGAGCGGACGCGTCCGGTCACGGTGGGAGCTTACTAGACTCCGACCGAACGCCAAGTGCAGTGCGTCCGGTCAAACACTAGACCACGTCCGGTCACGGCAACGGTAACTTCTGACACGTACTGTTCACGCTTGTCCGGTCACCCTGACCGGACACGTCCGGTCACCCTGACCAGTGTGTCCGATCATCACGTTTTGAACTGTATCGTCCGGTAACGGCTAGCTACATACTCCTTCGTTATAAATAAGAGTTGTCTGGGGTTTGAGGGTATCTCTTGCACATTTTGAGACCTAGAGACATCCTTTGAGCTAGAGAACAACCCCTCCACTCATCTCTTTGCATAGTGGCACATCTTGAGTGAGATTGAGTGAGATTCAAGTGCATTGTTTGAGAGTTGCATTCTAGAGGCACTTGATCTTCGAGTTGCTGTAGATTTCTTGTTACTCTTCCATGTTTCCCGACACGGTAGACGGCTTGGAGCAGCGGAGGTGATTCAGCTCGCAATTGGAGATTGTTGGAGCCCTCACCAAGTGTTGTAAGGGGTTCTTGATCCTTCCCCGTGGGAGTTCGCAAATTGGATACTCTAGTGGAGCTAGTGGCTTGGAGGATCCCCATCTTGTGTGCGGTTGTGCGGCGCCCACCGAGGGCTCGACTCTTGATAGTCGATTAGCTCGCGAAGCGACAAGTGGGTGCATCGCCACAACGAGGAGTAGCTTGCCGGGAAGCAAGTGAACCTCGGTAAAAATCTTGTGTCATCTCTTTGCCGAGGATTTCTCTTGTGGTTGATCATTGTGATTGATTCTTCTAGTGCATTACTTCTCTACATCGTTGGTATAAGAATCAAGTCACTTGCTCTTTACTTTCTTGTACTAGTCCTAGTGTAGCTTTTATCACTTAGGAGTAAGTAGCTTAGTGACTTAGTCTTGTTGGTGTATATTAGAGATCATAGCCTTGCTTCACTAGTTTTGTATAGGTGGCTTGCATAGTGTAGTTGAGCTAGTGCTAGAATTAGCTTAGCCATCTTTTATACTAACATGGTTATTTAGTGAAGCTTGTAGATTTGTAAATAGGCTATTCACCCCCCTCTAGCCATTTGGACCTTACAGTGAAGCGAATGAATAGATTACAATGAGTGCTAGTGGCACATCATGATCTGAGTTACATCAGATAAAAGTAAAGACAACATTTCCTAATGGAATTTGTATGAAATGATTACGTGGCACAACCCAGAGGTTTTGCCATGAAAGAAAAGAACGTAAGGGATGCCACCGTAGAAATCTCTTATGCACTAGAGCAAATCTCTAGACAGTGGCATTTAAAGTTGAAGAGTCAATTAGAAATTTTGGGTTAAAGAGAAGGAGAGGACAATTGTGTTTGTACAAAGTTATAGAAGGGGAAATTCATTTCCTAATCCTGTGTGGATGACACCCACATAGTAGCTAATACTCACAGTTGGACTTTTATTGTGGAAAAGCTCCAAAGAAACAGTTTTAGTATCTTCAATGATGCAAAGTTATAGTATAGCATGATATGAGGCTGCGAGACAGGCAAAATGGTTAAGGAACTTGTACCCAGAATTGATAATGGTTGTCAACAGCAATAACCATTTAAATAGTTTGCTCCTATGACAACGAGTCAAGTGTGCTGCCAAACACATTAACATTAAAGTTATATGTTGTAAAGGAGGAAGTCCGGAATCATACTAAAAGTATTGAACGTAAAAGTAACAAGCAAGTGCTTGCGGATCCGCTTACCAAAGGCTTACCACCCATTGAGTTCAGAGAACACACAGTCGACATGGGTTTACAGGAAAGCCTATAATTTTTGGACAACAAAGGGCCTAAAGTTAAAGAATCTGTTTCAGAATAGAGGCATGTATTGTAGCTGTTAAATCTATTGGCAATTGACCGTGACGATGAAGCATGCTCCATACACTAATCTATGATGGAACAAATAAAAGTAAAAGGAATTAAAGTCAAAGTTTAAAGTTAAAGTAAGTTGAGATCAAGGGGGAGAATGTTGGAATTGATCTCCCACCGATTAGGCCCAACGGTCTAATTGGGCCTTGACTCGCGCCCTGATCGGGGGCGCTCAACCCATTAGCGGTTGGTGGGCCCCCGTCGCATAATGCCATATAAGAGGGGGGGTGGGAGCCACGGGCTCAAGGAGTGAGGTTCACTGCCACTGCCGCCACCCACCGTCCTAACCCTAGCTGATCCCGAGGGTGGCACTGCCAGTGGCGAGATGTCCCACCGGCGGTGCCACTGCACCGCTTCTCGCCACCGGCACCGACTCCATGACGGACTCCTCTCAGGCCGGCGGTTAGTAACGCCTCCCCGTTCCCATCCTCTCTGTCTCTCTCTCTATTACTCTCTGTCCCTTTCTCCAGTAAGTGTTCTATGATTCTACTGGTTTTATCTCAAATGCAAAGAGTAGTTCCCACTAGATCCACTGCTAGCCGATACTAAAGACCTTAACAGTGGGCACCCTGGCCGTCGAGCGCAGGTCTGGCAGCGCGCAGGCGCCTCAGGCGGCTTGGAGGCGCGGCCTCTTTGATTGTTTCTCTAGTTTTCATCTCTGATTTTTCTCTTCGATCGTTTCGTGTATGGATGGAGTTGATTTGATTTTATAAGTTGGATTTGGATCGCCGTGGGGATTTTGATTACGTATTTGTTTGATCCTTTTCCTAGATTGATTTTTGGAGACGAGAGGAAATCTCTCTGATCTAGTATTTGATTTGGTGGCGGCGGACAGAAAAGAAAATCCACACATAACCTGGTGGTGGACAGAAAAAAGCAGAAACAAAAAAAGCTACAGAAATTTTCCCTTTTAGATATTAGGTATAGATAACTTTAATTTTTCATACTACTCATATGTTTCTCGGACTCAACATCGACCTTTCTAGCTTTTCTGACGCTGTTGACGAGATATGGTCGGCAGTCTACCGAGGGGTATGCCCAAGGTAGTAGATTGTCGGCAGACAGGTGCGCAAGCTACGAACTAGATGCTAACGCAAAACAAACACAAGGATTTATCTAGGTCTGGCCGCCGTGAGGGCGTAATACCTACGTCCTGCATCAGATTGTATTACTGTGTATATTGAGATATGTTTTTAGGGGGTCCCCTGCCTGCCTTATATAGTTCGGAGGGCAGGGTTACAAATCTGAAAACTAATCCTACCCGGTTACAATTGTCATAACTGGCCGGATAATGATTCCTATTCTAACCGACCAAGATCTTACTTGATCTCCAAGTTTGCATTTCTTCTTTGCGTGGGACGCCAAGCAATCGACTGGGCCACGCGTCGTCTTCTGGTGGGCCAGGCCCACTGGTCTAGCCCAGCTCAAGTCTAGCCATAGGGGTATAAGGGTTAATACCCCCACAGCTAGTCCTCGAGCACTATGCATTGTGATGCGACACGTCGTCTTGACCTTCTCCGAACAGTGAGGCTTGAGTTCTTGATGTCTTCGACCAGTCAAAACACCATCTGAGTAGTTGTTGCAGGCGTCCAACCAGCTTGAAATACAGCCGACCACAGTTGTCGCCGGAGAAGTAGGTTGTCCGAAGAATGTATGGTGCTCTTAAGAAAAAGAAAAAGATTTCCTTCATGGTGAAGTGTGCCCACTTGTATTTCTGAAAAGAAATGTAAGCAGGGTAAACAAAGCGTAGGGGTCAAAATAAGCATATTCACCGCAAGTTGAAGTGTGCCCAATGTAACAGAACCGACCAAATTATAAGAGCACAAGTACAAAAACAAGCACCGAAGCGCTCAAATTTTCGAACTTGAGCCCATATAATCCCGGTAGTCAATCGAAACCACGAAGGATTTCAAACCAACTTGCTTACAACCAAGATCGCATCATTCAACATACACATCAAACGTTATATTTCACAAGTAGTTCCGAAATACGCTTACACACACACGGAGTCGCAAATTATTACAAACCAAGTTCATAAAGTAGCGGAAGCATAACACACACCAGTTGTTGAAATACTACTGCCAGTCTTACTCCTCAACATCCCGCAAAAGCATTAGGGAAGTACATAAAAGATTATCACGCCCTAGTGATCTAGTCTTCGTCACCCACAGGGTGGAGACAAGTCTTGCAGAAGCCTTGATAAAGCATATCATCTGCAACAGGAGGGAATAAACCCTGAGTACTGGAATGTACTCAGCTAGACTTACCCATCGAAAACCATAAATAAGAGTACACCAAGGATTATGCAAGGCTTACACAAGAGGCTAGCTGACATCACATTTTTGCAGAAAGGCATAAGTAATTGAAACTCTTATAACTTGTACTAGCAGTTATTTTTAGCATTTACCTGTCATCTATCTTAGCACCTGTACTAATCATGCACTTGATTATAATCAAACATTTATTATCATTATATCCATAGCAGGTATAAGTTGTGGCAATATTGTATCATTCACTTAACCATCTGTTCAATTAATGAGATCTACGTTACCGCTGCTCAAGTCAAGTGCTCACTAACCGGGAGCGACGGCGATTCGAATCGAATTCCTATCCAGCTGGAGGGGTATTTCTAACACTCACCGCGCAGGCCCCTGCCAGGGTCGCACAAACCACCTTTCGTATCGTTCAGGAATCGCGGGTCTGAATGATGTCGCGACCCCAAGGGCGACACTCTGCCAGGTGATAGGGACTCTAAACCCCCTTGGTCTCACGCCAATGTCCCCAAGCACATCCTTTCTCTCCTCCAAGAAGCAACCTACCATTCGATTCCCGGCCTGAACCACATTACTCGGCTTCGCGGTCGGAACGACTTATCCGGCCAACTAAGTGTTAGACTGCGTTCAACATGACTCAAGGACGTACAGCGAATCGGTCCTTAAACGACTCAGACGGGCATAGCTCCACACCCAAGACGTGAAGTGTCTTGCGGCTGTACTATCGAACTCCCGCCCGGTCTCAATTTCATTTTAAGGCATGGTTCCATCCACGATAGCCATAAAGCCACTCGTGACCCAATCCTACATCTCGCGGATGACCGAAAATCACCCAACTTCTACCGGACTAAGCAGGGCTAAGCATTGACACGTGCCTAAACCTAATTTAGGATTAAGTACGATATCTGGACAAGGACAGGTATAATGCAGCAAGTGTTTTCATACAACTCCTATAACTTAATGCAGTAAACAATTAAAAGTATTCAAGATTGATTTATAAAACAATAGGTTCAGCATGCACCGAGGCTTGCATTTTAGAAAGGTAGACAGTCGGTGGTCAGGACACTCAGGCAGATCTTCTGCGGGAACTTCTCCGCCAGCTGGTTCCTCTGGCTCCTCCGGCTGCTCCTGGAGTTCCTCCGGGATCGCTTGCTTGAACTCGAGGAGAGTTACCCACTCCGGAACACCTATTGCATGAGGGCATAATAAATTTCATGGATGCATAATGAAAGATGCAACATGCTCGGAATGAAATGCATTACAACACTCTTAAAGCTCTATTCAAATCACTTCAATTATTAAGTACAAATTTTCTCTCCGGTAGAGAAGTACTCACCTAATCTACTCAACCTAAGGTATAGCTGTTCCTCTTCTGTTAAGGCCCTAACATCTAACAATCACAAGAGTAACATTACTTAGGTTACCACATCCAAACACAAAATATCACAGCAAGACATCCTGGGCAGCAGCTAATTGTTTCTATCCTAACTAGAGATTCCCAACTCTAAAAGATATGATTCAAGACAATCTGGAAAGCTTATAAAATTTCCTATAAATCATTTTCAGACCTCAACCCATAATTTCTAAGTTTTCCAGGTCGAATTTCCCAAGTTCCAGAAATCTGTCCTCTCTAAACAGAGAGCAGCCAATTCTGGACTGTCACTTAAAACAGCAATAACTCCTAAACTACTAAGCCAAATGCCCCCAAATTTTGACACAAGCTAGTTCAACAAGTTTACTACAACTTTGGTATTCACAAGTTTTCCAGCAAACACCCTTATTAATGGTCAATCACAAGGATACAACCAGCTGTCCAGCAAACCTAAAATTAGGAAGATTAATTATTTATTTATGTGGCAAACTTCCTCTAAGACCAAACTAATGTTACCAAAAGTTCACATAGGTCACAAAAACACCAGAAAGTAAGGTGTGCCCAACTAGAATATTTATTTACACCCCTTTCTTAATTTACTTAATTAATTAAGTGGAATTTTAATCATATATGTAAACTGCTCATAAAATTCTACAAAAATTGCAGGAGACTCTTTGGCCCAAAAAGAGGCTACTGTAAAAATTTGAACTAAAGTTATTCAAAAAACTCCCTACACAAAATTCACAAGCCAAAAAGGCTGATTTTTGTATAATTAACAAATCACATTGAAAAGTATCAAACAACAGATTTCATATTTTTCTTAGACACTTTAGGGTACCAGGACACTCTCCAAAAATTTATATGAACATTGCACATGTAGAAAAATTACTAAAATTCATTCAAGTATTTCTTAAAACAACATGATATCATCATAACTTGAAAAGTGCTCAAGCACTAGTGCCCAAATTTCTACCAGAGCTAATACATGTATAAATTAACCTACCCACCAATTTTCACAATTTTTGGGACAATAGAACTCCAGTTATTCATTTATCAAGTTTATATCCCAATTAAGATACATTTCAAAGATCTATTTAAATCTCCCAGAAACTAAACATCACATATCAAATTTATATTTTTCTAATATACTACACATCATGCAGAGCCTAACAAAATTTACTTCATAATTTTTGAGCAAGTAAAACCCTAGATATATATTTCCCAAACATTATCTAAAACTGTGACAGAATAAAGAAAAAAATGAAATAAATCCTATTCGCTACTGGGCTGGCCTGGGAATGACGCGGCCCACGGCGCGCGCGCGGCCTGCTCAGCCGTCCCGCCCGCGCGCGGCACCTGACAGGTGGGGTCGGCTGGCAGTGAGAGGGGAGCAGAGAGGGGACGGTCGCGGACTCCGGCGAGCTCCCGCTTGCCGACGACGACGTCTCCGGCGACGGGAAGAGCACCGACGAGTTCTACGTGACCTCCCGCGTCACCTAACCCTCGATTCGTGGATTCTACCCAACCCTAGCTACGACGGCCATGGCAACCGCGGCTCAGAGGTGGCACCCGGTGGCGCTCCGGCGAGCTCCGGGAGCAAGAGACCTAGGTTAGGCATGCTACGGCTTCTAGAGGAGATGGCAGACCTATCCATGCTAAGGACACGGACGGAGGTGGGGCGAATGCGGCTGACCGCGTGAGCACCGCGTCGGCGGCCATGGCGCGGCAGTGCACGACCGCGTTCCGGCGTGTACCGTCCACCCCTGCCGGTAACATCATACCCTAAGCTTCTCTACTCGACCCGGAACCCAGAACAAGAGCTAGCAAGCATGGAGGGTGACGATAGTGAGCTGGCCACGGTGAGCCGCCGCGCGGACGAAAACGCCGGTGAGGTCTCGTGGTGGCGGAAATGGAAATTCACTCACCTCTGCACAATTGGTTCAGGCAACGGATGGAGGAGGTGGAGGGAACTCTAGCGGAGCGGTGGACGGGGTTTGGGTGACTGTGGTGTGACGGTGAGCTCGCGTGACCACGAGGAAGGGTGCGACGGCAATGGTGCCTCCGTTTTTCGCCTCGGTGAGCACGGCAAGAACGAGAGGTGAATGGGGAGGGTGAGCGCGAGTGAGTGCGAGGCGAGGTGTCGGCTCGGTCTTCATCTCCGCGCCTGGGCTCGCAACGAGGAGGCGACGGCAGGGCGCGAGCGCCACGAGGCCCTCTTGCTCTGCACGGCCGCCACGACAGCGTAGCTGTCAGTTCGACTGAATGGAGCCCGACGTGGTGGTCTGACAGCGAATGTTTGACGTTGATTAACTCGTAAACGAGCTCGAACTAGTGAAATCTCCAATTAGCAAAGTCGTAGCCCTATGCAAGGACTACAAGTTTGTAAGAGAGATCGGGGACTGATTCGGCTTGGTTAGTGATATACAGGGCCCTGAAGTGAGGTATCTGGAAACTGAAACCGAGTTTCAGTTAACTAACCGACTGAAACCCATTTTTCCAGGCACCATATCTCCTAAACCATTTAGAACTAGGTGATGGTGATGTTGACAATGTTGTAGAGCTAAGTGAGTACTACAAAAGTGTCAATATGAGTTGGGGCTGGTTTGGTCTGGTTTGCAAACTACAAGCTCCCAAAGTAGGCCACTATCAAACTGAAGGGACACTTTTGAGACTTTGAAGTTTTCTAAGTATTGAGGCAGCACCTCTAGCTGACTTGTGGGCCAATTTTGAGCATGTTCTGGTCATTTTCATGAGATGGCCATATTGAGACTTTTGTTCCCCATAAAATTTCCTACAACTTTGATTAAGGGTGCTCCTCCATGCAAGGTCTCTAAGCTAGACTTTATAACTGGTCAAACTAAGGCACTCTAGGTCCTAATGTTGGTCAACAACACATTGGAGGGTATTTTGGAAATTTTGGTCAACATGAACCTTGCTCCATGAGTTACTCTAAGTGAGATTAAGGTATTGTAGGATCTAATTAGCCACTCTACCCTTTAGCTACACAAAATTCCTAGGGTCACAAGATTGAAAACAAATCAAACCCTAAAACACCCAATTTTGTTGCAAGCAAAGTAAACATAATGAGATGATGAATGTCCATGCTTATGCCATGCAATGCAATTAAGGAGCTAAAGACCTGAGGTGTTACACCCACTTTGTCCCCGAGCCTGGTAATAGGTGACGTAGGCACATGGTGCCAGGGTCTAAAATGAACCTTCTTGGAAAAGTGATACTGAGATGCACCGATAGGTGCATCGTACCGATGTAGTCCCCGAGCTTGCTGGAAGGCGAAGTATGAGCCCTGTAGCAAGGTCTAAAAAAGCGCTGATTTCTCAACTGTATGCGAGTCAAATTTCACATGTAGCCGTGGAAACCAGACCTCAAGCTGTGGTCGGGGAGTGGTCGAAACAGTCCCCAAGCACAGCGTAAGTTGTGGTCAATGAGTCCCCGAGCAAAGTCAAAGAGTGACCGACGAGTCCCCGAGCATGATCGGGGAGTTGATCATGCTCGGTGATTTGAGATAGACTAGAGTCGTCAGACCAGTCCCCGAGCGTCGTATATCTCCAACACCTTTTTCCCTGTCATATTTTGTTTCTCCTCTTTTTTTGTGTCTCAAAAATCTTCCTGATGTGACGTGGAAGTCATGCTTTTTATCTTGTCAATCACACTGTGGACCGGCGTCTGTCAAGGCGCGTCAATGTGGGCCCTCCCGTGTTGTAACCAAGGGAACGCATCTAGTGGCGCAGGTACCGGTAAAAAGTGGAAACTGCACGGCACGTAAGTCTGGGCACAAAACCCGATACCCGAACCTGAAAAACCCGAACCCGCAGTACCCGAAGTCTAATTCGGGGTAGTGAATGCTATTACCCGAATTTATTTCGGGTAAATCGGGTAGTATGCCCCGGTACCCGATCTACCCGAATTTTCATTTTTTCAAATATGCTGCTGTGACCACTGCCTAGATTTGAAGCATCATTTTTTATTGCACAGTATGGACGATGGATGGTCTATGGAGGACTGGAGCTTGATGCCTTGATTCCTGCCACTGGAGTACTGGACTGTCTGGAGCTGGAGTATGGAGAACTGGCATCAACCATCATTCTGTTCTGTCTTAGTGTCTTCATCTAAACTCTAAGGGCTTGTTCGCTTGGGCTGAAAATAAGCGGCTGAAAGTACTGTTGGCTGATTTATGTGAGAGAAAAACACTGCTGGCTGGTTGAAAATAAGCGGCTGAAAGCTCAAGCGAACAGGCTGTAAATTAGTGCTTTTGTTGAATGTCGAGCATCAGTACCTTAAGTCTTGAACGTTTGAACCTGTTCGCTGTCGTGGTTTACAGTACTTGCTTGCATGTTGCATTCGCACAAGAGACAAGACTATTTAGTATTATTGTGTTGCAGTTTGGCACCTGTGGTTGAAAAGTTTTATAAAAATCTGTCCGGTTCTAGTTCTTCGTAAAAATATGTGTTCTTTGAGTGTTCACTGTTATTTTATATATTTCGGGTAAATCGGGTAATATCCGAACCCGAACCCGAAATTGCGGGTACCCGAAATTACGGGTAGTATTTTTTTTATCTCTAATCGGGTAACAATTCTCAATACCCGAATTTTCCAAAACCCAAATTACCCGACCCGAACTTTTCGGGTAACCCGAACGCCCAGGCTGAACGGCGCGTGCCACGGTTCACACACATGATCCTCAAAAATCTCAGGGAGGTGGAACGGCGCGATTAATGGGATAAATAGCCGCTGTGCGGCCATTCCCTATTTACGCCCAGCAGTCGCCTTTGCAAACCAATCGCCTTCTTCTGCCAACCTGCATTCTTCATTCCGACTCCACGGCCACAATTAGCACATCTCGTTGCCGTTAGAAGTGACGCACTCTCTATCTGCCAGCTAAGCCAAAGCAGAGAGGCGAGAGAGGTAGAGGATGGCCAAGACGGAGGCGCTGAAAAGGGCCGAGGTGATGAGGAAGGAGTGGTGGAAGTTGAAGTCCACCAAATCATCCATCAACGAGCTCGTCGGCCTGGGGGTGCTCTATGACAAGGAGCTCGGAGGCTGAAGAGCATCGGACTCGGAAAGCTTCCCCGATCTCCAACCCGGTGAGATCGTTGTATTCAAGGATTTCTTCAAGAGGGGATTTGGGGTTCCTATTCATCCTTTCCTCCAAGGCCTTTGCCTTTACTACGAGATTGGGATTTGCAATCTGCATCCCAACTCAATCCTTCTCGTCTCCACTTTCATTCATCTTTGTGAAGCTTTTGAAGGATTTCTGCCACATTTCGATCTCCTCCGTTATCTTTTCTGTCTTCGGAAGAAAGGGTCCAAGGGGGATCTCAGATCGCCGGCGGAGTGTACCTAACACTCCATGATGGAATGAAGTTAGAGTACCTCAGCTGCCCTTGGAATACCTCCCTTGGTGATTGGTATAAGAAATGGTTATACATCTGAGAAGAGCCCAACACCACCACCCTTTGTGACGTTGGCTACATCCCGAAGAAGAGAGTCAGCTGGAACGAGAAGCCGAAGTACACCGGGTAGGTGAGGGAGCTCATGGAGCTACTCCCGTGGACCCGTCTGGACGGACCAGCCGTAGCCGGGAGCTTCATCAGTCGGCGAGTATAGCCTTCCCAGAAGAGGGTGCAAGCCGGCTACGAGTACCAGGGCTCAGCCGACCAGACTAGAATGCGTCTGAACCGGCTGCACGATGACAAGATCAAGCAGAGGATTGCGGATCTGTTTAGCCTGGTAGATCCGTCATACCATCCTTTGAGCGTCATCGTGCACGCGTACAAGCTCATCCGACTAGCTCCGAAGGTATCTCAAGCATCTATTTGTCTTTTGTGTCGATCGCATAGTTGATAAAAGACATCTGTTGTAATCCCTGTTGTCATTACGTTGTTAGGTGCATGGCATTGAAAGGCACATGCTATACATGTCCTTGGCACCCGGGATGGACCACCCGAGGAGCGTGGAGCAATGCTACGCTCACGTCGACGTCGAGGAGGGAGACGGAGCACCAAGCGCCGGGACAGACATCGGGAGCAAGACAATGGAGAAGCACCCAGTCGCCCCCGAACACTTGAAGAAGAGACCGGGGAGCTCGGAAACCATGGGGATGCCAGAGAATCTGACTAGCAAGCAGCGTCGGATGATACAAAGCTGGTCGGATGAAGACGAAGAAGAAAACCTAGCCACCGATCTACGCACCCCTCGTCAAAGGAAGGGCATAGAGCAAATAAGCCAGGAGGGGCCGTCGAAACTAGCAGTGGCACCCTCACTGAGAATGCCGATGACGTCCACTGCAGCAGCATCATTGGTGCCGCCACCAAGTGAGGGTGGGCAGAGCTCGTCGGGCCAGCAAGGGAGCCGAGGACGGCCGTGTCGACGTGCATTCTCGGCTGTGCATCGCCAGACGGACATGTAAGTATCTGCATACTTCAATAAGCATTAGTAGTAAAGGCAGATAGTAATAGGCATTATCAACTGTGCTTTAACCAAATTGTAGCTCGGCGTCGATGAACATCCCCGAGGAGCTCGCCGCCGGTGGGAGGCCGTCATCGGCCACCTCGATGGCAACCAGTGAGCAGGCAGCGCCAGGATCTGTCCTGATCCAGCCGACAATGGTGGAGATAGCTGTCAACCAGAGGTCATCCAAATAGGTGCCTCCGGAGGCACCGGCCGTGGACCAAGCAGCAACAGAGGAGAGGCGAGTCCCCGAGCCCAGACAAGAAGCACCAGAGCAGTCTGCAGCCACCCCGAGCACACAGGAGGGTGTTCTACCTGATGTTGCGGCTCGGGGGAAAACTCTGATGGTGTTGTCGGAGCCGGGGAGCAGCCTAGAGCATGCTGAGGCCAGGTCGAGCCGACGACAGGAGGAGGCCGAAGCTAGCCAACAGCAAGAACAGCCGAAGACTGCCGAGGCCATTGAGTCTGACGACGACAACGTTGGTGAGGAGATTCAGGGGCATCCCCAGGACGGTTGCCAACACGTTTATGTGTGCCATGACGAGACAAGGTCGAGCTGGCGGCGAAGAGGCTTATAGCTGAAGTATAGGTAAGCTACTGTCTTGTGCATTCTTAGACCAGTATTATGATGCATTTGCTTAAACGATTCTGTGGTTGCCTTGTAGGATATCATGAAGACGACAAAGTACCGTAAGCAGTGCTTTGACCAAATTGAACCAACGTTCAATGAGAATAAGGAGCTAGCAGCCGAGGTGGATCGGCTGCGTGAAAAGCTCGAGGCCGCCGAGAAGGAGAAGGCGGAGCTAGAGACATCTTGACACAACGCCATCATCCAGCTCAGCCAAAAAGAACATGAGAGGATGGGTAAGTTGTCTAGCCATAACTCCCCGAGCACTGAAAAGTGCTGTTAGAGCAACTCCAACAGTTTGGCAAAAGGAACTTGGCAAATCTATAGTTTTGCCAAGTCTCTAAACCAAATGCCAAGTGAAAAAATAGGCCTTCTCCAACAGTTAGCTATTTGGGCTTGGCAAAGTAAAATTTAATGGCCCACATGTCTCAATTTTTTGCCTGGCCGGGTCAGTGAAGCCTGGACGCGGACGCCCCTTCACTTTCCATGATAGAAGGATCGCGTGGCATCGGTCTTCCTTCCGCACGACAGAGGGCAGATCGCCGCCCTGCCGGCCATCGTGATCGCGATTCCCTATCGTGATCGCGATTCCCTGTCTTCCCATCCGTGAGAACGCCTCTGTGAATCTGCGATCCCGCCACATCTCGGACGAGGCTATGAGCTCTACGCCGCTAGCTGCTGCCTCTTGCCAGTTCTGGTCGCTGAGTGCCTGAGTTTGCAATGTGCTACAAGAAGTTTAGAAAGATGCTGTCTATTTCTTTATCCTAAAGCTGGAGTTTAGAAAGCTACTCAAGGTACGCAAGTAGTACTACTCTATTTCTTTATCCTGAAGCTGGAGTTCAGAAAGCTGCTCAAGGTACACAAGTAGTACTACTCTATTTCTTATAGATGTAGGTGGGTGATGAAACAAGACGGCGGCGCGACTACGCGAGGTAAATATGACGCCCGCCCTGGCTCTTCGCGCGCACAGGAAAGGAAAGCGGGGCCGCTTCGCGTGCATAGGAGAAGTAGCGGCATCGCCCGAAATCACAATGGCAAGCGAGCGAGACCGGCGCAAATATGCGCGTGGAAGGACCTCTTTTGCTAAGTTACCCAATTTGCCAAGTCCTTTTGCCAACCTGTTGGAGGATGTTTTTTTGTAGTTTTGGTAAAAATCCTAGTTTGCCAAGTGCTTTTGCCAAACTGTTTGAGTTGCTCTTAATACACATTCTTGTACTAACCAGCCTGTCTGTAGGCTTGGCGAATGAAGTGGCTTGTCTTCGAGAAGACAACGCACGCGTGGCCAGAGAGTGCACGCGACTGACATTAGCAAACAACCAACTGGGACAAGACCACGCGCAGCTCCTCGAGCACTCCAAAAAATGACCGAGGAGCTAAAAACGAAGAACCTAGAGCTGAATAGTAAGTGTTGGTTATCTTGGTCTTACTGTGTGGGTTCAGTATGTTTCTATATGATACTTCCCTGACCGGAGTGCTGCTCTACAGAATTAAAGGTGAACGCGAAAAAGCACCTTGAAGAGGTTATCAAAGATCACGATGCCTATTTAGCGAAGACACTTGAGCTCGAGAAGGACCGGGATCTCTAGAAGGGTCGGTGCAACCAAATGGTGGTCGGTATCATGCTAGTGTTGGACCTGATTGACCCAGAGCTCCCGGCAACCGAGACCAGAGCACCACCACGTGGAGTAATCGACAAGTGCCAGCGTGCCTTGGGATGGCTCCATCAGTTCGTGAAGGAGGCCGGGGAGTTCGCGGGTGCCCATGTGCTCAGCATGGTGTGCGCGCACTACCCACTGATTGACTTCAAGCGCTTCGAGCTAGGGTATCCCAAGGAGGTTGGCCCGAAGCAAGCAGATGAACTAAGGATCCAGCTGCTTGACTTGTCGGCTTCAATAATAGGCGACATCAACTTGTGCGGGACATCGTCACCGTCGACGCAGGAGCCATCAACTTCGAGCCAGCTACCGGGAGCTGCGGTCTCGACCAGCCAGACCTCGATGCCAGAACCTTCGTCAATGGAGCGACCAGAGGCTGCGGTCTCAACCAGCCAGACCCCGGTGGCACCAGCTTCCTCAACCAAGGTGGCACCACCACCGTCGAGCAGTGAGAAGGCGAAGAGCAGCACCCAGCCCGAGCCCCGAGTGCCGACCAGGCAGTATCCTTTAGCTATAGAAAGAACAGTTTTAGTTTATTGTAGACTTGTGGCTCGTCAGGCAAGCCTATAATAATGTACTGTTAAAACAATGTAAGCTTGTTGTGTTTTTGTATAAAAAAGTTTGAAGCTTGTATATTGCATGAAGGATAACTAAGTTAGAACATATAAGTGTTCTATTTTAGTTGTAACAGTTGGGAGACACGTCATCCTGTTGAATCCGTATGGCCCTAGCCGGATCTGTGGTCCAAGAGCGAGGCACGGAGCCTGTTCACATGTAAGAGCACACAGGTCAGACCAGGGAGCGCCCACCGACCATCCGGAGCATAGAGAGTGGGTCCCGTGCACGTGTGAGGAGGAGTCGGAGACGGGGCTGGCTCCGAGAACTCAAGAAAGAATGGTGGTTTGTCAACTGGTCTGTTATAAAACATTGATAAAAAGTAGTTTCTAGACAAACACATTGAGTGAATCGAAAGAAAACATAGATGCTTTATTGAAATAATCAAAGTACAAGAGGGGTACATATCTTTCTTTTTCAGCACTTCAAGGGTAAAAATGCCTGAGCTTATCTATATGCTAGGAGTTGGGCAGCTCAGTACCATCGAGATAAGCCAGCCTGTAGGAAGTAGATCGTGTAACTTATATGACCTCAAATGGTCCCTCCCACGATGACGAAAGCTTGTGCATGCCGTCTTGATTCGACTTCCACTTCAGGACCAGGTCACCGACCACAAAGAACCTCTCTTTGACATTCTTATTGTAATACTTGCGTAGTACAGCGAGGTACTTGGCAGTACATACATAGGAATCAAGTCGTCATTCCTCAGAACAGTTGACCTCAAGTTCTCGTGACTCATCAGACCTGTCCTTGTTGAATTTCTCAACCCTTGGTGATCGAAAAGCGATATCGGCAGGGAGCACCGCTTCTGCACCGTAGACCATGAAGTAGGGAGAGGCGCCCGTATTGTGACTAGGCTGAGTTCGAAGACCCCAGACCACAGCCGGTAGTTCCTTGAGCCATCTGTCAGGCGCTTTCTTGTTTTCTCTATACAATCGTTTCTTCAACGCATCGAGGATCATAACGTTTGCCCTTTCAACCTGTTCGTTAGCTCTGGGATGCGCCACTGACACATACTTTACAACAATGCTCCTTTTATCACAGAAGTCCCAGAATGTACTGCCAGTAAACTGAGTCCCCAGATCTGTGATGATGCTGTTGGAGAGGCCAAAATGGTGTATGATCTGGTCGAGGAATTCGACCGCTTTTTCTGAGGACGCCTCAAGGGCATGTACTCAATCCACTTGGAGAACTTATCGATCATCACGAACACGCATTTGAAATTTCCAGGGGCCGACTTAAAGGGCCCAATTATATCCAGTCCCCAGCACACAAAGGACCAGGAGGCTGGTATGGTCTGGATCTCATGTGCTAGAACATGTATGCGTTTGGTGAAAAACTGACACCCGTCGTAGTGGCGTACCAGTTTCTCTGCATCGGCCACGGCGGATGGCGAGTAGAATCCTGCTCGAAAGGCTTTACCAACCAGTGTTGAAGAGGCAACGTGATTGCCACAGGTGCTACTGTGAATTTCTTCAAGCAGTTTAATGCCTGCCTCTTGAGTGATACACTTCATCAAGACTTCTTCCTTCGCATTCTTGCGCATGAGGATGCCATCGACCAGTATATACTGTTTGCTACGGCGTATAAGGCGCTCATTCTCTATTCGGTCAGTATAACCGGTTCCATCTTGTAGATACTTGACAAAGGGTACCCTCCAGTCACTATTATCAGTGGTCGAAGGCGAAGTATGAGTGGTCGGAGAGGGTTCCGTAGTGATCGGAGAAGGAACCGTAGCCACTAGTTGCTAGTCTGGGGGCTTTTCAACCATGTGATCTTCTTCTTCCTTGATTGACGGGTTCACAAGATCCTAGATGAACACGCCATGTGGAACTTTGGCTCGGGATGACTCTAACTTAGACAACTCATCGGCTACTTTGTTTTTATCCTGGACCACATGCGTGTATTCGATACCATAGAACTTGCCTTCCAACTTTCTGATTTCCTTGCAGTAAGCATCCATCTTCTTGCTAGTCGTGTCCCAGTCTTTATTAAGCTGGTTTATTACTAGAGCCAAGTCACCATAGACATACATGTGCTTGACACCAAGCTTGACTGCAATCCGTATTCCGTGGAGGCAGGCCTCGTATTCTGTAGTATTATTAGATGCAGGTAAATGAAGCCTGAGGACGTAGCAGAGTTCGTCTTTATTTGGTGAAATGAAGAGCACGCCTGCTCATGCACCATCGATGTTGAGGGAACCATCAAAATACATCTTCCAGTATTCGAGTAGCCCTTGATCGGGAGGTGCGCTTAGGTCTGTCCATTCAACTATAAAATCGACCAGGGCCTAGGACTTAATAGTCGTACGACTCTGGAACTCTAGGGAGTAGGGGCATAATTCCATCGCCCATTTGACAATGCGTCCATTAGCGTCCTTGTTTCGGATGATGTCCCCAAGCGGAAAATTAGTCTTAACAACCACCCAATATCCGTCGAAGTAATGTTTCAACTTTTGGGATGTAATCAGGATGGCATAGATCAGCTTCTAAATTGAGGGTACCTGGATTTGGACTTGTTGAGTACCTCGCTAACGAAGTAAACAGGGCGCTAGACTTTGTAAATGTGGCTGGGTTCCTCATGCTCGACCACGATGACTGTAGAGACCACGCGATCAGTGGCCGCAGCATAGAGGAAAAGGACATAGTCTTTCTGAGGAGCAGTAAGGACTGGAGGAGAGGTAAGGAACTTTTTTAGCTATGTGAAGGCAGCGTCTACCTCCTCTGACCAGACAAACTTCTCTGATGCCTTAAGCAATTTGAAGAAAGGTAGGCCCTTCTCGCCGAGTCGTGAGATGAAGCGGCTGTGGGCGGCCATACATCCAATGAGCTTCTGGATATCCTTGACGTTTTTCGAGGGCTGCATATCCAGAATAGCCTTAACCTTAGTTGGATTGGGGCGTATGTCGTCACGACTGACGACGTTACCCAGCAATATACCAGACGGGACTTCGAAGATACATTTCTTAGGATTAAGTTTTCATTGGTACTCATTAAGAGCCATGAAAATCCGCTGGAGATTGTCGACCAAGGTATGTGCCTCCTTGGTTTTTACAACCACATCATTAACGTAGGCTTCGACAAGGTAATCCTTTATCTCGTTTTGGAGATAGTTCTGGATGGTACGCTGGTATGTGGCCCCCGCGTTCTTGAGCCTGAATGACATTGTCGTGTAGCAGTAGGCACCAAAAGGTGTGATGAAGGATGTTTTGATCTGGTCATCCTTGTTGAGAGCGATCTGGTGATAACCAAAGTAGCAATCGAGAAAGGACAGCAGCTCGCAGCCGGCTGTTGAGTCAACGACCTCATCTATGCGAGGTAAGCCGAAGGGGTTTTTAGGGCAGTGTTTGTTAAGATCAGTATAATCGACACACATTCTCCATTCATTATTCTTTTTACGTACAAGTACCGGGTTGGCTAACCACTCCGGGTGATACACTTCTTTGATAAATCCAGCTGCTAAAAGCCATGTAACTTCTGTCCTAATAGCCTCCTTTTTGTTACGAGCGAACCGTCATAGCTTCTGCTTGATAGGCTTGGCGGTCTTCGAGATATTCAAGGAGTGCTTGATCAGGTGCCGAGGTACACCGGGCATGTTCGTGGGTTTCCACACGAAAATGCTTACGTTGTCCCTCAGAAACCTGACGAGCGCGTCTTCCTATTTGGGATCCAGATTGGCCCTGATAAGGGCCGTCTTGCTGGAATCACCGTCGACCAGCTTGATCTCCTTGTGGTCCTTGGACTTAATGCTCTTGTGCGGGGCTTGCAGCTCTGGGATCTCTAGGTGGTCGGCGGGAGTCTTGGTGGCATCAACCAAGGTCTGCTCTATGCGAATCGAGAGGTCGGTGGCTTCGGCCACTTTGAAGCTTTCCTCTTCACAGGTATAGGCAGTGTAGACATTGCCTCTGAGAGTGAGGACGCCATGCTCAGTAGGCATCTTGAGCACCAGATATGAGTAGTGCGGCACTGCCATGAATTTGGTGAGCGCCGGTCGACCAAGGATGGCGTGGTAGGTGCCATCGAAGTCCACGACCACAAAGTTGACATAGTCAGTGCGGAAGTGTTCTGCAGTCCCAAACTACACAGGAAGCGTGATCTGCCCGAGAGGTATAGAGCTCTGTTCGAAGAGAACACCCCAAAACTGTGCCTCATAGGGTTTGAGATCAACTTGGCTCAGTTTTAGAGCGGGCAAGTTGTTGCGAAACAAGATGTTGATGGAACTGCCACCGTCTATGAGGACCCTCTCGAATCAGACGCTGTTGGTGCAGGGATCGAGGACGAGGGGAAATCAACCAGGTTCAGGAATTATGGCCCACTGGTCTTCATGATTGAAGGAGATTTCTCGGTGAGACCAGGCTGGAAACCTAGGATCGATGATAAGGCCGTCAGCATTGGTGACGCTCATGCAAGCCCGTTTAAGCAGTTTGCGCTCGCATTTGGACTCTAGAGACACCTTTCCGCCGAAGATAGAGTGGACGGTTTTGGTGGGAGCGACATATTGATGACAAGGATCTCTATCCTGTTCGTCATCGTCGTTGTCACCATCTCGCTGTTGTGTGTCGTCCTCAGCCCTTGCAACGTCGTTGGCAGCGAGCTGCTTGGCGTAGATGTTCTTGAGGAAACGACAATTCTCCATGGTGTGATTGGATTTGGGATGAAGCTGGCAGGGACCCTTCAGGGCCTTGTTGCAGTCGTCCTGGTAGTCATGGCGACCACTTGGCTTCTTAACCATGTTGACTTCATGATCATCCTCGTGGGGATGCTTGCCTCTGTAGGCGTCGCGGCGGTCACGTCGCCGATCACGGTTGTCTCGGTGGTCGCAGTTGTCGTTGCGCCTATCACGATGGTCGTGGTTGTCATTCTGACCACGGTTGTCGCGGTTATCGTCGCAGCGTGGTAGGTGTTCGGGGCGTGATGGCCCTCCCACGTCTTCCTTGATTATCTTCTCGACGTCATCTGCGTCCGCGTAGTTTTTGGCGGTGGCGAGCAACTCGGAGACCGTGGTCGGCCGTTTCTGGAGCAGCTTGCTTCTGAGGGCGCATGGTGACGGAGACCCTTAATGAAGGTCGAGATTGCCTCGTCATGAGAGATCTTGGGGATCTTTAGGGGCATATCCGAGAAACATTGGATGTAGTCGCGCAGCGGCTCGTCCTTGCGGTCACGTATGCGCTCGAGGTCGTACTTATTGTCCGGCTGGTCACACATGGCGATGAAGTTGTCGATGAAGGCCTACTTGAGTTGTGCCCAGCTATCGAACTGGTTCTCCGGCAGGTTCAAGAGCCATTGATGACCTACTTGATCAAGAACAACTGGAAGATAATTAGCCATTACGTGTTCATCACCCGAAGCTGATCGAACGGTGATCTCATAAAGTGTGATCCAATTCTCAGGGTTCTCCTTGCTATCGTACTTCCTGAGCTTTTCGAGCTTGAAGTTCTTCGGCCATACGACTTGTCAGAGATGAGAAGTGAACTATTTTAGGCTGGGAGGACCGTACTCAGTATCATATTCGATGCGATAGATGTTCTCATAAGCTTGACGGTCATTAGCGCGGCTGAGGATGCGGCTGCGGGTGTCACACGGAGGGAGTTGCTGGCGGAGATCATGGTTGGGGTCTTGGTTCACTTCCTGATTTCGATTACCACGATGATTGCGGTTGTTATCCCGACGACCACGACCACCTCCGTGAGCACCGTCACCGTCGCCACTGCTATGACCACCATCACCGCCGCCGCCACCTCGAGGGTTGACTGGGGGTGGACCATTGCGCGGATTAGATGGTTGTTGGTGACTTGGGTGTTCTGAAACACGACGACTCCGGCTAGATGCAATTGATGTGCTCGAGGTAATCTGAGCTCGTTTAGCTAGCTTGACGGTTTGGCCCATAGCAGCGATCAGATGTGCGCGAATGTCTTTGTGGACCTGCTGGATTTCTGGTTGGTCAGGTAAGCGGTCCAAGTTGGCCATGGCGACGGCCACGTTGGCACTTGGAGTCCAAAAACTTGCCACTCGCCAACCCTATCAAAGGCGTTGGCTAGATCTCTTGGTCGGGGTCCCCTTCGACGCTCTTCTTCTTCAGCCTCCTGGTGACGGCGTTCGGCGCGGCTGGCGTTGCGCAGTTCACGAAGTTGCCATTGCCCATCGGTTTCTCCCTCGACTATGGGCTCGTCATTGCTGACGTTGAGCACCATGTCGCCACATCTCGGTGGAAACCTTGGGATCGAAGAGAAACCCGGAGGGTACGATAATGGATCTAGATCGTATCCGTCGTCTTCGAGGTGTTCAGCCTCGGTATGAACAGAGCGTGTAGATCTAGAGCTGGAGTCGCCATCCTCGGGAAGTGTATGAACCGAGCCTTCATGATGCTCCCGGATACCGACCATGTTGACGGCGTTGCCTGGTGATGGTCGAGGTATATCCAGGAAGTACAAATCTGAAACATGGTCACGCTCCATGGGACCCATGAACAGATGAGGTGTATGATACACGTACTCGGAAGCAATGTTTCTCAGGCCGTATGGGAGGGCCTGGCAATCCTCCGTCGGGGCTTGGTACTTAGAGAGCCTGAGGCCGGGTGTAGGAACCGAGAGAAGGCGTACCATATGTCCTTTAGGAGTAGCAGTAACCACTAGATCTTTATGTAGTCGTGTTGGACGGCGAACCCGAACTGGTCGGGTAGATCTGTTGTGGCGAAGAAGTACCTACTCGGTAGATTGATTTTGGATCGAATCTACCAAAGTCAGGGTTTGCGAGAGCTTGTGGCCGACTTGGTCGATAGCTTCGATTAGGTCGGTGTTGTCAATCATCCTTCCTTTGTAGCGGGGAAGTGGTCGACGAGTTGTCGGCGTGGTCGGAGCCGTTGCTGGGGTGGTCGGAGCCGTAGCCAACGTGATCGGAGCCGTGGCCGATGAAGATGTGGTCGACGCAGATCAGATCTGCGCCTCCTACGTGGCAGTGGCGGTGAAGCTGTTGACGCCGGTGGTCCACGTGATCTGACCGACGGTGAACGAGAGACCGTCCGCTACGGCCGCGTAGTCGGGATGATGACCATCTTGCTCGCCTGGGAAGTTGTACGCACACCCCCTACCTGGCGCGCCATTGTCGACGAGATATGGTCGGTAGTCTACCAAGGGGTATGCCCAAGGTAGTAGATTGTCGGCAGACAGGTGCGCAAGCTACTAACTAGATGGTGACGCAAGACAAACACAAGGATTTATCCAGGTTCGGCCACCGTTAGGGCGTAATACCTACGTTCTGCGTCAGATTGTATTGCTGTGTATATTGAGATATGTTTTGAGGGGGTCCCCTGCCCGCCTTATATAGTCCGGGGGTAGGGTTACAAATCTGAAAACTAATCCTGCTCGGTTACAATTGCTATAACTGGCCAGATAAGGATTCCTATTCTAACCAACCAGGATCTTGCTTGATCTCCATGTTTGCTTTTCTTCTTTGTGTGGGACGCTGAGCAGATCGACTGAGCCACTCGTCGTCTTCTGGTGGGCCGGGCCCACTGGTCTGGCCCAGCCCAAGTCTAGCCATAGGGGTATAGGGGTTAATACCCCCACAGACGCATCATATAAACCTCCGTACTTTTTTGTCGATGTGTCAAGGATCGGTCCGTCAATGATTATGACGGGAGACATCTCTTGATTTTTCACACGACAGTCAAGAATTATATAAATATATTTATTTAAAATTTGATTAGACAATAATCTGATAAAGATTTCGGTTCACGAAATAATAACTGTAACATTAACTAATCCATATTTTAATAAACATCTATGTCTAATCAAAACTACATTAGATGATGTAAATCTTTCTTCTTAAAACTTAATACGTAAACAAGCCTTTTACAATGCTTGAAAATAATTCCCAACAATTTCCAATAGCTCCTAATAGCTCTGCATATTAACAATTTTTATTGATTTAATTTGCGCAAGGGTATTTTGGTCATTACACGGCCTAACTCACCCCCACCCCACCCGACGCGGCAGCCCCAACCCCAACCCACGCGCCGGCGTCACCTCCCTCGCCGTCATCCTCAACGCGCTCGCAGATGGACAAAACTCCCAAAGCTGCAGCTGCTCGTTTCTCTGCAACTTCGGTGTCAGACAGATAGACGCTCTGAAATTGCCTTCTTATGTGATGTTAGTACTTACCAGTTAAGTTAGTCTGCAATTTTGGCAGTGCAGCACTAACAAGCAACTATACAAGCAGTGAAGATTAGTCGAAAGGCGCAACGATTTCCTTGGCTCGCCACTGTGGGTTTGTGCTTTTGCCGAATTGCCGAATTGCCGTTGCCACAACCAGCCAACTGCTCCCACTGTGTCTCTCAAGACATCCAAGTTCCAAGTCCACTGCAGTCTGCACAAGTCTGAGAGTCCACACAGGCATGCATGACGCGCACTAATCTGGTCCATGGGTGAGCTGCAACATATCATCCATGGATAGCTACTGCCATTTTCCGAGACTGTGCTACGGTCTGGACACGGGCAACCATGACAAGTTAGGGGGCATTCCCAGGCATGAAACATGCATCAAGCATCTGCCTGTTAGTATCATACATATATTTCTTGTTAGTGCTCATGAAGATGAATTGGGGATCATAAGCTACACATTTTTTGAAATCTTGGATATGTACTGTTGCATAATTATTTACTACTTATTTATCAGCTGGCCACTAGTACATTACTGCTTGCCATGGCTTGCTCTGAAATGAATTTATTGCATTTTTTAGATCACAAATATGGATGATGAAGAACGGATCTGATCCAAAATGGCGGGAGCGAATCGAGGGAAAAGTGCGGGATCCAGCAGAGGAAAAATGAAGAAGGTAGTCAACAGCGCATAGAAGGCCAAAAGGGATTCGGAGCTTTGGGATTTGCAGCAGCCCCCTCTCGGATAAGATGGTAAGAGAACTATTTCGTGTGAAAAATAGATCCAATTTGTTTGATCTTGTTGCATGGTTGATACTTAGATACCATCATTTGTGATACCTGACATTCACAGAGGGAGATCCACCAACAGAACAGTAGGGGGTCCATAGACACATTAAAAATTTTCTTAATAATTCCCAACGGCTCTTCAAGCATTGTAAAAAAGTTCCGTAAATAAATATAATAAGTGCCGAAAATAGGTATTATGCACTAGGGCGTGCATTGGGCAGGAACTGGACAACGAGTTAGTTCGTGAACACCGATGATGAGGAGATTCGATCGTTTTTTTTATTTTCCGTTCGGTCTGCTGTGTACACAGCCTTCACTTTTTTTATTAGTTTTTTTATTTTTAGAAGAGATTTTTTTAATTAGTACGGAGCCTCTTTGAGCCTTTTTATAGGTGTAGACTGTGTAGTAGATGTGAGCCTTTTTATCTACCATACTCCATTAATGTTGTATATATACAAGGATGTGTTTAGTTCCTCATTTTACCTAAATTTTTTTGGGTTTTGATCCATCATTTTGCAAAATGAAACTAAACACCATGCAAAATTTTTGGCAAAAAGTATTCATTCTCCATTTTGGATTTTGGCCTCAAGAGGCCAAAAAAAAAGCCAAAAAACCAAAAAGTCCTCACTCATCCCATGAAAAATTTGACATTTTGGATGGAACTAAACACACCCATGAAAATTTTAGCATTTTGCATTTCATCGAGTTGGCATTTTGCATTTTGCATTTCATGTGGAACTAAACAGAGCCCAAAATCAACAGCTCATTTGGCCACGTCGCCTCCTATTCCGATCCGTCCTTCCATCCATACGATTCATCCGATCGTCCTCGCTGCCGCGAACCTTCCGCAACAATCGCCGCCTCGCCATGGCGTCGGACAGAAAACCCACCGCGGCCTCCCCTGTCCTCCTCGCTGCCGCCGCCCCCTGCTCCACGCCGCACCGGCCATTCCGCCGCCGCCCCGCCCTCTCCTCCTCTCCGTGTCGTCGCAAACCCCCTCCCCGGTGCATTCTACGCAGCCCCGCGGTGACTTCTCTCGGCAGCCGGGTTGGGCGGCGGCCTGCGTCGCCTCTTCCTCTCCTCCGACGGCAGCTGGCTCGACGGGTCGCCCTCTTCTTCTCCTCCTCCGTATCATGGCCGAAGCTTCTCCTTCTCCTTCGTATCATGGCCCAAGCAGCGGCGCTAAATCGGCCGGACCACCCCGCCAACGTCTCTCTCCAGCAACAGTCCATGCTCGCTACTACTCCCATGGCGGGCGTAGGACCGTAGGTAGCGGCCAACCACTATACCCACACCTGTAGGATGGCCTGTAGAACGGTCATCCAAATCCCCTTTCAGTTTCGAATCCCAAATTTTCATTTAATTCCAAGTCAAATGTTTCTCTATTCTCCTTGGATCTGTGCTTTGCCAACTCTAGATATGGCAGCAGATTTAAGGTACAAAGTCTCTTATTTCATCTTGTAGTTATGACATTCACACAGTGGCGGAGCTAGGATTTGAAAATTGGGTATTCCCAAGTCCACATAAAAAAATTCCAATCCACAAAGTCCTCATATCAACCAATTTGTTCCTCATTTTACAAACCAATAGCAATACTATTACTGCAATAGGCAATACCACTGTAAATTGAAGAACCAAGAACTGAAGTATGGAGAGTGGTCAGTGGAGAATGGAGACCTGGAGCTTGGAGTCTGGGTCAAGTCTTGCCACCGTCGGCCTGGGATCTGGGATATGGCCACTGGCCCCTGCCGCACGGCACCGTGACCCGGCAGGCCGACCACTAGCTGCTGTCGCGCATGCACTGGCTAGTTGGCGGTGGTGCTGCCTAGCTTGCTCGGCCGCCGCCGGGCACCGCCCCTGTGCTCGCCGCCGCCGCGGCACCACGCGCCCATGTCCGTGAAGGACACCGTGAACGAGCCTTGAGAGAGTGCGACAGTCAGGCCGTAAGGGGCCGACGAGGGGGTTGGGGGCACGGGGTGTGGGGATGAGAGAAAGGCCAGAAAGGGCTGAAATGGCTAAGTGGGCTTATTGGGCCGGTCTGGGGAGGTGGGGAGTTTAGAAGCAAGGCCGAAAGACCAGTTTTCTCGTTGTTTTGGGCTGAAATGCGTGGAAATACTGCATATTATAGCAGTATACATTTATATATAAAAATATATACACATATTTACATAAAAATATACCAAAATAGTTGGGTATTCCCGGGAATACAGGGGAATACCCTTAAATCTGCCCATGCATTCACTATGAAACACTGATTTATGCAGTGCATTTCCACAAATTTTCTAAAGACAGCGCTCAAGTATCAAACTATTGTGTGTTAATAGTTGACCTTCCTGTTCATGTTCTCTTTTGCATGTAAATGCAGCCATTCTTACTATTCCGAAAACTGAGGTACCTTACCTTTGCAGGAGTGCCTCTATGGATTTATGCCACTAAAGCGGGTGAACCGTGGGGTCCTGAAGATGGGATATGGACTGCCTGATAAGAAACCTGCTAGGTTCGCTCTTTCCATTCAGGAAGGTCAGGATTGTTCACCCAATCAATTTTTTTTTCTTTTCAGTTTTCAGTGATAATTGATAAACTAAGAGTGATGATTGCTATTCTCTCAAAACCATTGATTGTTGCTTTATTATATACATACGCAGCTATTGATGGTTAGTTTGTAGTATGTTTTATTAGGTGCACTAAATAACTTTTTCTTATCTTAGCCTATTAGTGCCGGAAGAGATTATGATCTGCCTGGGATTGGTTAGGAATGCTTCTGACCTTCTGTCACCAGCCACTGTTTACTATTTCCACTGATATTTACGTACCATAATTTCCCCCTGCTTCTCAGATTCAGAAAAACAGAAATCTTAACATTACATTCTAATGTTCTCAACTTGATATGTTGGGGCATGTACTAGATTTGAACGATTCAATCTCAGTTACTAGAGAAATAGTTTCGTGTCTGTCGAATGATGAGTTCAGCTCTTTTAGCACAAGGCTAAACATTCTGAATGTTGTGCAAATATAGAAGAGGAATAGTTTCATGTTGAAATATGGACCATTGTTGATATTCTACAACTACATTTTTTTTGTCAACTGATCAGATTAGTACTAGTACCTCAACTTTTAATGTGCGGTGACAAGGCATAATAATAAAAAAAATTAGACAATAGAGAAAATGAACTCACTGCTTACCCTGTCTAAACTCTTCATAGTTGAAGGTCATTCGTTTCCCTAACTGTAGCACTATTGTAGGGACTTGGTAGGACACTAATTAAAAAGGAAAAAGGAAATATTTTCCTTTCATTGCTCGCTGCATCAGCCAAGCTCCAATTGCTTCCAATGGTCAGTCTTCTATTGCACATTAAAGTTTTCAAATGGGGGCAGCAGGTTAGTAATTCTTAATTCCTGATGTGCAGTTGCTTTAGAGACTTCAAAGAAAGAACTAATACTTCTGTGAACACCCACAGTTTCCTGTTTTCACTACTGTTCAGGTACGTTCATTCAGATTTTACTCTGCTATTGCATGCCTGCAAATCACTCAAATATTCGCTTCTGATTTTACTTTGCACATTTTCTGCGTACCCCACATCTTCTATGCCGAAACGGAACATCCTGCATTCCTGATTCAACAGCTGCTGGTGGGTCTCACCAGAAAAAGGCAAAAAGATTATCACAAAAAATCGCCTTTCATATTGATCTTACCATTCAGCTTTACTATGTTGTTCACACAATTGCTCCTTAGAAGCTACTACTATGATTTTAGTGAAAACAGAGGTGCAAATATTGTTTAGTTTACAAAAACATTACAATGTTGTACTTCTCGATGATCACGAAGGTAGCAACACCAATAGAGTGGAATTATTACTTTCAATTTGTATGATGACCAATCTTACATCCATGTAACTATCTTTTGGCCATTGCAATGCCATTTTTTTTAATCATGTTATTGTAGCCACACTCTGCTTGCTTTTTTCAAACTTGCTCTGTTGCACCTGCGGCAACGCGCGGGGTTTTGGCTAGTATAGGTGTATAGATAGATGTGAAGTTGCGGACCGTCTCTGATGCGAACTTTGCAGAATTGGCTTCGAAACAGACTTTCAGCCTATTCGCTTAGGCTGATCTGGCTGGCTGAAAGTATTGCTGGCTGATTTTTGTGAGAGAAAAACACTGCTGGCTGGCTGGCTGATTTGGCTGATAATCTTAAGCGAACAGGCTTTTTGTATTTTGAATTTTAGACACGGCATGGAGACGTGCGGACTTTAGATTTCTAGTATGGAGGAATAGTGACAATATTATACGATTTTTGGTATCATATCACCGGTAGACGATTACTTTAAAGTTTTTTTTAGAGAGCGAAAAAAGTAGAGACTAAACCATACCGTACCATACACAGACACGAAAACGGAAATCTGCAAGTCCGCTTTCATTTGCAAGCTGCGGTACAAAAACGTTTTCCGAGTAGCGCGGACAGAGCCCACGAACTGCGCCAAACCCCACTACTTCGCACGAGGCGCGGAGTGCGGACCAACCCTACTGCCCCACCGGTTGCCGTGCCAATCCTAGCGTGCCGCTCCGCCGCCGCCTGAATCCCAGCACTCCGCTGCCGTGCCAATCCTAGCGTGCCGCCCAGCCCTATCATGCCGCCCCCAGACCCCGCCGCTCCAAACCCTGCTGCCGCCGCCCAAATCGTAGAGCCATCACAAACCGTCAAGAGCTTCGTTTGGGGAGACATCTATTTTCATTCCTCCGACACTTATATCCATTAGTCCATTTAAATATGCTTTTTGGTAACAAAATAGTTCAGATTAATACTTATACTAAAACCACAATGCTTTTATTAAAAAAAATTATAGCTATTTGAACACCTGAACTGCACTAACCGTTTATTAACATGCTTTTCTTTTTTTACATGATTCTTAATTCTTTTATAATCCTGGTCATGACCAGAAGAAAAAGCATATGGTCAGAAAAACTTTTCTATAATTTAATTTTTTTCCTACCTTGCTCATTAGTTCCCAATCTAACCCCTTATAAATTATTATCACTATATTTTTCTGCAGACTTTGAACCAGTGCACATGAACAGATGACAATTGTCGTCAAGGAAATTTAGATATCTCGTATGTAGATCGGTGTTTCATCATCTTCTTTGTAGTTTTTTTTCTATTCTATTTTTTATTTGGTTTGATTCCTCAAACCACCCGTACATGATGTTATTATGTGTTACCTATTTTATATTCACATGTACTATTATTTTCAACTGCATATATTGCCTATTTCAGTTTCCTTGATTCCGCTAAAGATCTACTCTTCCTCAACTTTTCATCTCTTTGCTGCACTGAACATCTTTTATTACATTTTATTATATACTAGCAAATAAGCGCGTGTGACACACACGTGTTTTTGAATGCTCCACTAAGCCCTCGTAGTTCGAGCTATGGCACCGCGCCGCGCATCTCGCTCCATGACCGTGTCACGCCGTTTTCCTACGATGCCGGCAGTAATGACCATCCCCGAGAGGAGTGCGGCATGTTTAGAGTCATTGGCGATCCGGACGCGTTGTCGCTCTGCTATCTTGGCCTGCAGAAGCTTCAGCACTGCGGGGAGGAGGGCGCGGACATCGTTGCGTCGGACACCGGCGACAAGCTCAATACATATATAGTCGAGGACGTTTTCTATGACCCCACGCCCCTCGCCAAGCTCCCCAGAAATAAAAAGTATCAAACATACAGCTAAAATAATAGAGTCCACATATCGATCATTCACGAATACACGTAGGTTGCCGCTGGCACAGGTGTACCATGGACGATATTATATCTTTCACATAATATATATTGATACACATATCCAACCATCAAGTCATGGGGAACTTGTAAGGGCACGTTCAATTGAAGGGGAAAAGAAACCCTGGAAATATTCTTATCTAATTTGAATATAAGCATTGTCAACCGGAATCGTTCCTGGCTTGGTTTTAGCTAAACCGGACATGCCCTTAAGAGATATGACCAATGCGCTAGAGCTTGGACTTTGTTTCTAATACGTACTCATCACCGGCTGTTAGTTTTGCGTGGGCTGTGTCTAGCTCTCTGTACGTACGTAATATACTCCAGTACATACATACTCATAAATATCTGTCATGCACATACATATTTATAGATTTTAGGCGTTACGCGGAGTACGGTGCTGGCAATTCATCTAGCATGCCGGGCATTACGTGGAATGTACATGGAATATTATTAGGTAAGACGTACGTGAGTTTGAGTTTTACGCGAGATTGAGTTTTGAACGGTTACATCTTATAAGATGTATAAGATCTATCACGGAGGGCTTATGTAGCACGAAGTCCAGATCCAACGGTTATTACGCAGGGAAAGCCCCTCAAAAAACTCGCTTTTTTATAGTAGGATATATCTATCTATTTTGTATTATTATAATTATTATTTTAATTATAATATTTAAATTTCATTTTTCTCGCCACACCACCATGCATTTGGCTATAAAATCATTCAAGTTGTATGAAATTATTTTCATAAACGCCTGACACGATTTTTTTTCCAATCACTTCACATTTATTTATGTAAAATTCCTAAATATCTTTAGACTTCACGCAATAATTTTCATAGCTTTTGCAGGAGAGCAGAACAGCTTGCCGAAGCTGGCTTGGCCCGGCAAGGCAAGGCAACTCTTAAGGGTGATCGTACCAAACGCACCCATTCGTCCCCTGCTCGTGCGTTCTCTCTCGGCCCCCTCTCGCTCTCCAACGACTGGTGGGCGGCGGCCACTGCCGCCGCCCTAAGCCAGGTGCTGAGGCTTTAGTTGGTCTCTTTGCCAGCGACGAGTACCCACCAGGTACTTCCACCCCTTCTCTTCCCTTCCCTTCAAGCTAGGCACCGAAACCCTAACCTAAAGCTATTAGCTATTTGACAAGCCTCCAAACTTCGAAGTTTTTGCAAAAATATTTGGGTGTACATGTGTACACCCATGTCTCTATACTAGATCCGCCCCTGTCTAATGAGTTATTCGTCCAAAGACTCACGGCATGTAGAATGCCCCTCTGATTCGGTTATCATCATCCTAGCCTATTTTAGATGTGTTATTTTAATTGTTTGGAGCATTATGTAACTCTTGTACCGAATTGTGTTTTGGATATTTGCCTCGGCCTATGCTGGCTTCGGATCGTGGCACCTCTCTCTCCTACTCAGTGGCAGACGTAGTTGTCGGCGTCTGGTCCCGCGAGGATCCTAAGCCAACGAGTGAATCAGTGCTGCGTGTCCCTAACCTGGATGGTGATGCAAGGAGAGTACACGGGGTTTATCCTGGTTCGGGCAAAAGAAGGCCCTACGTCTAGCAGGGAGGGGAGAGTATTGTATTTCCTTACACCTAAGTGCTTGCGTAGGGGTTACAAGCTGTAAGAGAGGGAGTCGATCCCAGGTCTCAGAAAGAAAAAGTGAGAGTACAAATGAGATTGCTTGGGATGTTGATCTTCTACGGTGGGATGGTGACTGGCTTATTGCTTGTCCGTCGTCCGCCCCCTTCGTAGAGTCCTCTGCCTGCCCTTTTATAGGGTCAAGAGGAGGCAGGGACGTCGGAGGTGCCTTAGAAGTGAAGTTTTGTTGAGCGCTGTGGAGGCCGCTGTAGCGACGTGCCCCAAGAATGGCCGGCCATCCTCGGACACCATGGTGACGTAGAGGATGAGACGGTGAAAAGACTCCGGGTCCTGCGAGCCTTTCTTCCTTATTTGACCGGCGGTTGGTCGAGGCCGAGTCGAGGATGGGTCGAGGTGAGTGGATAAGGCCGAGTCCTAGGAATTTCGGGGTACGATACTCGTCGTATCCTCCCTCGAGGGTGATCAGTGGCGGAATAGTGCTCGGTATGGCGCATATAGTGACATGTTTTCACCGCCCATCCCAGGATGGGCAATAAAAAGTGAGATTTGACATAGGTACTGCTTCCATGCTGATTACCATTGTAGCCATGGGGGTAGACAGTGGTTGGTGGTTGCATTAAATGCTTTGACTTTTTGTCTCAGAGCTGGTGAGTGAGGTGGGTCGACCGGCTCGACCCAGGGTCGTGCGAGTCGGAGATTTCTCGGTGGTCGAGGCGTTTCATCGAGCAAGCCTCGTGCGAGTCGGAACGTGGTAGAGGCGTTTCGTTTGTTGTTTTGGCTCGTTCCGTCTTTGTGGGCAGATCTTTTGGCATGGTTTTCTCAGGGGTTTGTTTTTCTTGATTATTGACTGTGGGTACCCCTTGTTTTGGTACCCGACAGTAGTATTATAATTTTGGTGTACAAAACATTTTTCCTTTTTATTTTATTTTATTTATAATCATATCTAACTTGTTATAAACAAACTTTTAATATGTACACTTATAAAACCTCAAAACAACTCCGAAGTATTTTCAAACTAAATATGCGATGACTACTTTCATAACTTTTGAGTGACTTGGTATGTATAGAATGAACACGTCCCTTGAAAGAAGCACCGACCAGAGGTATCAAGACGTGCATCTGGATAGGTTGTTTTAGCTAGCTAGGCATTTGCTTGTGATTAATACTTCTTAAGGTAGTTAGCTAAGCAAGTATCACCCTGTTCGGCAGGCTGTTTCTGCGGCTTATAAGCCGGCTGTGGCTGTTTTGTTGTGAGCGAAAAACACTATTCCACGGCTGATAAGCCGTGCTGATAAGAGCAGCCGAACAAGGGTATGTATTCACGGAGAAGCAATGGTATAGGTTGAGTAGTACCGGTTTAGAAAGCTAAGTAAAGTATTTAAAGTATGCATGCGTGATAAGTCAAGCAAAATCGGACGGAGTGGGAGAAGAGATGGATTTTTGATTTGTTAGAGGAAGGAGAAGCGGTGTAATATGTGTATGTAATAGGACTAGAAAGAGGCATTATGGTACTAGACGGCCCCCGCGCGTTGCTCCGGGCCCTGGTACTGTAGCTCAGGGGAACCTGGTACTGTTCACAGGGATGATGTTCACGAGGCCTGTCACTGTTGTAAACGGGTGGTACTATTCAAGGAGCACATGCACTGTTGCAACCGGTGGGCTGTTCATTGGACTACTTTACGCGGCGGGTGGTACTGTTCACGGACGGGCCCGTTGCTGTAGACTGTTCATTCATGGCACTGTTCTCGGCGGCTCACAATCTACTCTTACTAGACAGCCCCGTGCGTTGCTGCGGGCCCAGCGACTGTTCATCTTACGTTAAAGGGGACCGGGGTGGCACTGTTCATGGGATCCGTAACTGCTGCAACGGGAGGTACTGTTCACAAGACCCGTTAGGGCACCCCCAACCAGGGCCGCACGGGTTGTTAGCCCCAAGGTAAAAGGACAGCGACTGTTCATCTCCGATCACAACTGTAGTTGTTGTGCTTTGAATCACGTTGGATTTCATCACAGGTGGAGCTATTCTACTTTGATTTTCATTGGTCTTCGTTGAAGTTGGAGTATATCACTACTGTAGTTATTCTAAAAATAGAAAATTAACACAATATCTTCTACGCACGTGCGTGCCGCACGTGCATATTGACTAGTAATAATAAAAAGGCAAAATTTCCGCGTAAGATGTAAGTAAGACTCCTACTCAAGCAAAATTTCCGCCAAGATATTTTTGCACCTACATGTAAGATATAAGACTCCTCCTAAACTAAGATTATATGTAAGATGTAAGACTCCTACTAAACCAAGATTAAATATCAAATACGTCTATTTTAGGAACATGAGTCAAGTATGACATCTACGTTGACCTACACCATTATTTTTTTACTCAAAGTTTTATTTTCTATACAAATCCGGATCGTACTCTGGCGTCCACCTACGTAAAGAACCAATCTCCGATAGAAAAAACACATAAGCAAACTCGGGTCCGGTAAAAAACCTGATCAGACAAATCCGGATCGTATATATGCGTATAAAAAACAAAGGCACAACCAAACCTCGGTAAAACGATCTGAGCAAAATCCGGATGCTGCTGTGGTCGCCATAACAAAATCCGGATCCTACTCTAGGATAAAAAAACACAACACAACAAAAGAAATCAACCGGCAGAAACTAAGCCCAAAAAAAAATCCGGATCGTCTCTGGGCTCCTAAAAAGATCCGACTCTAGGAATTACTTCAATGTACAAAAATCAACCGGTCCACAGAAAAAAAACAGCATATAGCAACAAAACAAAACAAAATCTCCGGCAAAGATATCGGACACACACATATATAGAGAAGCCCATATAAAAAATACTGGCCTCTATAGGGATAGAAAGAGGAGAGCCAAAGTTTTTTTTGTGCGACATCGTTCTAGAGGTCTTGAGAATTTTGTATAGCATCACCACTTCGCCAGAGGAATCGAATTTGCTCACCGTTACACTTCTGTTTCAAGATGGATTTTTTACATATTTTGGGGAGTCCACTTACCCCTACCTTTACCTATCATCATCATCATCTCATCTCACACTAAGAAAGTGGGCTATCCCTATTTCATGACCGTTTGATCTTAACATCGTTTAATACCTCATTAATAACTGTTGGATTAGACACCGTGTTATATGAGCTTTTCGTCGCCCGAGATCTTATATTACCCCATGCTACTCTCAATCCCATGTCTCGACGACTCCATCTCGGTCACATCCTCACGTACGCCTAAGCAACGGACTTAGACATAATAACATGTGTGGAGGAAAAATCATATGCTGTCTTTTACTTGATTTAGAGCTCTTACTGATTTGATTTGGAGCTTTGAACCATTTTTCCTTTCCTTTCCTTTCCTTTCCTTCGAAGATCAGAGTCTTTGGGCGGTGGAAAACGGGAACGATGACCGAGTAAAAATCGCTTGGCTGAGGCTTCTCCCGCGAGGATGAGAGTGATGTTGGAAAGTGTTGGTTCCCTCCCATAATGCCCTTGCCGTGTTTTTTAAAAAAATTTCCCAATAAAATAACTCAGCTTTTCCTTATAAAGATAAAGAAAAAACAAATACAATATTACGGGTCTTTGAAAGTTTGACCTCTAATTAATATAAACAAATATTTCTATCAAGTTGTTGGTTTTAATTAGAAAAAATATTAATATGACAAGAATTAGTCGATAGTCTAACTAATCAATCTGTAAACTCAAATCTTGAGCGGTTTCACGTCCAATCTAATCAAAACAAATATTTCTCGAAGCTATCTGCATATACCCGTGTAAATCTCTGAACTCTCCACATATACCAGTATAACATTCAACAAGGACTGACATGTGAAAACCGAGACACGACAACTAAATATTAATTAAAGTTACATATTTGTATGGATCCTTAAAACAAGTTACATAACTTGATATCTAACTCTACCAACACATGGACAGTCAGTATAAAAGTTAAAGTTATGATACTTTTGCGAGTAAATATTTTGTTCTTTACGATGGAAAAAATGTACAAAGGTTGTATTTTAATTCAATACACAATTCACAGGATATTGTCAATTTTAACTTATATTATAGATATCATGATCATCAAAAAATAAATAATAGCTTTTTAAATTATATAGAAAGATAAAAAGTAAATAGATATGTAACATTGTCATCCTTGCTTCTATTAACGAGCCCGTGCGTTTGTGATTGCTGCAGCAACCACTCAAAAAATCAAAACTAACACCTATAAAAATTAAGTTATTGCGGCTGCTGCAGTTGTGCAACAAGATAAAATGAATTAGTTTAACGTTTGATAGTTTTTTTCTCCCGTTGCAACGCACGGGCATATTTACTAGTAGATAAATAAATAGGGAGCTATGGTGAGCATAATCTTTTTTATGATTTTACAGAATTTGTGGTTAAACAGAGAACTTTTTGTATACATGTTATCACTAAATTCTGACAGTTCAGCAGTGTGTTGCCATGATATATTAAGATGTGTCACTTAGCTTAAAGAATTTTGAGGTAATTGCCTTAAAGGATTCATGATTTGTAATTTCTGTCGTATGATAAATTTCTCTTTGAAATGTTTTTGAATATGTTCACATTAACTTCAAGATGCTACTAAACATGGTGGTTTTCATGTGTATCTCTGAAATGAAGCCGTAGCGTTAGTATGGACATTATACTAGTAAGATATAAACTCTATAGTGATGATTGTAATGTGTCGTGTGCGGGTGTTATTTCTGTGACTTCTGATATTACAAGATAAACTCTATAGTGATGGTTTTCGGAATCAACACGTTCCATGAGCAGCTCAGGATGCTGGGGCAGCCTATAATTTTGTATACGTACTTGATATTCTGGGCAGCCTATAATTTTGTATACATACTTGATATTCTTTTGGCGTTTCTAGTGCTGGAGTGTATGCTTGGATCTACCTGTTCCGAATAATGCATTGTACTTGCTGTGCTAGCTGATCGAATAATGTGTTGTGCTTGCTGTGCTACACTGCTACCTGCCTAAACTGGCCACCCATGCGCGCGTGGAGCCAAGAACTTGCTAATGTTCTGGATCAATGCTTCATATATGTGTAACAGCCAAGGCCCCTCCAGTTTCCTCAAAAAAACATGAAGCAGACTCTAGAGAGTCAAGTATGCATCTCTTCTTTTTCCATTTTGAGTTAATATATGTGGAATGAGGGAGGCAAGAAACTGCAGCAAAAAAACATGTAGCTCCGAAGAGTTTTATTGTTTCGTTGTCATCAGGGGCTAACGCCAACTCTGTATATTAGGGATGCATACAAGTGCCGCGTGTATTTGCTTTTCTTAGTATGCACAGCACGGTTTAAGACATACCATACTGCATATATTTGTTTTTCTTTGTATGCAGAGTACAGTTGCAGATGATACATTGATAAAAATAAATAATTTGCAGATGATACAAAAGATTTGCAATGGAAGGTACTCCATGCTTTATATTTTTTAATGTGGTGGAGAGAACAATTGATAAGAGAGGAAAGAAATAGTAATTGTTTAGATGATCAAGAAACAAAATGCCTAAGCTGTCCAGTTTTTAGGGCTTCCCTTTATTGGCAGGGAAGATGTGAAGATGTAGATCTGTTCTGTTCCGCAGTTCAGTCCTGCACACCTTTGTGGCATGACGATTTATTGTCATCTACATCCTTTTGGTTTAGTGCTACTCTTTTCTTAACAAATGGTTTAGTGTTATATATGAGGCACATATATCCTTCCATTCAGAATACCTGTTGGAAAAAAATCATCTTGCATTAGTCACAATTACAACTTGGTAGGTATGTCATGTCTTTGGCACTTCCCTTCCTTGTGGTCCATAGCAGAGTGGTCATTGTGTTTAAACTGGAATGGGGAAAATAGTTGCTAAAACCGAAATGCAACATAAAGAAAAAAAATAAATCATAAAACTAAAAGAAGAAATATTGCCAGTGCTACCGCTACGGTAATATTTCGAGCATGCACATGAAAACAAGAAAAAGAAGATATATTTCCCTATTTAAGAATAAAACGGGAGATTTAAGTTCCACAAAAAAAATAAATGACACGGCGTTGCTGTTACAGCAAAAACATCATATTCCAACGGAATTTCACATTTCATGAACATCTACTGTTTGACATGCCTCTCATGGCCAATTACAAGAAGCTTCAAAAGTGTAATAGTAGCCCAACCCAAACTGAATGTCGGTCTACACCAAGCTCAGCCCGTCCAGCCTCCTGAGCTCCACAACATATAATGACCCAAATTGATCTAGATCTGAGGAACATAAAACGTACCATTGACATAGTAGTTCCAGTTGATAAGCATACCTACAAAAGGTACCAACGTCATTAAGCATCTTGCAAGCAATGTAGAATAACTCCGTTTGATCAATCATTAAAACACAGTAGCAAAGGATAGAAGGATCAGCTTACAGTAGATGCAATCCATAGCCCTCATTTGCATTTGCCTTCCAGGGAAACAAAACTTCAAATCACATAGCTATAGGAGGATTAGATTATCCCACATCAAATCTCAGGTGCGGTTAGATTCAAAGGAAAGAAGGCAGCACCTTTCCTATTCATACCCGATATTTGTCAAGGTGCAGGTCTCCTTACGGTTCCTCTGTCTAAGTGCAGACAGTGTAATCCAATGCTGGTAGCTGATATAAAAGTGCCACTATAAAGAATTGGTCGGTGAGTTGGATAGTATAATCCATCCATCAAACAGAACAATGGTATTTTAATCTACCTTCTGTCCTCAACCAAAACACTTCTGAACATCATGGATCCAGTTTAGAATGCTTGAAGGTTTGGACAGATATGATTTCTTCATATCTAGAACTTGACAAAAGGAAGTTAGGTTAATTTCAGCTCTAGACATTAAACACAACGAAGAAATACACCACTGAAGATGAAATCAGAACGCCTCCCAGTCAGAAACAAAAGTGAGACGGATAATATGACAAGTGGTGTTCCTTTTCAAAACAAATCCTCAAAGATTCTACATTGGTGAGTGAATTTTCATAGTCCAGAATTCAGATTCCAAATTTTTTAGGTTTGTTCACGAAAATATTATTGAAATAATTTGCAAATCTGTATTTTTTCAAAAAAAAAGCCCAACTTATGAGACAAACTTCCCTGAGGTTTCTTAATATAAGGTGCTTCTAATTTGTCACTGTCTCTTCTACCTTGACTATTATGCTGTAGCATACAAACAAGTTAATGATGAATACCAAGGTACTAATTAGAGTAATAATTGCACGAAAAAAACTTGTGGTTTCTGATGCCAAGAAAATATAAACAAATAGCATCGATGCAATTGCAGTTTAGGCAAATTTAGTACTAATTGCATGAGAAAAAACTTGTGGTTTCTCACTCCAAGAAAATAGAAACAGATAGCACTGATGCACTTGCATTTTAGTCACAAAGAAATTGGTGACGCATTCCCATCTACATGATTATTGTCAGAACAATTAATGGCTGCAGCTGGCTACTGCCTGTTCTTGTTAGCAAACATTGAAAAAAGTTTCCATAGAAACTTAGAAAGTCCCGGACATATTTTGTTTTGTTTGAAGAAAAAGGTTCCAGTAATATTTAGCCCTCCAAAGAAATAGATGGCGTAAATGTCTGCTGTGTATAATAACTGACAAACTTATCTAATCTGGATGTCCTTGGTTGTGGTCAGAGTTCTCGACTCTGTCTCAATGATATATAGCTAGCTTATCTTGGTATTTCCATTTACCTGTTTCTGGTTGATCTCTAAGGCCAAAGACGCTATTCATACTGCCGTTGGCTTTTTTTTTTTTTTAATATTGTCTATTTTTTTGTTCCCCTTCCATGGTCTGTAGCTCCTACTACACCACGGGTTACTATAATCATACATAACGCACACTGGGGAAAAATATAAGCAGTCTAGTGCTTTGGTTATGATTAAAAAATAGTAATTCCACCACCGATCACAGAACCACATGTCCAATCCGCCCTCACTAAATTTCACCAGGCAAAAAAGGATTGAGTTCATCATATTTCAGGTCTGTTTCTGAAAGCTTCGCTATTTCAGAACAGGACACGAAAAGCATGGAAGATCACTGCATTACTTACTCCGTTGTGTGGGACGTCTCCGTCTTGGGGCCGCACGCCGTCGTCGCGGACTTGCGGCACCCACTCCACACTGATGCCGCCTCCACCTCCCTCAACTTGGCACCACTCCACGCTGATGCCGCCTCCGCCTCCCTCAACATGTAGAGGTGGAGGGAGGATAATGTACTCACGAAGACAACAAGGTGAGTACGGAATTCTTTGAAACACTGCCATGTTAATCAGGTGGGGGTGCCTCTCCCTCTCCACTGATCATAAAAAAACCACTGCCACAACCACAATGGTCCATATATCCAGTTTTGAAATTTGCAGTTTAAGCAACAATTTGAAGGAAAGCAGTTACTGTAAAAATCCCCAAAGCACTTTAGTAGGACGAACATACTGCATCAGAGCAAACTAAGGTCTAGAGTCTACACAGGTGGCCTGCAAGAAGTTGAAACTAAACACAGAATCGTACTGATAATATAGAACAGAAGGAAGGCAGTTAGTACAGAAATTCCCATAGCATCTAAATAGAAGGAACAAGCTGCATCAGGCAAAACTAAGATATAGGCACATGGCCTGCAAGAAATCCCCATAATCTGAATTGCTGCATGTATATGCAAGGCGCCAGTACTAATCTTAGTTAACAGTTCCAGTAGCTAGCTACTTCATTACTGGTTAGTGCTGCTCTAATTAAAAAAAAATACCACAAAGTAGTTATTATTTTGTCAGTTTTTACTACTATATTCTAGCTGGTATGTTCACTAAGCTAGTTAAATTCTTGAAATAGGACATCGTGGTGACCATTATTTAGGCTTTGATTTTCTTTAGATCTTGGCAGACAACTATTTCCACATATTTTTATTCAGTCTACAGTTGCAAGTGGTGGACATATAATCTGAGAACTAAAAAAGAGGTCCCAAACAAATAGGTCAATCATAGATGATTTTGTGTAATCATCAAGAGGAAAAAGTGAAGATAATTGGAGGCAAGGCAGGAGGGCAATCATAGATGATTTTATACAGTTATATTACCGCCGCTAGACATGATAGCATCTCCCAACTCCCCCTCAAGGTTTGGTTGTCACACCACACGCCGCCAAGGATGCTGAGCAATGCAGCAGTGCTATAGTTTCAATAGCTAGTGCGAATCACCATAGACACTGCAGGGCCATCACACAGTTCCAACATGTCTCTATCACCACCCCTGAAAAACACAAGATGATTGCAACAACAAATTATTCGCAGCAAGTATATAAGGACTACAACAAACTTGGCACCCCATAAACCATAAATAGCTCAAGAGCAAGTAGTCTGGTACTAAGAACTAAAAGTCTTGTTATCATTCACAGTTAACACATACTAATACAAAGGATTCTGAGACCAAGTGGAAAACATATGTGTTCTATGAAATCGATTAGGAAGATGCACTTTGTTTAACTGAAAACCATTGATTTCCAGGAGCAAGTTCAAATAATGTACAGATAAATCAGCATCCATTGTAGCCAGCTGCTGCTGTGCTTTTCCTGGTACAAGGGAAATCAATACATGTAGAAGAAGATAAAAATCCTCTCATAACATCTAAAATGCAGCAACGAGAAGCCACGATGGGAGCAACTCTGGGGGAGGCCAAGAAAATCCTATGAATACAGTCACCACTAAAGGTATACCTTTTGTTGACTAATCAGATACCACAGTTCACAAATAATTTTTTGAGCTTTGGTGAACAGAGGAAAAGATTTAGCCTTTTAAAATAGCACAAAAGGATAAAATCTATGCACAATCTGAATACAGAAGGAACCATAGGTTTTTAACGCTGATGTGCTAGGACACCTTGTGAAAATAAACAATGCAAGCATTCCAGAAGATCATTATTAGTTCATAGGGTGATGTTTCGCAGTGTAACCTGCTAATAAGATCTATCTCTTGCTGGCATGTTGGTTTTGTCCAAAAAGATTGAGAAACTTTGAATTGATTAACAAATGTATATTTGATACCTATATATATGAAGATTACCACCATTTTAGTGGTGAAACCCACAGCCACTTTCGTGTATTTCTTTCTTTTCTTTTCTGCAAGCAAATGCCAGGAAAAAAAATGTTGGCTGAATCTATTAAGCCAACACAAAAATGGAAACTATGAATCAAATAGAAATAAATAGACAGAAGAAGCAAACCTGACTACGTCCGTAGTATCAGAGGCTAAAGAAGAGGGAATAAGGTTCCATTGCCCTGGTAACAGGCAAGTCCTTCTCGGCTCCTCGCCGTACTTGTCCTAGTTGTCACTTGTCAGGGGACTAAGGAGGGAACCTATGGTCTCGGAGAAGGTGACTACAGGCCGGTGGCGGGGCATCGGCGGCAGCAGCTGGGAGCCGTCGACGGCGTCAGCGCCCTCGTTGTCGGAGGGGAAGGAAGGGAGCTCGGCGGAGTGGTGCGCGCGTGGCGGCGTGGTGGTTATCGATGATGGTTGATGAAGGTGGTGGAGTCAGCCATGACTGCTCCAAGCTCCCCCGTGGAGGTACCGCCGCCGAGGCAGAGCGGGTAGCGGGTAGCGGCTGGCGGAGCAGAGAGGGCGTGAGCCAGCGGATGACACGGAGCGGGGACGGGGAGGTGGAGGTCTGGAGGAAGCGTTGGCGGCTTGGCGCCCCAGCCCTCGGCCCCTCGCACGCAAAGATCCGTGGACTGTGGTAACCGTTCGACAATAAACGAAGCATGATCCAACGCTCGATAAATTCCAGTAGTATACGTGGCCCAATCGCTTGCTCAGGAAATGAAGCCAACTTTCGTAGTTGGAATCGTCCAAATTATAAGAGCACAAGTACAAAAACAATCATCGAAATGATCAAATTCTCACACTTGAGTCCATATAACTCCGGTAGTCCGATGAAAACACGAGAGATTTCAAACCAACCAACATACAAGCTAAGATCGTAGTGATTCAACATAACAAGCCACATGTCACCTCTATTTCACAAGTAGTTCAACATACATCGGACTTCAACATAGTTATTACAACTTAAGTTCAAAAGTAACAGAAGCAAAGTAGTTTCAAACTAACATTGCTCTTATTTCAAATATATGCCAGCACCAAAATCAACTTCCAACAAGAGCATTAGAGACAAAATAATTTAGAAGGATCATGCCCATAATCACACTCCGCCGCTATGGCAAGAGCCATCCAATTCTTGCAGTATCCATGATACATCATAACCTGCAACAAGTGGGAATAAACCCTGAGTACAAGAAGGTACTCAGCTAGACTTACCCGTCATAAACTAGAAATAAAGTGACACCAAGGAGTATACAAGGCTGATATAAGTGGGGCTAGCTTGACAACATTTTGCATAAAAGCTTAGTACAGATAAGTAATCATTGAATACTTAAGCATCAAGTTAATCATCATGAACCTGTCATCTAGATTAGCACCTGTACTATAGCAATCACTTCATTAGGAGCAGACAATATTAACCATAGCATGTATAATAAGGCTATCATTATGATCATCATTATTCCTGAACCATCGAGTTATTTAGTGAGATCTACTTTGGAGATAAGCCCGTCAAGTTCTCACTAACTGGTGAGAGATGGCGACTCAAATTGAATTACAACTCAGCTGAGAGGGTATTCCTAACTCTCACCCATGACTTCCCCCGTCGGGGAGCATTAGGTCACCTTTGGGATAACTCAGGAACCAACTTCGCGGGTTCGGTCAGCGCCAGCACTCTCAGGGATTACCCTTTTGCCAGGACGATCAAGACTTTTAAATCACCTGCCCTTGGACTCGCGTCTACGGCTCCCTTCCGAGGTGTACTTTATACTTGCCAACTCTCGGCCTGAGTTGAGCTACTCGGCTTCGTGGTCGGTCTCCAGACCCGGCCAACTAAGAGAGGCATGTGTTCAACATGAACAGGAAAGACTCCAAGAATCGGTCCTTAATCGACACCCAAGACCTCCATGCCTTGTTGCTTCGCTATCGTCATCTCGTTCGGTCTCATTTCATTTCATTACACATGGTTCTTTTCCACAATAGCAAATATAGCTAACCATGCTATATATAAATATCCCTAAAGTTCACAGGTGACAGGAAATCACCCGACTTCTACCGCTTAAAGCAGGGCTAAGCATCTACTCGATCCTGGTCTACATAGGATTCAAAGTATACTTTCTGGACAAGGAAGGAATATCAATGCAGCAAGTGTTTTCATCCGACACCTATAACTTAATGCAACAATATATAAAACATAATACTTAATTGCATTTCAGAAATTAGGAGACTTATAATGCTCCGGGGCTTGCTTGGGATCCAACACTAAGTCAGTGTTTGTCAGACACCACTCGCCGAGTACTTCCATCTTCGGGATAATTTCACCAAACACCGTCTTCGGGTTTGGCTCCAATACAACATCCTTCACGCGTTTCAGCTAGCGTACCTAAATAAGGTGTAACAATACATATGTATGAATACATAGATATACCACAAGCAACCATTTATGCAAGCACACCAAGTTTAATATAAGCACCTAGAGCTATATACCTTAATCGTCACTAAAGTACAACATAGGAGATAATAAGGACATCAATCATGACTAAGTCACACAAGATCTCAGGGGTACCAACCCAGTTTCATCAAAGCTATGAGTCACACTTAGCACCACACAAAATGGCAAAGTGAATTAAAGCACTAAAACTAGAATCTGCACTTTTTGACATCAGAACAGCAACTGAGTAATTTAATCATAACTAGAGATCTATAACTCCAAATGATGTGCAACAAGACATTCTAGAAATCTTATGAAATTATCTACATTTCATCTATAATCATCACAACATGATTCCAAAGTCTAACAGGTCGAAATTACATAAATACAGAACCAGATCTGCATAAAACAGAGAGCAACCAATTCTGTGACCTAAGTTTGAGCAGCTATAACTCCTAAACTACTTGACCAAATACCACCAAATTTTTAAAGTAGCTAGATACATGAATTATATACAACTTTTCTATAGACAAGATGCTCAGAAAACATCATTAACATGGGATAATTTACATTGCCTCTAGAACTGTCCAGAAACTAATAATTGCAAGAATTAATTATTAAATTATGTTGCAAACATATAATTGGATAAAATCAACTTTACCAACATGTCACACATGACTAATGAACATCAAAAAACATAGTGTCCATTCCTAAATAAATTCTTTAATGTATTTTCTTAATTTATTTAGATAATTAGGTGAAATTATAAGGAAAAAGTCTAATTGACCCCCCAAACTATAGGGGTGGTCTAGTTTACCCCCCGAACTATGAAATGGTCTAATTTACCCCCTGAACTTTGCAAAACCGGCCAAATCACCCCCTTGAGCGGTTTTGGGCGGTGGTTTTGCTACAGTGTCAGCGGATTTGCTACAGTAACTGTGGTTTTGCCTTTTTATTTTTTATTTATTTTGTCTGAATCTTTGAAAAATCATAATAAATCACAAAAAAATCATAAAATGGAAAATCTAATTTTGTTGGACTCCACATGAGTAGATCTACACAGTGAATATATAATATAGTATACTTTAGTACAAAGTTTTTGTTGTATGAATTATTCAAATTAATTACAGAAAAAAATAGATCAAAATTTACAGTAAAAACTTTGTATTAAAGCATACTATATTATATATTCACTGTGTAGATCTACTCATGTGGAGTCCAACAAAATTGGATTTTCTATTTTATGATTTTTCTGTGATTTACTATGATTTTTTAAAGATTCAGACGAAATAAATAAAAAAGAAAAGGCAAAACCACTGGTACTGTAGCAAAACCGCTGACACTGTAGCAAAACCACCGCCCAAAACCACTCGAGGGGGTGATTTAGCCGGTTTTGCAAAGTTCAGGGGGTAAATTAGACCATTTCATAGTTCGGGGGGTAAACTAGACCACCCCCTATAGTTAGGGGTCAATTAGACTTTTTCCAAATTATAAACACATATAAAAAAATGCACAATAAATTCTACCAAAATTACAGTAGCCCACATATGCTCCCAATAGTCTATTATACAAATTTTGATGCCATTTGAGTAAGCATAGCAACCTCTATGAAAAAATACTATTGTAAGATATCATGTGAGAGCAAAATACACTAATTACTTACTCATATAGCAACCAATGACCATGAAATTTTTATCACAGCACATACATGGCATCACTAGACTACCATAAAAATTTCACACCATTTGGAGCACCACAGAATTAGTTATTAAAAATATAAAAACAACTAACAATGAAAACCTAGATGCAAAGATCTATTTTTAGAGCTAAAATTTTAAACTAAAATATAATATATTATAGATCCAATGGATAGATAATTTCACAAGGATTTCAAAAAGTCCTCATTTGCTATTTTATGAATTTCCTATAATTTACTATGCATTTTCAAAGATCAGCAAAAACTAAAACAAACAGGTCCCTGAGAGCACTATTTATCTGAGTCTACGAGTGACCAGAAAGGTCCCTGTCTTTTGTCGAATTGTTGTCCGAGGTCCTTGACAGGATTTGTACAGGGAAGCTCATTGAGAGCTCGCTGCTCCGGCCAGAGGAGGCCACGTCGGCAGCGGGGAAGTGGCGGCGGAGCACCAGGGGCCTCGTGCGTACCCGCTGGTGCCCTCCTCTTGCTCCGCGACGGCCCGAGACCAGCCGGCCACGGAAGCAGGCGGCAACAGCGGCTACTGCCTCTGGCGAAATGGCTAGCCGGCGGCGGAGGAAGGCCTGACGCACACTGAAGCATGCTTAGGACCCGCACGTGTCGGCCAAAGGCGCAGCTTGGCCCGAAGTGGGCTTAGGTGGCCTGGCCACGTGAGGTCGGCGGCGCCGAGATGGCCGTGCTGGCGGCGGCGGCGGCTCTCTGATGGAATTCGCCACAACAAGTGTACATGAGGGAGGGAGAGAGGCGAGGCGGAGATGGTGGCACACGCCGCTGTGGCCGCGGTGGCTTGGAGCATCGAGAGCGGTAGCAGCGGCCAGAGCTTCGCGATGGCGTCCATGGCAGCTCCGTTTTCCGTGGCTCAGAGCGAGGGCGAGGTGAGGGACTGGCAGAGGGAGTGAGGGAGGAAACAGAGAAGCTCGTGCACTCGCTCTAGAGGTGGCCGGGGTGCGGAGACGCGCGTCCAGCGAGGTGGGGCGCAGCTCGCGCATGGCCACCACGCACAGGGCGCGTGTCGTCTGTTGGGGCGTTTTCGCGAACAAGTGGCGGGTGACGGCGGGATCAGCGTGGGATGCGATTTTGGGCCTCTTCTAGGCCTAATTTCAACATGGGCCAATAATGAGATTTGATCACCAGATAATACTCTCCAACTTTGATGAAGGTAGCTCGGCCATTTGAGCTCTGGATTAGTAGCTAATTAATCTCCAAGTTGACAGTGTCAGCGAGTTGATAGCGATTAGAGGTAAAGGTCAAAACTTGGTCAAACCGAAATCAAACTTGATCCAACTTCTTGTATGTCCTTCTTAAAGACGTTGGCTACAACTTTTATTTTGGGATCAAGCCAAGTTACTCAACGAAATTATGAGAATGCGTCATGCCAATCAAGTTGTTACTAATCTCGGCGTCAAGTTATTTCTAAGTCTAAAAACAGTTGTAGATTCAAACTTTGGTCCACTGTTTGACTTATTTCTAAGCTGAATCATGGTATGCTCCAAAAACAAAGTTTGTTGCACACAACTCAAGTTACAACTTTTATTAAAGGACCTTAAACTGGTTCAGCCTAGTTAGGAAGATACAGAGCTCCAAACTAGGGTACCCGAAGCTAAACCTTAGGACTTCAGCCAAATTCCTGGGCTACAAGATAGCACTGTATTGAATCTTGTGAGCGCTATTTGACTAGGTTAGAGGCCAAACTAGCTCTTGATCATTAAACAAAGTTTGTTCTACACAAGATGAACTACAACTTTTGTTTAAGGTTGAACCTCATAACTAGTATAGAAGTTAAACTTGCACTTTGGTCAAAGTGGCAACTTGATAAAGCCTAAACTAGACTTTTAGGCCAAATAGGGCATTTTCTTTGTATTTGGTCAACATGAATCCTTTACAACTTTTGTTGTAGAGTTCATCTAGAGTCATTTGGGTAAGTTTACAAGGTTTGGTTGATGATCTACAGTTCTATTCACTTAATCATGCCATTCCAATAGGAATAGAACTTATCATTTCATGTGATTTTTTTATTCCAAACTTCATTAAACTTTTCTAGGGATCACTATAGATAGAGAGTGATGTGAGACACATGAAAGAAGTGACATCAACACTCACTTGCATTACCAGTCATGAGCATCAAACATACACACATTGGAAGACAAAATGACAAGGTATGTTGCGTATGTTTCAAGGAGATGTTGCAAGCACATTCCATATATACATGTTTCACATGTTGCATTAGCATGTCTCATATGTTTTACTAATATGTTTCATATGTTTCACTAGTGCGTTACATGTGTTTCATGCTCACATATGAACAAATGACGCTTAGGCTCATGCAATGCAAGTGCCAAAATGCAAACCTAACACATGGGGTGTTACAATGGCCATCTGGCTTATAATCCGTCTTATTCAGTTTGTTTTTTCAGCCGGAACAATATTTTTCTCTCACAAAAAATCAGCCAATAGTGTTTTTCAGCCGACTTATAATTCCAGCCGAACGGGGCCAATTTCCCATAGGATTTGAGTTAAAAACTGTATAGTACTCCCTCCTTTCTTAAATATTTGACACCGTTGACTTTTGACTCAATCTTTGACTATTCGTCCTATTCAAAAAATTTATACAAATATAAAAGAACATGAACTATGCTTAAAGTATCTTTAATTATGCTCAGGAATTATGCCTTTTAATCACCTTTGAAGATGATATCATTTCTAACCGTCCAGATCACCAACACACAGTGACGATAATCTCCATGAAAAGAGGCAAACCAAGCTGAGCTCTGAAACTGACCACTACGTTGAGTGCATCAGGTGAAGAGTATTCCAACAGACCAAAGCAAAAGGACAGTCAAAAAGAAGGCGAGAAAGAGTTTCCAAAGTAGCAACGGTGTCAAATATTTAAGAATGGAGGTAGTATCTGGTATAAAAATAATGCCCCCGCCAATTAGGTTGTGCTATGAAAGCATAAATTGGATTTTAGTAATAAACTAGCAGTATGGATGAAGCTGGAGCCATTGAGCTTCTTAAGTAAATTAATTTATACTATATGAACTCATTTGTCTCTTCCGGGTTTTAGTTTTATCAATGCTTGAAGCTCGAGCTTGATCGAATTGTACTGCACCAGTGTACAATACTTTTAATTATTTTGGCACAATTACCATTAAGCATGAACTCTTGGGCTGTCACTATCTGTTACGTCCAAACAGACGGGGCAAGCGCCTTATTTTGTAAATTAAGCATTCTCTTTCTACCTTATTAGAAAAAGGCAGAGCTCCTGCCATATGGCTTTAAAAAAAACTATCTGTTAAACTGATCAAATCATGTTGTGGTACCATCTGAACAATTTGTCTAGCTGATTCCTTGATGAAGAAACGCACATGCAGAAAGAGGTAGTGAAGCCTTTTCAACTGGAGAGGCATATGCTGAACATTGTGATCAGAAATAATACTAGCAGCAGTATGTGCCTAGGTTGAATCAGAAATACAGCTCCAAGTTGGGGAATTTGATCTGGAATTCTGGATATATAGAGCTACTTCGAAAGAATATGAATTCATATTCAAAGTAAAGTGGAAGCAATGGCAATGTCAGGATTAGCTGAAGTGGGGTTTGCTTTATGTCTAACCATTGTATGTTAAGATAGAAAATAGCAGATAGTATTCATCAGGCAGTACATTGGCATAACCTGTATAGCTTGGCCGGTCTTTTACTGATCTTGAAAGCATAGCCTATCGCCAGTTCTACCCAGAACAGCATAGTCACAGACTCTTATAACAGGCTGCATAACTTTTGCAGCTCTACAGATACCAACAGTAAGTACAAGGCACCTCGCAAATAAAGAACAACACCGGCGGATACCAAGCTCATGGTTACGGAGGTTGTATCAGGATAAGCAGATAAGTTTGGCAGTACAATCCGACCCTTCCTAATCTGAACTCTTCTATAAATGCCACCATATTGCTAAGCACAAAAAATGATTACCAGAATGCTTAGTGAAGATCCAAGCAATCTTCTTGTCAGCCTATATATTTCTATATATACACAACCCTTTATACATTAAGTCCAACTATGACCAGCCATTATTACTTCAGCCTCGTGGGAGAACTTCTATACCTCGTGGGAAAACTTCTGTACAGCCAACTCCTTGAGCCTATATTTCTATTATGAAGGTCTTCCAACAACAAACTGTATGAACAGCCGTTATTACTTCAGCTTCAAGGGAAAATGTCCTGCAGAACCGACTCCTTGTTCAATTGCACCATCAAATTTGCGATGAAACCAGGCAAAATTGTGCCCATCATATGTTCCATCTGTTTGAAGACAAACAACACAACAGTCACCCCTCCTATTGTCTGTGTAGAGCAATGTTTTAAATAGCGGGTTAAGCCCCTTAGCGGCTGCCTCTCCCAAAGGCTAAGAAAGGCTATAGCGGGCTAAGCCATTTAGCGGCTCAACAAAAAATATGTCAAGCATAAGGTAATTTTACACATAATAAACATAGAAGATGAAGACATTACAAATACCAATTACCAACTAATATGACAGAAGTCTGAGATTGTTTCAACTAATATGCCAGCAGCTGCTACAAGGCTTGGATGCCTTAAAAAAGGGCAGACCCAGTGCCAGAGGCTCCCACACAAGTGGGGTCTAGGGAAGGGAATAACCGAAGCAAAGTCTTACCTCCGCAGAAATTCTGCAGAGAGACGGCTTCGAACCCAGGACCTGATGACTCGGTGAGCTAGCACTCACCAACTGCACCAGGCCTTGCCTTGTAAAACTAATATTCCAGTAGCTGTATATAGTGACACGTGCAGATCGCAGTATCAGATGAGAAGACACCATATCTAGCTGCCCTTACTAATGCCTGGACTAATCAACAGCAATAGTAGCGCAGTACAAAAAATCCTAAGTTGCCAAACAGGACCTAAGCAAATCCAGGCATCCACAGAGCTAAAGTCTTGCTGATTGAAGCAAATCAGTGAAGTGTTAAACCGGGAAAGGAAGAAGGAACTTCCCTGCCTGCTCTGGTTGGGACATGGTCACCAGCTCGCTGCTCCCCAATCGAACCTGCTCGTCGCCCGCAGCCGCAGATCTAAGACGGCCGCTTGCAAGTCACACCTGCTTGCCGGCCAACAGCAGCAGCCGCTACCACGCCGCCGCAGCCGTGAGAACTTCTCTCGTCAAGAGCTGAGATCCTGAGAAGCCAGCTGCCGGCAGCAGCATCCGCCGGTCGAAGCAACTCCTCGCGTCGGGACTGCCGCCGCCGGTCGAAGCAACCGCCGCCGCCGTCGTAGTCTGAAGAAAACCTCGCGTCGAGACTCTCCAATGCAGTGTATTGACTGGTTTTGGGCTGGCGTGTGATTTGGGCTGGACGGGGCTGGAGTTTGCCCTGATAGCGGCGCTAAGATGCCTCCGTTTTAGCGCTCTTTAGCGCGCTTTTAGCCACTATTAGCGGCAAACTCCATTTAGCGCCAAAAATGACATAGCTTAGCGGTGGAGCTTCCCAAACGCTAAATCCCGCTATAGCTGGGTCTAAATCCCGCTATTTAAAACTATGGTGTAGAGTGATCTCTGATGAGATGTTGGAAACAGTTCTAATGAAGAACGAGTGCCCCCTCCGAAGAATCCTTATAATTTTTGTTGCGATTTTGGAAAGTGTAGATACTGTTCACATGTGTGTTACACCGCACAGGTGCCTTCCAAGAACCTTGCCCGTATGGCATAGCTGCAATGATTCTATGATATTTAGGAGGATCAGTTACAAGCAAGTGCTCCATCTCTTGGAACATCCTGTTGAAGGCTGAAATTTTTTTCCTCTTCTGTCTTTAACCCTGGGTGATTTGCAATTAAGATTTCACTGCCAACGGTGTAGGTCTTCAGAAGGTCAAGGAGCAGTGTCACATCAGATGGGACATCATCTACAGATTGGACACCCAGAATTAATGTCATATTTGATAATCTTCCCTATCTTTTTGAAGTCCTTCGTCTTTCTCTTTGGTGTCGCCTTCTTTAGGAGCGCTCTTTTCGTAGCTTCACACTTCACATTGTCCAGTACTCCTCTTCTAGAAAATTGCATACATATCAAAGCAACCTATATCCATTTATTGATAATTTTCGTAATTAATTCTAATCTAGGCCCGAATGGGCTCTCGGCCGTTCATGTCGGGCCCTGTGCCCAGTCCAGAAACCAAAATGGGAGTCGTGATCGTGATCTCACGGCGCCAGTTTTTCCTTTGCGCCGCCACCACCGCCGCATCCTTCTCATCTCCCAGTCGTAGGCGCTCAGCGCCCGGTGCTCCTCGTCCACCATGAAGGTCGTCTTGTTGCCCTTGCTGTCCTCGCCGCCGCGGCCAGGCCGAGCCCACTCAGGACCCAGGTTAGAATTAATTACGAAAATGATTAATAAATGGAGATTAGGTGCTTTGAGATGTGTGCAGTTTTCTAGAGATGCGAAGCGGGGCAGTAATCGAACCCTCGCCGTCCGGCTGTGGCTGGTGGAAGAAGGGGAGGCGTAATCCATGAGGCGCTCGGCCCTAGCAGCGCTCCTGGCAGCGCCCGGCCCTGCCCACGCTCGTGGCGGCGCCCGGCCCTGGTGACGCTCCTTGCTGGCAACGTGGACTGTGCGGGCTTCGGGGACTATGAGGGTCGCGCGTGCGTGAGGGCATCGGGGATCGGGATAGTCGCGGGCGTGGGCTCAAGGGACAACAATTGGCGCATGGTGTCGACGAAATATCGGCAGCAGTCTCCCGAGGGGTATGCCTACGGTAGTAGATTAATCAGTGGAGTTGCGCGAGACAACGAACTAGATGGTGACGCAAGACGAACACGAGGATTTATCCAGGTTCGGCCGCCGAGATGGCATAATACCTATGTCCTACCTCTTCTGTGGTTTGTATTGATGTACGATGAGATGAATTGAGGGGGTCCTTGCCCGCCTCATATAGTCCAGAAGGCAAGGTTACAGATCTCAGGGATCTAATCCCGATCGGTTACAATAGCCGTATCTGCTCGGTATACGATTCCTATTCTAACCGACTAGGTTTCTTGATTGCAAAGTTGGTCTTCATCCATCCGCACGGCACGCCGACCAGCTGGTCCCACCGTGCGGCTTGATCTTGAGAGCTGGGCCACCTCCTCTGGACCAGCCCATGTGCAGCAATGAGGGTATACCGGGTCTATACCCCCCACACGTGGGTTTGCCACGGGAGGGGATGAGGGTTGAGTGATGAGGATTGATCCTAGCGTTCTTAGCTGTCGGATGTGAGTAAGAGAAAGGAGATGGCAAAGTAAATCTTATCCATTCATTTGAAAGATTGAATGTTGCTCGGTGTAATTTTTTGGTGCACTTAGTATAGTTAATGACTGCCGTGTGGACAAATTAGTGTGTGGTTTTAGGAAAGTTCATAAGTGGTGCATTATTAGTGGTAGAGATAGAGACTAAAGGTGAATAGGAAACAAGGATGATCCCATGCTCTTCGGCATGAACAATTCTTTCTTGATCACTAACGTATCGCTCATCGACTGGACATGGTCATTGAACACCACAAAAACATCCCTACAATCATACACGAAGCAAGTAATAGAACTAAATTAGAACAATACACCAATTAGTGAATATGTTTTGAAACTAAACTACACATCGCTATGAACACTCAGACGTGAAAGCACTCTATCTGGAGCTACGATGAACAAGAAACAACTTAAAAGTGTCAAAATAGAATTAAAACCAAGAAACGGTGAAGATCGATTGTTGATTATAGGTGGTGTATTTTTTATAGTATTTATGGATTTGTTTTTTTAAAAGAAAACGGCCATAATATGATTGTGACGTGATCATGACATCATGTTATGTCATCGAGCTAGCAATCGGCCAGTGCTTCTTGCACGCATAGAGAGCGCAGGGAGCTGCGCTCTTATCTCGGCCGTGGTTAGGCATGGCGAGCCTCCATCGCCGGCGACGAAGAAGCCAGCGTATATGAATCGGGTTTGGACAGGAAGTGCATACGGGATCACCTATCCAATTTCTTGGGCGGAGACGACCCGAAGACGATACAGGGCATGGCGGCGGCTCGGAAACCACCTTGGCTCGGAGCTCGGCAATGGGTCAGGAACGGCGATGAAGCAACAGACAGCATTGAGGGCAGCGGCGGACGTGCTCTACTCGACGAGATCCAAAGCGGCAGCATACGGAGCTAGCTAGGGCAAAGACGTGGCAGATGAGAAAACGTGAACGCGATGATGGTCCTCGAGATTATATAGGGGCGCTAGGCGTGCGGGTCATGCCAATTTGCCCGAGATTTGGGAGGCGGCGTTTCCACGGACGGAGTACGTCTCCTGCACGACGTAAGGAAGGAGAAGACGGGCTGCATAGTGGGCTCCGCCTGTGGCAGCGACTGAGGACGCGGGGCCGCACTGGCAGAGAGACAAATCGGCGGCCTGCTCTACTAGGCCGAGGCCACTGGACCTTCACGGCTGGGCTTGCCTGCGAGAAAGGGAAGAGAACTGGGCCTGCGGATGAAGAGCAAGCCGACTGGCTCGCTGGCCCTTCAGGCCAAAAGAGAGAGAAAGGAATCCCCTTTTCTTTTTTTTTCTAAAATTCAATTTTTCCTTTTTAAAAACAATTTGAATCATTTTGATTTTTTCTGGTCAAAACCACTCATAAAAATACATCAATGCAACGGCATGTATGCAAAGACAAGTTGCTAATTCTTGTGTAACAGGCGCAGCTGGTAGGGGGTAGGGCGCTGACGTCACATGGTGGAGCGGCGAGGGAGGGAGGTGGTGGCGCGGTGGCGGCGGGCGGCAGCGGCAGCGGCGCGGTGGCGCGCAGGCAGGGGGCGGCGGCAGGAGGAGCGGAGAGAGAGAGAGAGAGAGATAAAAGGAGCAATTTGCTCTTTTTACTACTTGATCCATTCGGTTACATGCCACCTATTATTTATAGCTCCTATTAGACTTGACTCGCAAGCAAGGCAAGGAGATTCTTATCGATCACGAATCTCCTTTCCTTTAATCAAACTATAACTTCCTATCTTAACCATCTCTTTCTAAAACAAATCTTAACTAAACAAGGAAATCTAAATAGACTTGCAGATGGAAAGGACAGCGGCGGTGGCGGTCGGCGCCCCCCCTCCTCTCCCAGCGCGCGCGCCCTGCTAGGGCGGGCCGCCGCCGCCTCCCAGGCCGGCGGCGCCCCCTCCCCCTCCTGGGCCACTGATGCCCCCTCCGCGGGCCTCTTCTGGCCCAATTTCACCGTCAACGGTCACATTCTGTATTGGACCCATGACAAAACTCCCCATTTCTCCGATCGGCGCGTGCACGTGCCGAAATGCGACCCAGTCGTGGACTCCCTCTGGTGGAAGATTTTGCTGTGGTAGTAAAGTTTCCAGGAGACATATGATGCGTCCTTCAAGGGGGTCAGCTAAGATCATGTTCTCTCTTGTCCTCAATGGTGCAAACTCGAAGAAGTAGTGGAGAGTTCCAATATAGCCATGGAGCTTGTAGCCGATGTTTCCAAAGCCAGATCCTATTCCAGTTTCTCTGCGTGCTGCGTCCAAGAGATGGCGAGGAATTGCTACTGAAGCTTCAAAGTGTTGCATCCGCGGTGGTGGTGTATGGAAATTGTGGATGCGGTTTGCAATGTCCGGATTAATGGAGAACTGAATGCGCCACCAGATAGTTGTTTGTGAATGAATCGGAGGTGTCATCGTGAGGTCTATCATTGAACCCACTAGAAATGCGCCCAAATCAAATGCATTTGGTGATATTCGCTGTACCTCTGTCCCTGGATGAAGGCCGATGTCAATGTTGTTGAGGATGATCATTGTTGTTGCTGTTATGGGCTGACCGAGTACCCATGGTCTGTTCATCAGTAGATGTCTTGGCATGCCTGTAAGCTGTCCTTACTCTGTTGGAGGCTTGTGTGCTCCTAAGGCCAAGAACTCCAGATTGGCCGGACCTCCTTGTCGAAGAACCCGCAAGAGATCTGGAAGCAGTGGTGATGCAGCTGGCAGATAGAGAAGCGTCCGTCGAAGAAGATGATTCCTTATTGCATAGACCAAACATTGGCCGCCTGACCCTCTGAAATTACACCATCAATGAATCGGAGTTCTTCCTCCTCCATCACTGCTTGTCTCATGCGGTTGAAGATGACGTCGTCCATATTGTTGACATAGTCGAGGGCGGTTGGGTAGCGGGCATGTTGCGACCTGTTTATCACAATTTGTGGAACATGTGTTGATGAGGACCAAGCTAAATCTACCATCGGCTGAGCCGTTGAGGTGCGGGAAGTGCGAGCATTGTGGACGGAGCTTGATGACGAGGTGCTGCACGCAATATGTTGGCTCGTCCATTGTGGTAATAGAGGAGCTCCATGGCGTTGAAATCCCATGCGACACATCCCAGTCTAGTTAACCAAGGCATGCCGAGCACGACATCAATGTTGTCGCCGATGTCGAGGAGGAATACGTCTATACGGAAGATATGCTGTTGTCGACTTGTACCGGTATATTGAAGGAAGCACCATGACACGGTACCTCTCTTCCATTGCTGATCAGGACCAATGTACTGATGCCGAACTCCTGGAGTCTGTTGGCTCGAGCAAAGTTGAGGCTGACGATGTTGTGAGTTGATCCCGAATCCACCAGCATAAAGGTGCTTGCGCCGTTGATCGTGCCTTGTAGGTAGAAGGGAGAGGCGCCATTCACCCCTGAGTGCAGCTTGCCGATGATCATCATGAGGGAGGTGTCCGTGGCTGTCTCCACAGTAGCAATTGGCTGTGGTGGAGGGAGTTGCTGAGTCACCGTGGCAGAAGCGTTGGTGTCGTCGACGAGGTTGACGTTGTTCTCCTCCTCCTCAGATTGCAGCAGGCTGCTGCTCATCTCGGCACGGCGTCCATAGCTGCAAGTCTTCTCCCAGGCTTCCAAGCGGGCAGCTATGATTGCGAGTTCGGCCCTACCGTTGAAGATCTTGAAGGTGTTCATGGCAGCGGCGTGGAGATCGATCTGGCCTCGTGATACCAGCTGTAACAGGCGCTGCGGGTAGGGCGGTAGGGCGCTGACATCACACAGTGGAGTGGCGAGGGAGGGAGGTGGCGGCGCAGCGGCGGCGGCGGCGCGGCGACGCGCCGGCAGGGGGCAGCGGCAGTGAGAGCAGAGAGAGATAAAAGGAGCAATTTGCTCTTTTTACTACTTAATCCATTCGGTTACATACCACCTATTATTTATAGCCTCTATTGGGCTTGACTCGCAAGCAAGGCAAGGAGATCCTTATCGATCACGAATCTCCTTTCCTTTAATCAAACTCTAACTTCCTATCTTAATCATCTCTTTCTAAAACAAATCTTAACTAAACAAGGAAATCTAAATAGACTTACAGACGGAAAGGACGGCGGCGGTGGCGTCCGGCGCCCCCCTCCTCTCCCTGCGCACGCCCCTGCTAGGGCGGGCCGCCGCCGCCTCCCAGGCCGGCAGCACTCCCTCCCCCTCCTGGGCCGCTGATGCCGCCTCCGCAGACCTCTTCTGGCCCAATTTCGCCGTCAACAGTCACGATTCATATTGGACCCATGACACCTTGTGACAATTTTTAATTTTATGAAAAATGTTTTTTTATTATATTCTCATGAGCACAAAAATACCTATTTAAATCAATTTAGCTCTATTTCCAAAGAAGCAATTTTTCAGGTGTTACAGGAGGCAGCCAAGAGGGAGAACACTGACTTGCTCCTTTTGAGAGCTGTCAGTTTCATCGAAAGTCACATTTACCACGATTTAAATTAAACAGGTGGTTTTATTGAAAATACGATATCCATGTTCGTTAGTATCATAACCAAGCATGAAACATTCGATCCAAAAACCCTAAAGTAGAGGGTTGGGAGCAGCGGCTGGTGGAGAGGAGGCAGCAGCTGTTAGGTTAGGCCTGTGTATATGCAAGTGGGTTATGGATATGGGCTGGATATCCTAGGTTGCAATTCTTGTTAAGGATATTTTCTACATCCGTCACAATGAATCTGTCACGGATTAAAGGATTTCTTCTAGTGCAAGCAATTGCCGAGGGCGACTTTGAGTGGCATACAGGCATGTCTGTGGCAGAGCATCGGCTAGGTATAGCATTCTGCCGTTACAAGCCAATACTGTAGCAGTAGCCTCCTAACACCAGCAAGAGGAAGGCAGGGCCAATATGAACGGAAACGAGACTATATTGCCTCAACACGAAACAAGCAGGGTTTTTTTTTTTGCTTTGGCCTTTTGGAGCCAAAATCATGACTTGTGAATTGAGAGATCATTTCCGTCTCTCTTCCACTCCATCCCTCCCAAATTATAAGACGTTTGAATTTTTTGACCTCAAGTTTGACTACTTGTCTTATTCAAAAAATTTGTGCAAATATAGTTAAATTTGAGTCATTCTTGAAGGACTTCTATTAATAAAGTAAGTCACGATAAAAGAAGTGATATTTTTGCACAATTTTTTGAATAAGATGAGCGGTCAAACTCGGTGTCAAAAAAGTCAAACGTCTTATAATTTGGGACGGAGGGAGTATTAAATATATTGCAACAATGGCATCCTCGATAATGACAACAAACTACTTATTCTGGGAGTCCATTTAGTTCATTGTTCACATGCATCCATTGTTTTCACTAGTACCAAGTAACTTTGTGTGCTGCGTGTTGCATGCCGGCCACTTTCCGGCACCATTCACTTAGTTTTGCAAACTGATGAGTTCGCTCGTAGTTATCTATTGCACCCAGACCCCTGATGTTTGTGTGCAGTAGGACGAATCAAATACAACATTAACTGCATCTAGGCAACAAAAACAACCATTTTTATTGTTTTGCCATCAAACTAATGTTTGTGGTTACATTGCTTAATGCGGGCAGCAGCATTCCCATTTAGCATCCTGTCTCTGGATGTAGGAGCTGTCTTTAGTTTCGAAGCCGTTTTCCTTGCACATCTGCTCGCAGCCAATCGGAGATAGTATGTTGTGGTTAGGGTAGCACGTCACTGGCTTTGGCTCTGTTTGCAACAAACTGTGTGGCGGTTGTCGAGGTGGATGTGGCGGCCCGCCACCTGGCGGCATTGGAGGCATTGGCGGCATTGGAGGAATTGGCGGCATAGGAGGCATTGGCGGCATTGGTGGCATTGGAGGCATAGGAGGCATTGGCGGCATTGGCGGCATAGGAGGCATTGGCGGCAGAGGCATTGGCGGCAATGGCATTGGTGGCATTGGCGGCATAGGCGGCCTGGGGGGATGATGATGACCACGTACCACCTGGGGTTGCTCTGCCTGCAACAAACTGTGTGGCGTTGGTCGAGGTTGACGAGGCCACGGTCTAAATGGTGGTTTGTGACCGCGCGCCACCTGGAGCTGCTCTTGGCCTACACATGCATGAACACAATACGAAATAATAAAACACGTTAATTTGTGCTGCCTCCATTTCAAAATGTACTTTCCTCTAGCTTTGTTTTATGTCAAGTTCTGTCAACACCTAGAACATCAAAATAGATTTAATAATTTTTCAATGAATATGTTTTAATATTGTATTTATTGAACTTTGGGCATGCTAACATTTTTCTAAAAGAACTTTATCAGTAGTTTGACTTAGCACAAAACTAAAATAAACTATTATTAGAAAAACAAGGAGTAATATGTAACAATTAGATGTATAAGTAGTCTATATACCTTGGCATGATGGAGAGGTTAAACACATGATCACAAGTATCAGGGAAAATAAACTTGTCAGGTATACATTTCTCGCTATATTGCATTTGATGACTGCCATACTATCAGAGGACAATACTACTCTTTCTTTTTTTCTCACTCTATTTCCCGACTGACTTTCTTTAGTGATGATGAGAGGTGCAAAGGCTGTCTTTGTTTTTCTTCTTTTGTTGTGCAGTTGTTTATATAGAAGTATGGATATATGTGAAGATTAGTTTAATTCATTTCTAAATAATTTTTTATATCTATATCAATGTCTACATATACATACCTATCTATCTATGTGTCTGTTGATGATTTATTCTAATCAATCCCCATCTATCTATACATGTCTACTTTTTTATTTATTTTTATCTATTTCCCTATCCCTACCCACCTACCTATCTCTCTACCTGTCTGTCTGTCTATCTGTAACTACCATCACAATTATCAATTCTATTTTGTTTTTATGTTTATCTATCTATCTATCTATCTATCTACCGACAAGGTACAATGTATCTATAGCCAATGCATCCTCAGTTCATGTGCTTGAGCCACATCACTAAAAATTCTATAACCATCATGTAAACATAGACCACTACAACATTTGTGTTGATACACAACATTCAGAATCCATCACATTCTGTCATAAAAGGCCATCTATGACGGCATTGCAAACTGTCATGTATTATGCATCATATATCAACTTCAAGCTATCCATGACAGATGACGACTGTCATGGAACCCTGGAAGCCCACTTAGCTCATGCTAGGCCCTATAGTCTGTGACGATATTGACCCTCACAGATACCTTCCATGTCGATGCCATGTAGGATGTTTGTCCATCACATATTTGAGTTGCCATGTAAGCGCCATGTGTTCGCCAACATGGATGCTAGTGTGTTGTCCTCGTGAATGCAGTCCAAATACACTTCATCCTAATTATCGGCTTCCTAGAACTTTCGGCCTTTTTTTTAGTCCCAACTGAGTTTAAAGCACAAATGCAGACTGGTAACGTGGTTTGCTCAATTTGGACTGTTATTAGATTTGTGCCCAAATCAAAATTGCTGATTATTGAAAAAATTATTTCAATCGTTACTTTCATCCAAATTTATAACCAATCATCATTTCATTAAGACATGTTCTCATCATCAGCACATAATATTCAGGGAATACATTCAACACAGATGATTGTGACTAGCTCTTCAGGAAACACAAACATGAGTCAGAAAGGAGCTCACATCTCATACAACATAAGTAAAACTTGTCCAAAAGCACATCACAGAACCCAGGAGCTACCATGGCACTTTGGCCACTCCAGCATCAACGTTTACCACACAACAAAAGAAGCTCAATAGCTCAGCAGCACCCGAAATGGCACTTTGCCCACAACATCAAAGTTTACCATACAACCAAAGGAGTTCAATAGCTCAGCTGCAACCAGTGGGGGATCCAGAATTTCCTCATGACTAGGGCCTTTACCTAGCAGTGAAAACTACTCATTATATGCCTCTACTCAATGGCAAAAACTACCTATTAATGAATGACAAAGAAATAATTAATATTGAGAGAAAATTTCTAATAGATATGAGAATTGAACTAAAATTTTTAAGGCAATGCATAATGCACAATAAATATATATAAGTGTACCATTATCCGGTTGATTTATAATTTTCTCAAAGTATTGTTGGGCTAATTGATCTCTCCTTCAAGCAACATTGATAGTATTGACAATCATATATTCACGATTATACTTTCAATTTCAAATAGATTTGAATAAATAATTGATAACCTACAGGCCTACGGTTTACTTCAACATATGGATTAGAGAAATACCGGGGATTGAGAGAGGGCCTAACTGGGAGGTCGGAGGGGAGGAGAGATGTGGCTGTCGCAAGGCTGCTCCCACTGTCCAACATTGCCTGCAATGATGCAGCTCGCCTTGGTACCTTGGCGATGGACCGCGTGCTGCACTACTACAGGAATGCTTTGTAGGGGATACCATTGTTGACGGTTCTTAAGTATCAATTATAACCATCAAATAAATAAAGAAAAGGACCTATATGCAAGCAACACCTAGAATTAGGGTTTGATCTAACAGAATTCCACGAGTTTTGCTGTTTATCTATTTCTGCAGGGGGTTATCAGGAAATACGGAAGAAAGGCCCACATGTCGGAATAATAACGGGATATTAACCAAACACGCAATTATCTTACATCTAGAAGATTCCAGAAGCCACGGGAACGAACGGGAGCCGTAACGGGCCAGGACACAGGGCGCCCGCCCTGTGCCCTAGGGCGCCCGCCCTGCCCCCGGGACCAATCAGGTCGAGTCTCGCGGATTATGCTCCACCGCCTTTGAGGATCAAGGAAAACCGTAGGATGAAGGTCGGTTTGATCCGACGGTCCAGATTCATCCAAAAGGGCTATATAAGCAAGGCCCCTGACCCCTGGTGGAGAAGACCCCAATTCATTATTCAGTTGTATATCTCTAGTTAGGGTTTAGAGAGAGAGGTTCCCTCTAGGGTTCCCACCTCTTAGGGCTTAGCATCCAATGTGAAAGTAGAATTAGTTCTACTAGATTGAGAGATAGAGTGGAGGTGTAGATCGGAGGAAGCCGGCCTGTCGGTGTCTACTCCGAGGTTGTACCTGCGGGAGCAAGTTCTTCTAACCCGAGGCTTGTTCTCAGGATTCTTCAGTATTTTGACTTCTAAATTCTAGTAAGTTCTTTGTTTTATTGTTCTTTGGTTTATGAGTTTACTTTGATCTCTTCGCGTAGACTTTAGAGTAATCATCTCTAGCGTAAACGTGGTGTTTAAGCTAGGATACTCATAGATATCCCCTCGTCTAGCCGGACCGTGGTAGTAGCGAGGAACGTGACAATTCTGAGTTACCTTTGTATTCCATATCCCGTTAGCAGGATCGATAGGGTTTATAGGTGCGGGTTGAACATCCTTTGTGGTGTCTAGATTCCGTAAACCTCCCCAATAGAACAGTAGATCATCCTTACCAAGGTTAGAAGAAGAGTGCGGTTGTAGTCTTCTCTATACATCACTCACATCGAATCATAGTGGTTGTAGCCTAAAGGTTAGTAGTAATAGATTTGGTTAGTCAGATGCACTCTTTCTCCTAAAGGTAAAAATATAAATACGATACCCAGGATAACATCTCGGGTGAAGTGCTCACCGATATCCGTGCGCTTGCGGATCCTATTTCCTAATTGCATTACCAAATATCAACAAGCATTTCTGGCGCCGTTGCCGGGGAGAAAGACGGTTTGCTGAGATAACCTTGAGTCTTACTACTAGCTTGTATTCATACTTTTTATTTTCTTATCTTTTTCATTCTTTCTTTTTCTTTTTACCAAAAATGGAAAACCAAGGTTCTATATCTATCTTTGATGCCGCAACACCTTCAGCAACTGACCTTTTACCATGGGAGTCATCACAGCCTATCCAAACATCCCAGTATAAGTTAAGTTCAAGGTTGATTGCGATGATTCAAAATTTATCTTTTTCGGGAAAGAAAGACGAAAACCCTTACCTTCATATTAGAGATTTTGAGCAGACATGCGATTGTCTTCGCATTGATGGCATCTCTGATAAGACTTTACGTTGGAAGCTTTTTCCTTTTTCTTTAAGAGGAGAAGCTAGACGATGGTATAGTCAGAAGGTAAGTCAACAGCAAGGTGAATGGAGAGTTTTAAGAGCCAACTTTTGTCTAGATTTTTATTCCCTTGACCGTACTGGTGACCTTAGACTCGAAGTCCTATCTTTTAAACAAAAAGATAATGAAACTTTGGGGAAATCCTAGAAACGTTTTTCTGATCTTTTAGAATCTGGTCCAAAACTTTTGCTTGAAGACACTGTTCTTTTATTTCACTTTTTTTGAGGTCTTCAGAAAGATAATAAACAAATGCTGCATACTATGGCTAGAGGTTCTTTCTTTCGTATCCCTACTGATGAAGCTAAGGGGATCTTGAATAGAATCCTAGAAGCTGAGATGGATAATGCCCTCCATGATAAAACCTACGAAGCCGAAGTAGACACTCTGCCAAATTTTTCATCTACTTTAGCTATCCCAGGTTCTGAGCCACAAAAGGAAGAAATTCTACCATCTGATTTCATGCTAGACATAGAATCCGATCTCTTTGCCGATTTTGGAAACATTTCAAACTACCATTCTATAGACCGACCCCAAAACGGCCAATTTAGCATTTGTTTACCAAGTGAACGTCAATTGAGAGAGCTTATCTCGGTTATGAGTAGCGAATGGTTAGAGGAGTCAGAGCTTTCCTCTGAAGTAATCCGAGTGGACACACCCTCTATAACTATACGCTGTGCTTATAATTTTGATCAATTTGATGCTCTCTATAATCCTGTTGTGGGGATCAATATTATGTCTGAAGCTTTTGCACTTAATTTATTTGGGAAACTTGTTTTAACCCCCACAACAAAGGTCATAAAGGAATCTTCGGGACGATTAGTCCTCAGTTTTGGAATTATTAATGTCCTACCCTTTATGGTAGAAGGCTCCATGGTTCATTTGAACTTTTATATCTTTGATATATGGGGTTTCGACCTACTGATTGGACAACCTTTTAGAAGACTCCTTTATGAAGGTCAAACTGGAAAGCTCCACATTTCCTTGGGAAAGGATTTTAAACTTCCAATTACAATAACTCACTCCTTGAATAATAAGACCGAGCCATATCTTTTGCCTGATCCTATGGAGGAGGTAAAGGCTGCATCTCTAGAACTTTTAGATGATCCAGACTTAGAAGAGGAAGCCCCCTTCTTCACTGAAGAAGAGGCCGAACCTTCTGAACCTGAACCCTTAGATGAGTTTGCAGAAACACCTAGACCCCCCATAGAACTCAAAACTTTACCACCCGGTCTTACCTATGCTTTCCTAAACAATAATCCAGAGTTTCCTGTGATCGTTAGTAATAAACTCACTCAGGAGCAAACTCTGCGATTAATGACCATTCTTGAAAAACACCACTCTGTTTTTGGCTACTCACTTCAAGATCTCACAGGAATCAGTCCTATGATTTGTACCCATCGTATTCCGACAGATCCTTCTGTTACACCCTCTCGAGAGCCTCAACGTAGACTTAACAACGCGATGAGAGAGGTAGTTAAAAAAGAAGTTATAAAGTTGCTGCATGCAGGGATTATATATCCTGTGCCGCATAGTGAGTGGGTAAGCCCTGTTCAAGTTGTGCCTAAAAAGGGAGGCATGACTGTTGTTACAAATGAGAAGAATGAGCTAATTCCACAACGCACCGTCACTGGGTGGCGGATGTGCATAGACTATAGAAAACTTAATAAAGCCACGAAAAAGGATCATTTTCCTTTGCCTTTTATAGATGAGATGCTTGAGCGGTTAGCAAAACACTCGTTTTTCTGTTTTCTAGATGGATATTCAGGGTATCACCAGATCCCTATCCATCCAGATGATCAAAGCAAAACCACTTTTACATGCCCATATGGAACGTATGCTTATCGTAGAATGTCTTTTGGGTTATGTAATGCACCAGCTTCTTTTCAAAGATGTATGATATCTATATTTTCTGATATGATTGAAGAGATTATGAAAGTTTTCATGGATGATTTCTCAGTTTATGGAAAAACTTTTGATAGTTGTCTTGAGAACTTAGATAAGGTTTTGCAAAGATGTGAAGAAAAGCACTTAATCCTTAATTGGGAAAAATGTCATTTTATGGTTAGAGAAGGAATAGTGCTTGGACACCTAGTGTCTGAAAGAGGTATTGAGGTAGATAGAGCTAAAATTGAAGTAATTGAACAACTACCTCCACCTGTGAATATAAAAGGAATTCGAAGTTTTCTTGGCCATGCTGGTTTTTATCGCAGATTTATAAAAGACTTTTCATTTATTGCGAGACCACTTACTCTTTTGCTAGCCAAGGATGCTCCTTTCGAATTTGATGATGCATGTCTAAATTCTTTCAATTTATTAAAGCAAGCACTCATCTCTGCACCAATCATTCAACCCCCTGATTGGTCGTTGCCTTTTGAAATTATGTGTGATGCTAGTGATTATGCTGTGGGGGCAGTTTTGGGACAAACAAAAGATAAAAAGCATCATGCAATTGTTTATGCAAGTAAAACTTTGACAGGAGCTCAACTTAATTATGTAACCACTGAAAAAGAGCTTCTGGCTGTTGTTTTTGCCATTGATAAATTTAGATCTTATTTAATTGGAGCTAAGATAATTGTTTACACTGATCATGCTGCACTAAAATATTTGCTCACTAAGAAAGATGTGAAACCCCGCTTAATCAGATGGATTTTATTACTCCAAGAATTTGACTTAGAAATAAAAGATAAAAAGGAAGTAGAAAATTCTGTTGCTGATCACTTGTCTAGAATGTACTTTAAGAATTCACAGGAACCCCCCATTAATGACTCACTCCGGGACGACATGCTTTACGGGATTAACAGATCTGACCCCTGGTATGCAGATATTGTTAATTTTATGGTTTCAGGTTATGTACCACCCGGAGCAAACAAGAAGAAGCTTATTCAGGAAAGTCGTTTACATATATGGGATGAGCCATATCTCTTCCGAGTATGCGCTGATGGCCTACTTAGAAGATGTGTGACCACTGAGGAAGGATTGAAGATCATCGACAGATGTCACTCATCACCATACGGAGGTCACTATGGAGCATTCCGTACACATTCAAAGATCTAGCAATGTGGATTCTACTGGCCTACGATGTACGATGACACGAAGCAATATATCAAAAGATGTGGGCCATGTCAAAGGCACGGAAACATAAATACAAGGGATGCCATGCCACTCACCAACAACCTTCAGATTGAACTCTTTGATGTCTGGGGAATAGACTACATGGGTCCATTTCCCCCATCTAAGAAGTGTGAGTTCATCTTGGTGGCGGTTGATTACGTCTCCAAGTGGGTAGAGGCACTACCTTGCAAACATGCCGACAATATCAGTTCGAAGAGGATGTTTGAGGAAATCATATTTCCAAGATTTGGAGTCCCCAGGATAGTGATAAGTGATGGAGGATCACACTTCATTGACAAGCGCTTCGAGCACTATCTATCAAGACATGGAATCCGTCACAACGTCGCTACTCCCTATCATCCTCAGACAAGTGGCCAAGCAGAGACTTCCAACAAGCAAATCAAGAACATTCTTCAGAAGACGGTGAACGAGATGGGAACGGCATGGAAGGACAAGTTACCCGATGCACTCTGGGCTTACCGGACAGCATACAAGACCCCAATTGGAATGTCTCCATACCAATTGGTATACGGAAAGACCTGTCACCTACCTGTTGAACTTGAGTTCAAGGCACACTGGGCCATAAAAAGATGGAATATGGACCTAGATATCGCCGGAAAACATAGAAGAATGCAATTATCAGAGTTAGAAGAATGGCGGGAGAAAGCATATCACAATTCAAAGATCTACAAAGAGAGAGTCAAGAGATGGCATGCCAAGAGGATCAAGAAGAAGGAGTTCTCACCCGGAGATAAGGTATTACTTTTTAATTCCAGGGTGAAGCTTTTCGGGCATGGAAAGCTCCGGAGCAAATGGGAAGGACCATTCAAGGTAATTCATTCATCATCCCACGGAGCTATCACACTTCAAAATGACGAAGGTACGTTATTCAAGGTAAATGGTCAACGTCTTAAATTATTTTTAGAGCCCAATAAAGAATTAGAAGAAATAGACGTGATCAATTTTTACCTTCCAATTAAAAATTAAAGCCCGACGCCAACAAGAGGATCGATGAGTTAGAGCATAGTCTTAGGAGGCGTGAGCGTCGCTGAGCTATCTAGATTAGATCTTGGGGCTATATATGTCTTAGTTATTATTAGATTCGATTAGGTTCGCTTATAATCAGTTTAGATCTATTATATTCGGTTATTATTATTATTCGGTTGTAATAAATGCCTCAAGATTAATAAAGATTATTATTAGTATGTCTTGTGTGTCTCTACTTTACTTTTGTGCAAGAAAGCAGAAAACAAGTATGGGGAAGATTCCCTGACATGTCACACACACTTCGATCGCACCACTCCATGAACCAGGTACACACTCTGCACACTTTTATTACACACTTATACACTCACCTTAGTTTGTGCAGAATTTTATCTCTCTAAACATGATAAATTAAAAGGATAAAAATGCTTATAATCATGATCAATCTCACTCTGTGATATTTCCTGGAAACCTGCAATTATTAAAATTATTTCAAAACCCTGTGTTGCTAAAAGTCATTGTGGAATAAGAGATGGTAAGGGTATGAGTACCTTATTCTTAGTATCTTTATTGCTTGGAGAATTTGTTTTAAAAATCTCAAAATTATAGCTACCATCCTCAAGTTTTATATGCCTGCTAAACATGAAAATATTAATTAAAGCTATCTGCTTTGTATTGAGTTTGTTCAAAACAAGTTAGACCCTTGTTGAGAGATTTATCATACTCCTAAGATCAAGACATTTTTTATTCAGAAAGATTCACTCTTCCGAAGTATTATTGCGTTAGAGGCATGGGCTATGCAAAATTATGAATATATCGAGGAAATAAAAAGGAGCAAGTGCTCGATAACCTCGTGGAAAAAAATGGACAAGTGTCTGGCAGTAGAATTAGGGGTACCTCGGTATCCACCCAAAATGAAAAAATGAGATATGATAAAAATATGATGGAAAGAAAATGATAGCCCATGGTCCCCCTAATAAGCAATATGCCAGTAAGAGTGACAAGTTTTTAATTTTCAAAATCTTTGATCTAAGAGTATGGCATTCTTCTCCTCGGATCCGGTTTTGACCATACAATAAATACAAGGTATGTATGCTTAAAGAATTATTTTTGCAAAATCAAAACAGCCTCAGAGAGAAATATAAAAGATAATGAGTGACTCTGAGAGCACCTATGAGGATAAAGGTATGCTAAGTTTTTCTTTTCAAAAATATGTAAAAACTCCAAGTGATAGGGATTAAGAAGAAGAAAGGCTCTTTACTCTGACCATATATTTCCCTGACTATAAGTGCACAGTGGATTTTTACAACACCCTGCAGGTATGAAAGAATGTTTCAACCCCAGATGTTTTATTAACCAACCTTTTCTCGAGGACGAGTAAAAGCCTAAGTATGGGGGTGTTTGTTGACGGTTCTTAAGTATCAATTATAACCATCAAATAAATAAAGAAAAGGACCTATATGCAAGCAACACCTAGAATTAGGGTTTGATCTAACAGAATTCCACGAGTTTTGCTGTTTATCTATTTCTGCAGGGGGTTATCAGGAAATACGGAAGAAAGGCCCACATGTCGAAATAATAACGGGATATTAACCAAACACGCAATTATCTTACATCTAGAAGATTCCAGAAGCCACGGGAACGAACGGGAGCCGTAACGGGCCAGGACACAGGGCGCCCGCCCTGTGCCCTAGGGCGCCCGCCCTGCCCCCGGGACCAATCAGGTCGAGTCTCGCGGATTATGCTCCACCGCCTTTGAGAATCAAGGAAAACCGTAGGATGAAGGTCGGTTTGATCCGACGGTCCAGATTCATCCAAAAGGGCTATATAAGCAAGGCCCCTGACCCCTGGTGGAGAAGACCCCAATTCATTATTCAGTTGCATATCTCTAGTTAGGGTTTAGAGAGAGAGGTTCCCTCTAGGGTTCCCACCTCTTAGGGCTTAGCATCCAATGTGAAAGTAGAATTAGTTCTACTAGATTGAGAGAGATAGAGTGGAGGTGTAGATCGGAGGAAGCCGGCCTGTCGGTGTCTACTCCGAGGTTGTACCTGCGGGAGCAAGTTCTTCTAACCCGAGGCTTGTTCTCAGGATTCTTCAGTATTTCGACTTCTAAATTCTAGTAAGTTCTTTGTTTTATTGTTCTTTGGTTTATGAGTTTACTTTGATCTCTTCGCGTAGAGTTTAGAGTAATCATCTCTAGCGTAAATGTGGTGTTTAAGCTAGGATACTCATAGATATCCCCTCGTCTAGCCGGACCGTGGTAGTAGCGAGGAACGTGACAATTCCGAGTTACCTTTGTATTCCATATCCCGTTAGCAGGATCGATAGGGTTTATAGGTGCGGGTTGAACATCCTTTGTGGTGTCTAGATTCCGTAAACCTCCCCAATAGAATAGTAGATCATCCTTACCAAGGTTAGAAGAAGAGTGCGGTTGTAGTCTTCTCTATACATCACTCACATCGAATCATAGTGGTTGTAGCCTAAAGGTTAGTAGTAATAGATTTGGTTAGTCAGATGCACTCTTTCTCCTAAAGGTAAAAATATAAATACGATACCCAGGATAACATCTCGGGTGAAGTGCTCACCGATATCCGTGCGCTTGCGGATCCTATTTCCTAATTGCGTTACCAAATATCAACAACCATCTCTACAAATCATGTATTTGTAGGGGCGGTTTGCTTTCTCGCTGAGTTTGTGAGAGCTTGCTCTAATGAAACTTTAACTATCTTAGCTGGGGGAGATTTTAACATCATTAGAAATCCTTTAGAGAAGAGCAATGACAGGTTTGACAGTATATGGCCCACTCTTTTTAATGCTTGCATAGAGTCTCTAAGCCTTAGAGTATCCACTGACACCACCTTTACGCTGCACACACCCTCTCTTATTGCTGCCGTCGCTGGCAGAGGAGCACTCGGGCCACATGATGCACCCTCCTCGCTTTATCTAGCCATGGGCGCCGCTGGAGGAGTACTGGTGCTGCCGAAGGAGTGCTTGAGCCGCATGAAATACCCTCGTAGGCGCCCTTGCTGTGCATCGCTGCTGGAGGAGCGCACCAAACACGTGACACACCCACTTTGATATGGATCCGACTGTGGGCACCATCAAACAGCTCTATGGCTGCACGCCGCTATCGAAGGAGTGCCTTGAACGTGCGCCGCAGAAAGAGGAGAGCCCCGAGCCACACATTGCTGGCTGGGCTGGGGTTGGGAGCAGCAATAGTTGGAGTGGATGAAGGGTGACAGGACTGAGGGAGCTCAGAGAAGTGGAGGCGACGCCGCTCTAATCAGAGAAGGGGATGCAGAGAGGGGAGGGGGAACCACAGAGAGATTAGAGAGGGGCAGTGCTGTGGGAGAATAGAGGGAGAGGTGGTTTGGGAGCCCCAAAACCCTAAGTTAGGTACATATAAGCGAGTCTAGTAATGTGTTTTTTTGGTTTTGGGTCTATTTTCTGAAATGGGCCTCTTAAGAGGTCTGCCTGTAAAAATGGACACCTTTTCAAAGGTGGGCCTCTGTTAATCAATTTTAGGAAGCGGTCATTTTACAAAGGGTTTCCTAAAATAAGTAGACCATCTCTGAATTCTAAAGTCCATTTCTAGACACGCATCAAATTCTGCCAATCTCTTCTATGAATAAATATGCCTGTCTCCAATTTTTTTTAATAATAGTCGTATGGGCTAACACCAGTTATTGGGAGTGAGCATCGGTGAGCAGAATGGCACGTGGAAGGGCTAGCATGGCCGCAGATGATTAGCGGAGTGATGACCGTGTGGTGACTTTGAGTGGTAGGTGTACGCGCAGCCGAAGTGGAGCGTGGGCAGGTATGGTGCAGCATTCCCACTGCCATTGCAAGTGAGCACAATCGAAGCAGCTTCCTAAGGGCAGCGAGAGGACACAGCGGGGGCCTATGGATGGGAACGTGTCTATGTGGCCTCAACACCCAACCAGCAGTTTTTTGTTTGGTTTTTGGACCCGAAATCATCATTTGTCCAATGAGAAATCATTTGTGTACTCTCTTTTAGTATTATAAATCTCTTGTTGCAATGGCATCCCCATTAACTGCATGAAACCACTTATGTTAGGAGTGCCCTTAGTTCGCTGTTACATGCATCCATTGTTTTACTAGTACAAAGTAACTCTGTGCGGTGCATGTTGCATGCCGGCCACTCTCCAGCACCATTGCCTGTTCAGTTTTAGAAACTGATGAGTTTGTGTGCAGTAGGAACGAATTAAATACTGCATTTTGTGGCTAGACAGCAAAAACAACCATTTTTATTTTTTTTACCAAAAATACCGTGGGGGAGATCCCCCTAGTGCCGGACTTTTAATTAATTTTAATAGAGCTCAGAGAGTTCCTTACAACATGATTAACTGAAGTCATCCATCCAAACACAGAAAGATGACCTAAGATCATTTTTGAAACAAACATATTGAAGATTACATTGATGCTTAAAATTTGAGAGCCAAATGCTAGGGTTTGGATCTCTTCTTTGGAAGACTTTGTCATTGCTTACTTTCCATAACTCCCATGCCGCTATCAGGGTTGCTTCCATGAAGAAGGGGATGGAATGAGCCCCTCTCGCTTGAGTGTACCTGTCCAGCAAGGGTAGAGATATATACATCCCAGTTGATGTGTATGGTTGCCCAGCATTCCTTCGCGAACTCACAGCCAAAAAAATAGATGATCAATGGTCTCCTCTTACCCACTATCACACATAACACATATTTATTGATTTCCCACTATTACACATAACAACCATTTTTATTGATTTCCCATCAAACAGGTGCTTCATTACATTGCTTAATGTGGGCGCGGCAGCATTCCCATTTAGCATCCTATCTCTCGATATAGTAGCTGTGTTTGGTTTCGAAGTCATTTTCATTGCAAATTTGCTGGCAGCCAGTCTGAGAGAATTTGTTATTGTTAGGGTAGCACGTCTTGGACATTGGCTCTACCTGCAACACACTGTGGGGGTGGTCGAGTTGGACGCAATGGCCATGTCAGAGGAGGCCTAGGTGATCTAGAGGGACATGCCACCTGGGGCTGCTTTTGGCCTATACGTGCATGAACGCAATACAAAATAATCAAAACACGTTGATTTGTGCAGCCTCAGTTTCAAATTATAATTTCCCCCCAACTTTGTTTTATTTTAATTTCTCTCAGCATCTAAAACATCAAATTAGTTTTAATAACTTCTCAATGAATACGTGAAACAGTCGTAGCGGGTAGGGTGGCTTGCGGTGACGTCACGCAATGGTGCAACGAGGGGAGGGGGAGGAGACGCGGCATGGGCGACGGCGCAGGCTGTGGTGGCGGCGTGCAACGCGTGGGGAAGGAAAGAGAGAGAGCGGCGGCGGCTTGAGAGCTTAGAAATAAATGGTTTAACCCTAATTCTTTACTTAAGATTCAATGGATACAATGCCCCTTGTATTTATAGTCCTGGGGGACTTAACCTTGCAAGCAATCTAACGGATTTGATCAAATCCTATGGTGGCAGCTCCGCGGTGGCTAGGGCAGAGCCCTAGGCGCCATGGGCCCCTAGGCCCAGCATAGGGCCCCTGCTGTCCCCTCTTGGGCCAGTGGTGCCTCTTCCCCCTATTCGGCCGGTGGCGCCCCCTTTGAGAGCCTCCTTTGGCCCAAACTTGCTGTCAAAGGTCACAGTCCGTATTGGACCTGTAACAAAACTCCCCCCTTTCTCTGCTCGGCGCGTCCTCATGCTGAAATAGGAGCCAATCGCTGACGCCATTGTTGGGAAAAGCTCCTTCAGGTAAAATGGCCTCGAAGTGGCAAGTGATGTCCCTCCCTTGACAACGTGGCTTGGATTCGAAGTGGTACTGGAGGTTGCTGATGTAGTAGAAGACAAAGCACTGGTGGTCGCCTGTGTCCATTCTCGTTCATGTATCGTTGGTTGTCGCAGCCAGAACAGGTCCCGGTAGCCATTCCTCTATTAGCAGAATGCTCGAGGGAAATTCTAGAGTTGTTGATGAGGCCGTTGTTGTATGGAGATTGATTGCAGGGATATGCTGTGCTAAAAAAGCAATGGATTTGAGTAGATCGTTGAGTAGCGGTGGAGTTACCTATATGTAGCAGAGGTTACCGTCATGGGTCATCCAAGCGAGAGCTGCTCCCTGTGGCATGATAGTGTTGTGCATGAATTGACTTTTGAGCTCCTCTGTGGAGGCTCCCCGAAGTTGAACCAGCACTTCTGTTATGTCAATGTCATTTCTGGTAATGTTGGAGTTGTCATCTACTAACCGCCGTGGTTTGTCGAGGTCGTTTGTTGTTGTCATTGCTTGAAGAAGACGAAGCCACAACTGCCTGGCGTACTGTTTGTCTGCTGAAGTATAGCCGAACTGTGGGAGGAGTGCCCCTGCATGTTGTACCAGGCGTGTTGCACATGAAGAGGATGAGGTTGACCTGGCGTGTCGTGGAGACGGACTAGGAGCTGTGTCTATTGTGTTGGTCCCGAGATTTTCTTTTGATGTCCTGTTATCTTAGTTGGTTTGTTTGGGAGTAGCGGTGTTGTAGGTGTGTAGCCTCCTTCTGATGGCGGCCAGGGGGCCGTCTGCTGCGGTGGTTTTTCAAAGACGGGTTTTGCTTGTCGTCGTCCTGGAGTTCTGGTGGTACTATCAGCATGGTCTGGCATGGCAATAGCAGAGGCTGTAGTGCAGACTATGTTGTTGTTGTAGCCCTTGCAGAGTTGACTGGTAGCTTTTTTTGCATGGACGGATCTGGACATGGCTGTGCTGCTGGTGCTGGAAGTAAGGTATCTGCTGCTGTAGTCTTGGTTTCCGTCGTTTTGATGGATTTTAATTCCTCCGACTTAATCGTGTGGAAGTCTCTGTTAGGGTTGATCATATCGGGCGAAACCATGTTTGCATCTGTAGGAAATAAATTGGGGGTAATTTTATTACCAGATGCAGGCAACTCCGTGATGATCTCTAGGAAAGTTTCCTCCATTGCGGTGTTGCAGGCTGATTTTTTTTGTGACAATCAGGCCCTGCTGTTCATTCGCAGCAAGGTTGTCATTGGAGTTCGCGGTGAGTAATCGCAGGCTGTTGCTGGTGTTGGTGGTGAAATTAGCCTTTGCGTTGACGATTGCAGCATCCTTGTGATCCAATCTGGGTTGGATGTCAGGGTTGATGGTGTCTCCGTTGATCTCTGGCTGAATTGGATCTGTTGCCAGTGGATCTGAAACTGTTGGGGGAAGTGGATCTAAATCAGCATATCTCTGTTCAGCTTGTTTACGATAAAGACAAAATTGAGTGAATTTCCTCTCCCAATCTTTAATGGCGGTGGTGATCTCATCGATGTTGTTGTTGATGCTCTTGTTGATGGCAGCCATGGTAGTGATGTCAGTGGTGGTGGCCATGGATCGTCAGGTCTTCGATACCAGCTGTAACAGTCGCAGCAGGTAGGGTGGCTTGCGGTGACATCACGCGATGGTGCAACGAGGGGAGGGGGAGGAGGTGTGGCGGCGCCTGCCTGCGCGGGCGCAGCGTGGGTGACGGCGCAGGCTGTGGTGGTGGCATGCAACGCGTGCGAGAGAGAGAGAGAGGCGGCGGCTTAAGAGCTTAGGAATAATGGGTTTAACCCTAATTCTTTACTTAAGATTCAACGGATACAATACCCCTTGTATTTATAGTCCTGGGGGATTTAACCTTGCAAGCAATCTAACGGATCTGATCTAATCCTACGGCTACAGCGGCGGCTCTGCAGCGGCCAGGGCAAAGCCCTAGGTGCCATGGGCCCCTAGGCCCAGCCTAGGGCGCCCGCTGTCCCCACCTGGGCCAGTGGCGCCTCTTTCCCCTCTTGGGCCGGTGGCGCCCCCTTTGTGAGCCTCCTATGGCCCAAACTTGCCATCAGCGGTCACAGTCCGTTTGGACCTGTGACAATACATTTTAATACTGAATTAATTTGAACTTGTGCATGTTGATATTTTTTAAAAGAAAGCTTGGTCAATGTTAGAATAATTTGACTTAGCATAAAACTAAAATGAACTATTGTTTGGAAAACAAGGAGCAATATGTAACAATATGATGTATAAGTATTGTTGTCCATACATGTGTATACCTTGGCATGATGGAGACAGTGAACACATGATCACAAGTATCATGAACAAAATACTTCTCAGGTATACATTTCTCGCTGTATTCATTTGATGCCTGCCATCAGATCAGAGAACAATACTACTCTTTTATTTTTTTTCTCAGTCTATTTTCCTGTCTCACTTTCTCTTGCGAAGATAAGAGGTGCACTTCTTAACTATATTTGTTTTTCTTTTTAGCTGTGCATGTGTTTATATAGAAGTCCTGCAAAAATATTAATTAAGGATCTATGTGAAAAATTATATTTATTCATTTCTAAATTAGTTTTTTATGTCTATACTATATATATATCTGTATATATATCCACCCATCTGTCTTGCCATCTACAACTACCTACCAATCTACCTTTATTTCTATTGATGCATATATTCTATCTATCTATCTCCCTCTCTGTCTGTCTATCTATATGTCTCTCTGTCTATATGTATGTCTGTCTGTTTATCTATCTATCTATCTGTCTGTCTATCAGTCAGTCAGTCAGTCAGTCAGTCAGTCAGTCTATCTATCTATCTATCTATCTATCTATCTATCTATCTATCTATCTATCTATCTGTCTGTCTATCTATCAATCAGTCAGTCAGTCTGTCTGTCTGTCTATCTATCTATCTATCTATCTATCTATCTATCTATCTATAAATTTGTCTTTCAACCTACCTACCTACCTACATATCTATCTATCTATCTCTCTCTACCTGCTTATCTATCTATCTATTTGTATCTATCTATCAATCTATCTACCGGCACTGCCTGTCTGTCTGTCTGTCTATCTTTCTATCTATCTATCAATCTATTGTCACGCCCAGTTTTCAAAAGAAAACCAAGCACTCATCATATGTGTGCCTAGGAAGTCCACACGTACAATAACGGAATAGAATATCAGAAACCATGTTTATATAAAGTGGAAAACATACTTATTTTAACACTTACAACTATCAGAGTAATGCGGAACAGTTGCTAAACTCCTGCTCGGGCTCTATTCTTCTCAGGGACAGTTGATTGGGTGCTCCATATGCCGAAACACTCCTCAGGTTCTTCAAGAGACTCCATAGCATCTACACCTTTCTTCTGAGCAACGCTTTACTACACACTTGGGTGTGGAGGGAATAGCAAGGGTGAGTACTTAAAGTACTCAGCAAGTACAGGCGGAAAATAATATGAAATGCAAGGCTTACAAACAAGGACAAAGCTGACTTGGTTTTACTGCAGGTTCGCATTTTTAGTTGGCAAAATTTTATTAATAACAACCTACACTTACTAAATGAGTGATGTAGAGACCCAAAGCCCTTAATTAAATGAAAGTACAATTATCAGGTTATAAAGTAATTCCAAAACTTCCCATCTCCATCATTATAAGGCATAGCAATGCCCAGATTCATAAACTGAGGTAGCCACCTCATCATCATGGGACATAGCCATGTCCCACCAATTTCCACACTTTCCATTTTTCCAAAACATGTGATATCCATTTCTAATCATGCGAGGGTCCAGGCCGCTCGTATCCGTGAGCACGGTTGATATATCAGTTTTACACTCTGCAGAGGTTGTACATTTTCACCCTAAGTCATGATTCCCATTTGCCCGGGGCTTACAAGACCCACTAACACTTCCAAGGTGAGCGGACAGGGTTTCACTACGAGACTTTTCACAGGTTCTACTAGTAGGGAACAATCCGCTAGGTTTCAGCCTGGCGCATGACAATCATCCCCGTAGAGTGCCCAAGTAGCCACTTGCAGCCCCTCTCACAAGCGAGGGCTGCCACACTTCAACCAGACCCCCCATTTGCGCGGACGCCCCGGTAAGCTGTCCCACTACTAGCAGGAGGCCTGCTAATACATCAAGCTAGAGCCATAATAGCTTGGGGTTGTACGGTAAGTCCTGGGTGGTCACTCCACAAACCGGTCCTTAGGGAGGGTGGACATAAGTACCCAAAACCACAGGCACCCACTCCCCCTATGTTGCTACTAGCCAACTTTTAATAACCATCATTATCAGTAAACCATTAGTCAAACTTATATCATCATAGCTGAGTAATTCATGTGTCATTGTATGTTTGAGCAACTAAGCACAGCTACATTTGCATTTACCCAAATAGTAACCCAGGTGGAAGGAAGGATGGAAAGGGCTAGTCCAAGTCCTTAGGGTTTAACAAGTTAAGACACATGCAGTAAAGTAAATAATAATAAATGTGACATAGGTAAACAACATGCTTCAAGGAATGTGCCTGCACTTGCCTTTTACCCAGACTCTAGCTGCTCAGAAGTCTTCAACTTCTAGTCTTCGGCTTTTTCTTCACCTGTCGGTCCTCAATGCTCACGAACCATTCTTCCTCTAGTCGTAGCAACCAGGCAAAACAAACAGACAAACAAGCAGACGACTAAGAACATTACATCACTCAAAAGAAAAGGCTTGAAAAGAGCGTACTAGAAGGCACGACTCGTTACGATCGCAAGAGTGCAAAGACGACTGAGAACGGAGTTATCGTTGAGAAGGACGTGACTATGTTATCGACATAACTGAGAAGATGGGCTACATGCTTCATTGATTTTAGTTAACAAAATAGGGTGAAGGATATTTTAGAGACATCCTATAATTTAATTGAGCCAAATTAAACTTGAATTTGTAAATACGAGGTATAAACTTAGTCATATTTAATTATAAATTATTATATATTATTAAGCCATTTAGACACTTATAGTTTAGAAAATATAGAACATGTGAGAGCACTAATCAAATCATTTGTGTTTTGCATTTAAACTAAACAAGTTATAATTAATAAAGAAACATTGATTTATATTAATCAAGTTAAGTTTGATTTATGAAAGGCCGAAGGTTAATGCTAACTTGCAAATGAATAAACATTAACATTTAAATTTAATAGATCCATAATTAAATGACATGATAAAGCACTAGCACGTAGGTTGCATCAACAGTTCAACACACATCTCCTTCTCCTTCCTACAACTAAAAAGAATAAAAGATGGATACTTTTTGGTGCGACAAACGTTTGGTACTTCCATCTACTCCTCACCTGCGATACTGTGCGCATCGTAATAGTGGGAGGTGAAAGGGTGCGAATGAAAATAAAGAATAAGGAATGATTCCAGATGCAAATATAAAAGAGAGAATAATATATAAACGTGGAAGTAGAAGGGTGTGAAAGAAAATTAAAAATAAGAAAAGATTCCTAATGTAAAATTGTCCCTAACCATGTACTATCGATCTTAGGAAGGAAACCTCACCGACGCCGCAAGGAAAGTCCACACCGCACGCCAATCACCTCCGATTATTCCCTGATCCTTCCTCCCTCAGCCCAGTGCCACATCGGCGGACGTGGCGAGCGCGGCCCAGGGCGGCGACCAAGCGGCTCCCGCGGCGAGCAGGGCGAGGATGACCAAGCGGCTCCTACGGCGAGCAGGGCGCGGGCCAACACGGCGAGCGCTCACCAGACGCAGCACTCGGCATGCACAGCGGCGGATACGGCAAGCTTGGACCAGGGCGGCGACCAAGCAGCTCCCATCGAATTCTTCTGTGTGCGTGTGGTGCAAAACCGAAGCCAATTAGCCTGCTGCGATGGAAAACGTGGAGCAGCAGCCCTGCAGATACACGTACATCTGAATCCTGATATGAGTTCAAGGTAAGCCCTCGAGACGATTAGCCTGATATGAGTTCAAGGTACAGCCAACGCCAATTAGCCTGCTGCTAGCTGCCCTACTCTCCTTGTCCTTTCGTTCTCCAATTTCTTACCTAGAGATTAATCACAATACGAGCCAGGATTGGTCATACGTGCATAACACACATGGTATGCAAAACTGATTTATTAGATTATAGACTTCTATGGCTTTAGATTATTAGAATCTTTTTTTTATGTGGCACTGAGTTTTTTTTAATGTGTCACTGAATAATTCATATACAGGCAGTTTCTTGTACTGGCGGCTAACACGGCCATCACGGCTTTAGATTATTAGAAGATTTTTTTATTGTGCACTTTTCTTTCATCGCAGGTCAGTTTCAGTTGTTGGGATGACCGTCGTGTTCTCCTTCGCCTCCCTAATACCTCCGCCTGCACATCTGGACACTACGTGCAGTTAGCTTTAGATCGCAGTTACCTCATGATCGGGTGAATTCGCTTTGGTCTCTACAGTGATATATGTCCATGCTACTGGAAGCAACAACTCCATCTGAATCTTGGTCACGTGAACCTGTCTCGCAATTATTGGAACCAGTCTCACAACACGTCACTATACACAAGTGTCACACCCATTTTTAAGAACAAAAATAGGATGCATAAATTACTCATGTGCGCCCCAGGTCATGATCGCACACATAAGCAGACAAATTACATAGTATCATCACAATGCTTATTACATAGCGAATAAATACTTAAGACATAGTCTTGAACGATAAATAATAATATCTAATAATAATCTCCAGCGGAAACTCCACACAGGGACACGGTTGACTGGTTGACACCAAGACTAGTACTCATTACGATAATCTTCATCATAATCTTCATCTGTTATGGTGGAAATAGCAAGAGTGAGTCCATGTCGAACTCAACAAATATAACACAGGGTTCATGAGGCTCAAATGGCTAGACACTGTTTAACTGCGGTTAGCTTTTAATCATCATATATTTAGCAATGGAGTAGCATCAAGGTATTCCAATTCCCATTAATGAACCAATGATCAATTGCAATAATGATAACGAATAACATTAACAAGAGCATAATAATAATCGACAATAATTAAACATAATATAACAATGGTGATCATCTATTCCATAAGAATCCCCAAGGCCGCTCGTATCTGTGAGCACGGCTAGTATACCAGTTTTTAACTCTGCGCAGAGGTGTACACTTTTACTGTGAGTCATGATTTCCAAATGAGTGGGGAGATCAAGCCCAAACACTAGAGAACCATATAAAGCCACTCAAGAGTTCGTCTAACAAGTTAGGGCCATTAGATTCACTCGGCAGGCAGATGTAGAACCCCCCTTCCCTGTGGCACAACAACCGCAGCCTATACACACTAGGCCAGGGGCTCGCACTACACCCAACGTGTCAAGCCATTCTTACGCCATTTAAGGTAACCACTAACAAGCTAGAAAAGGTCTCTTGAACAACTAAAGCCAGAGCCATATAGCCCTCACAGCTGTACTGTATATCCCGGTTATCACTTACAGATAAGTCCTTATGGAGAGAAACCAGAGCATCAAAATAAATACACATGCTCTAGCCCCCTTTTAACAGTAA